>JALIGW010000003.1:54280495-54860495 GCA_023053685.1 Diadophis punctatus similis
CAGATCCTTAGATATTGGAACACAGCTATCATGTCATGTAAACTAGACATACAGGTACCCAATTCCTGCAACTATTCTTTGTATGTTTTAGCCTCCAGCCTCCATTCATCTTTGTTGCTCTTCTCTGCCCCCTTTGTAAAGTCACAACATCTTTTTGAGATGGTGGTGACCAAAAGTGAATGCAATACTCGAAGTATGGTCTTACCAAGGCATTATAAAGCAGTCTTAGTACTTCACATGATCCTGATTCTATCTGTCTAGGACTGAGTTGGCTTTTTTGGTAGCTGCAGTGCACAGCTGGCTCATATTTAAGTGATTGTCCACTAGGACTCAAAGATCCTTCTTGCAGTATGTTTTCTAAATTACTCTACTAATAAGGGAGATATCATACACTCTGTTTCATGTGAGATGCCTTAGCGACATTAAAAGCTAATTCTTGCTATTAGAACTATTGAGATCTGGCTGAAATTCAATTTTACTGAAAATCATCAAATCCAATATGATTTATTGGACTTCGCTGGACGCTCTTCATGGGCGCCCGATCCCAGGCTCCGTAAAAGCCGCCAGATAAGCCACATCAGCTGTCTGGCGGCTTGGAAACTCCCGTCCCGGGCAAAGGGAGGGGAGAAGAGCAGATGGGCCGAGGTAGAGCTCCCCTAGCACCCCAGAAGAAGCTCTGGGGTGCGAAGGGTGAGGGCTCCCTAGAAGCCTGTCAACAGCTCCGGACCTGGAATGCCTCCGCTTCTTTTTAGCGGAGCAAGTAGCCGCGACCATCTCTGCTTGTAACAAATGGATTTTAATATTCTAAACAATGTAGCAGACGGAACATACCTGGAGACTCTAACAGCAAGTATTTTAACTTAACTCCGGTGTTGTTTTTAGTAGGATAAAAGTAGGATAGTAGGATAAAGTAAAATAAATAAGAATAAAGTTTAAATGTATATATGAGGATGTATAGGATTAGAGGAAGTAAATTACAAGATTATCTATGGGGTTTAACTATAGAAGGCAAAGTGATGTAATAGAGAATAAAGTGGTTTCAAATAGTTAGATTAAATTAATAATATAGTTTGGGGAATAAGTATAGAAGGTTATGTAACGTAATAGAGACTAAATTGGTAGAGAATAAGATTAAATTATATTATAGGGTGGGAATAAGTATAGAATGTAATCTAATGTAATTAAATGAATGTGAAGTTGCTAAGTATTTTTTAGATATGGTTTAACCTGCTTTTGAACTTAACAATTGTGGCTAGGTTGTTGGTGGTACAAAATTGGAAGTGGAAATTTTAGAACATTTTAAAGGCTATGTAAATGATATATTTGATAATGGAGAAGATGGACGGATCATATTTGAATCAAGTATTAGATTAAGAAGATCAAAATAGACTGTGAAGGATATATTTCAATTCAATCTTTTGTTTAATTTTCAGTATAAGGAGTTAAGATTTTATGATATTTGGAAGTTAATAATTTGTTAGTATATATTAGTTTTATATTTGTGTAAACTATATTATACCCTGTGTATGTTCTGGGAAGTCTAGGGAGGGGGGGAGGGGGAGTTGGGGGGGAGGGATGGGGGGATGGGGGAGAAAATAATAAAAAATGTTTGTACTCTGTACGCATAAAACTTTTTCAATTAAAAAAAATCCAATATGATTTATTTTGGGGGTTGGGGTAAAATAAGTACTGCCATTCATATATGAAACCAAATTATTTTCAGCATTAAACAACGTTCTAAATTAATTTCTATTTATTTGTTTGTTTGTTTGTTTATGAGATTTATATTGCCGCCTATTCGCACATGGCGACTCAAGGCGGCTTACAAGAATAAAAAAACATCATATAAAAACAATAAAAATAATAAAAGAGTCATATATAATAAAATAACCCCGCCCATCCCCGGCCACGGCAACAACACATCATAAGAGCCATTTAATGGGTTCCATACCGCTCTGGGTTTCCCAGGCCCGCTGACAGAACCAGGTCTTCAGCACGTTCCGGAAGAGTGTTAGAGTGTGGGCCATTCTAATATCTGGAGGAATGATGTTCCAGAGAGAGGGAGCCACCACAGAGAAGGATCCCACCAGGTGTATCTCCCTAGGGGATGAGACCCGCAACATTCCTTGCCTCCCCGCTCTGGTGGGTCAGGTAATCCGACAAGAGACAGTCCCTCAGATAACCTGGTCCCAAGCTATGAAGGGCTTTAAAGGTGACAACCAGCACCTTGAATTGCACCCAGAAGTAAATCGGCAACCAATGCAGCTCCCACAGGAAAGGTGATACATGTGCACACCGAGGTCTGCACAAAACCATGCGAGCCACTGCATTTTGCAACAACTGGAGCTTCCGGATGCTCTTCAAGGGCAGCCCCATGTAGAGCACATTGCAATAGTTAAGACAGGAAGTGACTAGGGCATGAGTGACCGTGAGTTTCTCCAAACATTCTGCTTCTATTAAGCAAATTATGCCTAGCATATTTTAAATATATATCTGGATTTAGATAATATGTCATCCTCAAGGAGGGAGGTGATGGCAACCAACAGCTTGAAAAAGAGGAACTAATGTAATCTGGTTTAAGCATGCTAAACTAAAATTGCTTTAAGCAATTATATATGTATTAGGAAGAAGGACATTGGAAGGAGATTTGTCAGCATTTCCATTCAGAATGTAGTTGAAGAGAAGGATAAAAAAATCTGTGAAAATGCTAGTAAATTATTGTGTCTTTTAAGAACTCTGAAGACAGTAAACAAAACTAGGAAATAAATAACAAGCAATCTTTCATTCAATTATTTATTTAATGCTCCAAAAGCAAATTCCCAGAGTTTACTCAGCTTACTTTATAACATAACACAAATCTATTCAAATCTACAACTTTTGTAAACATTTGGTTTCAATATAAAATTTGAATTCCTATTGTTCATCCTGCAAATCAATTAAAAATATGCATCTGAAGCCTTTCAGAACCCAACACTAGATACTAAGCTCAACTAGGAGCAATTAACCAACAGGATATCTTATTTCCTCTCCATCTACCTTAAATCATTTTTATTATCAAAACATCTGCTAGTGATTAATCAGCCTATAGGACCAGAAAAATATAATGCTTACTTTATACATTTTAGAACTTATCCTTCCTTGAAATTGCATGCAATTTAACACTCAGCTTTGAAATTCTAATCGTATGGAATTTATATTGATTTTCAACAGAGTCTTCATATTTCTTGTTTTCTTCCTTTTGCAGTCTACCACTCATCTTACACATATGCTCATATCCAACTACAGCATGGACACTGGATTATGTACTTTTGTAGATAGATAAGGACATACAACTGAATATTGCACATCAGTTCCCCTTGTTCTGATTGCCAGATCTGTGTGCATAATCCTAATAAAAAAATGTGACCATCAGTCAAATAGCTGCTCAGATGAGAAGGAAGTGAAGATAAGATTTTTGACTCCCTGGCTCCTTTGCCCCATGAAATAACTAACTGATTGCCTTCTGACAATCTCAGGCACAGAGCTGAAATAAGCTGAAGTTTTATTTAGTAAATAAATGTAAAGGTCAAACATACTGGACTGTATTTTTCTTTCACTAAAATGGCTCAAATTTAACTTATTCTGATTATTCTTTTACAATGTTCTTATATTTTCTGCTTTAATACTACGATTTATTTATATAAGCGATAAAGGGATAGTAATGCATGGATTATTTAGTATGCTATTGCATATGTATAACTGGTTTTACTGTGGTCAACAAATTCAGTTCCCTTTACAACAATCTTCTCCAATCTGATACCTTTCAGATGCATTTGTACTAACCTATCAGAATTTCCTAGCCAACATAGCCAAATTCTTGAAGTTGCAGTCACAATATGCCTTGAGGATGGAGATAATTGTTTTAGATTAGAATGTCTTAAGATAGTTACAAGTATGAATAAAGTCTTGCCAAACACATGCAATTTCAATTAAATAAAAACTATTAAAAATAAGAGAAAACAATTTCAAGGAGTATTACAATATCTAAGCATTAAATTGCACAATACTCCATCCATTTACATTACATATTTTAACCTACAATCCTTGCAAACGATACTTTGGCTTAAAAAGTAATAAATGTAGAAACCATGCAGCATCATGGAAAACTCCCCCTAGTTTCTTTGGGATTCCGTCCATTATAGGACTTCGTGCTTCAAAATATGGTAGGACAAAATTTTCTATTTGCATTTTTATGTTAAGCATTCCAAATGGATGAATAAGAATTAAAATTCTGTATTTAAATAGCTTGTTTTTTGAGAAATAAGACTTGTGATAAATTAGTGAATAATACGTCAAGAGTAACATTTCTAAGAAAAACATTTTTGCCTCCCTTTCATAAAAATAATTGGCTGGAAGGAGGATTGATTATAATCATCCATTTTAACTGTAAAAAGTGCTGATATAACTTGTTTCTTCCATTTCTTCTGAAAGGTATTTCTCTTTAGTGATTTATGATGAGTGAGTGTGCTTAAGTGTTGTATGGGTCCTCTTCTCTGGTTTGTTGGCAGCTTGATTGTTTCCTTGGATCCGATGGTAGGAACATCTAAAGGGAATTGCTTTTTCTTTCCTGCCAATAAGGAAAATACACAAGGTAGATGAGTAATCTGAATGATATCAAGACTACATTACATTCTACATTCTATGGCAGGGGTGTCAAACTCAAGGCCTGCGGGATGGATCAGGCCCACGGGGTGCTTAAATCTGGCCCGCAGGGCAGTCATGGAAACAGCAAAGGACCAGCCTGTGGTGCCTCTGCCAGCAAAAATGGAGCTTGGCCCTCCCAGGCTCTATTTTCAGCTGTGATGGCCTCCTGCAGACTTCTGCCAGCAAAAATGGAGCCCAGGGAGGCCATCGCAGCCAAAATTGGAGCCCGGGTGAGCTGTTCACGGCCTCCCCAGGCTGCGTTTTTGCTGGCAGAGGACTGCAGGAGGACATCGTGGCAGAAAACGGAGCCTCAGCGAGTGACATTGAGCTGGCCGTGCCCATCCTGGCCACGCTCCCCAGCCCCCCAAGGTCAAACACAACCCTGATGCGGCCCTCAATGAAATCGAGTTTGACACCTCTGTTTTATGGTAATCTGTGAGTAGAGTTAAGCTGCCAACCAAAAATGTATTTGTTTCAAAACACTCAAAATAGTCTATTAATTTCATAATCAATGAACATATGCCAAACATCTGAAAATTATACAGGACAATGCCAATCTGATTGGGTTTCTATATGGGAAGAAAGAATCTTAATTGCTCACAGCTAGATGTAAAACTTTTACTAATACATTAAATATTCGGTATAACAGACCCCAATTAGGTGGACTTTAGAAACAATAGACAAAAAAATCTGGACATTTCCCCAAGATCCATTATATCTGAAGTAGTCCATAGATCCATGAAAATTATAGAACTAAACACAAATGATGTAATTTAAATATTTATGGATATAATGGCATTCTGATTTAACACTCTCTTGTTGAATGAATTGTTAAACCAATAGTTCACTATTTTCAGAAACAGAGAAAAGGAGTTCTTATGGACTGACTTCATGATCTGAACAGTTTATAGTCACAGTTATACCATAGGGGAAAATGGGAATAAAATTAAATATAAGAAAACCAAACTAATGATAACAGGTAGAACAACCAGCCTTAGAATTGACAATAAAGATATTGAAGTGGTAGATTATCTTCTGTCTTTTAGGATCAGCCAGTAAAGGAACAAGTGGACAAGAAATGTGTTGCAGACTAGCACTTGATGAAGCAGCCATCATATCCTTGGGAAATATATTCAAATGCTGTGATGTGTCTATACCTACAGAGATCAGAATCATGCAAACCATGGTAGTCTCTGTGACACTCTATGGTAGCAAAAGTTGGACTTTAAAGAAATGGAATAAAAACCAATATTGATGCCTTTGAACTCTGCAATTGGAGAAGACTTTTGACAATACCATGGACAGTCAAGAAAACAAACTGATGTATTAGTCAACAAATCAATCCAGAGTTTTTATTTGAGGCACAAATGACCACGCTTAAATTATCGGTGTGCATTATTTGTCACCCCACCCAAATCAGCACCTTATAATGCCTTTCTAAGTAATGAATATATAATAAACAACATAACAACATACAGAGATAAACACATATACACAGAGAATATCTCCAGAAACATAACAGTTTGTACTATTGTAGTATATATATCTTTTTCCTTACCAAGTTCATTCTGAGTTGGAATAAAAAAAAAACACCTGGCAACTGTCTGACTATGTTTAGGCATAAACACAAGATAAAGAATATTATTTCTAATGTTATGAGCAATGTGCATTTCTTTAGGTGTGACAATATGAAAAAATGTATAGGACAAAATATAGGATGGCGTACAAGACATAACAACTGCTACCTTCTAATAAGTATAAACTCCTGAAGCTAAAAGCTAAGGGAATGTAAAAAATAAAATTGTAAGTATGGGGATGGTTACATTAGAGAAACTCGATGCTCCATAACATGCAGAAATAATTTTAAGGGAACATTAGGCTTAAAAGCATAGGACAATCAGTTTTGGCTGAAGTCTATTGACAAGGGACAACAAGTCATAAAACTTCGAGAATAATCACCATCCTGGCATGAGGTAACAGCTGTTTTCCCAGAATTATTAGAGAGGCAAAAGAAATTTATAAACATCCAAATAATTTAAAAAGGGAGGAAAGTTATTACTTACGTGGCATTTAGTGATGACTGATTATGGGTAATTCTGCTCTGTTGAACACAGGCAGGATATAAAGATGTAACATCTGCTGCCAAGTTTGGTTTCAGATATGCTCTGCAGAAGCTAGCAACCTGGCTAGTGAAATACCAGCACATATCTAGTGTCTCAGGTGGCATTGTTTAGAAGTCATTTCACCAATAGAATGTTTTTATGTGAAACAGAAACCCATCCTAACTATTTAATCAGTTCCTGCTTATTCGTCTACTATACTTCTAAACTACTCAATAACTTCAAGTCTCTGGATAGTGCACAAATCAGTGAGAAACATAATATACAATGTAGAAATCATGGAAATATTGACTTGGAGACTAATGCAGCAGTCAAATTCAACAACAACAATAATAAGGCAGCATGTAAAATCACTGTACTGTAAATGCTTGAAGTAAAATGGAGATTCCAGCAGTACAATAAAGGATTTTTCAAAATGTATGGGGAAAAAAAAAGATCTTTACCAGCAGTGAACAAAGCCTATAATAGGGATCCACTTAGCTACTCTTGGGAATCCATTATATAAGTGGGAAGCAAGAGCAATTTATTAATTCAGCATCAGATTTGCAAAAGATACAGCACTTCCAAGATTGCTTTACAATCTCATGTAGATTCTCTCACAAACTTACTACTTTTATAGTTCTTTGTCCTTCATACTCGGAAAAAATAGACTTCCTTTTTTCCCCTAGCTGATAAGTTACAGCTGGTAAAACTAAGAAAAGAGAGAGTTCAAAAGCTGAGGATAAAAAGTAGAGTTAGAAATCTTTGTTTCAATGTTTACATGAACATTTGTGCTCCATGAAAGGAGGGTGTAGGTAGTCAATCATTTTTGCTCTTTGCCTGTGTGTGAGCGTGTATGAAAGAAGGTGAGAGACAGAGATTAATTTTTTGCTTGAGGTGGAGTTTTACACTTATTTAAAGTTGAGGGTAGTGTGTTTATGTTTGTGTGTGTGTGTGTGTGTGTGTGTGTGTGTGTGTGTGTATGATTATGTATATGGAATTCCTCCCTTAAATAAGGAAGTATTTGGTGGCCAAGGCTTCAAGTAAGGACAGATCTGTAATCAAAGCAGCCTTTTGGTGTTTTGCAGAAGATCCCATGGAAATGAGAATTTGGGGATTCATTCCCTCCCCTATTGAAATGTTGAAAGTATGTGAAAAACCTCAGCCCAGCCTGAACAAGACATATTAACTTAGTCCCACAATTTACCATCTAGGAAACTCAAGCCAATCGTTTCTAGCCATTAACAAGCAATCAGTTTAAAACAGGATGGACAGCCAGCATCCATAATTCCTAATTATGTCAAATGCCTTTCCCTGAGAGTCCCAAAATTAATTAAGCAGAGCTCTGTAGGAGGGTTCTTGTTTCTGAGGATGCCTAGCAGTTTAAAGTATTAAACACAAACAGGAACACAAATCAGGTTGCAAACAGTTACTGACAGGCAGTTGAAAGAAAGACAGCCAAGCATGACCCACAGAAGTGAATTTTACCTGTTCAGAAACTAGTAGCCAGGGTAATTAAACTAGTGAGACCAGGCAGACAGGAGAAAATCAGAACCATGATTCTTAATAATGGTTAAGATGCTCAACTAGGACTGAGGAGACCCACATTCAGTTCCATCTTTAATCATGGAAGCTTTGCCTAACTTTGGTCTCATTCAAGACAACGATGAATCTGCATACAGACAGGAGGTTGAACAACTAGCATTGTGGTGCAACCAGAACAATCTTGAACTAAACATACTCAAAACCGTAGAAATGGTGGTGGATTTTAGAAGAAAACCTCCTATACTACCACCTCTTACAATACTAGACAACACAGTATCAACAGTAGAGTCCTTCAAGTTTCTAGGTTTTATCATATCTCAAGACTTAAAATGGAAACCTAACATCAAAAACATCATCAAAAAAGCACAACAAAGAATGTTCTTTCTGCACCAACTCAGAAAGCTCAAACTGCCCAAAGAGCTGCTGATTCAGTTCTACAGAGGAATTATTGAGTCTGTCATCTGCACCTCCATAACTGTCTGGTTTGGCTCTGCAACCAAACAAGATAAACACAGACTTCAACGGATAATTAGAACTGCAGAAGAAACAATTGCTACCAACCTGCCTTCCATTGAGGATCTGTATACTGCACGAGTCAAAAAGAGAGCTGTGAAAATATCAATAGACCCCTCACATCCTGGACACAAATTGTTTCAACTTCTACGCTCAAAATGATGCTATAGGGCACTGCACACTAGAACAACTAGACACAAGGACAGTTTTTCCCCGAACGCAATCACTCTGCTTAACAACTAATTCCCACAACACTGTCAAATAATTTACTAAGACTGTATTACTATTATTCTTCTCTTCCTTACTAGTATCTATCTCTTCGCACTTATTACTATAACCATGTTGCTTGTATCTTTCAATTTATATTGTTTTTATTTGTTTCCTAGTACGATTTGATAGTTTATCAGTAACCTTGACTATCGCTAAGTGTTGTATCTTTTTATTCTTGATGAATGTATTTTATTCTCCTTATGTACACTGAGAGCATATACACCAAAGACAAATTCCTTGTGTGTCCAATCACACTTGGCCAATAAAGAATTCTATTCTATTTTATTCTATTGGTTTGTTCTGAGAAAAAATGGGACTTCGATGTAGGCTATCTTCAATTTCTGGAGAAAATATAATTGCAAATGTAACAAGGAAATAAAATGAGTGCTAACGTTTCCTGAAATTGTATGGGGATGTAGGATGCCAACACAATAAAATACTGCAATAATCAGTCTTCCATGTATTTCCCTCTATGAAAAAGAATCAGTGAGTTAGTTGTAATCTGTAGATTTACTTCTCCCTTCCTCAATGCTGTATATCTTTTATGGGGGGCGGGGTTTGAGTAGTTTTCTTGGCCAATCTTGTGGAGTTTGACAAGTTGTTGTGATGGGCTCTTCGCTACTAAAAAGGCATAGTTGACAATAGTGGTTCTCTGGTTAAACGCAGGAGAGGATGAATGGACAACAGAGTCCAATGGTCCTTTTGCATGATCTGAGAAACAATTAAAATGCTAATAGAGTCCACATTTTAAATGCCCACATATTAAATTTGGTTCCAAGGTGGAAATCAAAACACTTGACTCCAAATGACAAAAGTTGTGATAAATCCATCAAGTCATATTCATAACATTGAATTATATCACTATATTCTTGAGAATTATTTATGACCAACAAGATGAAAGCACACACGCTTGTTTAGAATAACAGAGTTAGAAGGTACCTTGGAGGTCTTCTAGTCCAACACTCTGCTTAGGCACTACATCACTTCAGATAAATGGTTATCCAATCTCTTCTTAAATACTTTCATTTACTTAATAGAACACTGTTACCTTCCCACCAAAGGTGGTCCCTACTTTTCTACTTGCATTTTTACGTGCTTTTGAACTGCTAGGTTGGCAGAAGCTGGGACAAGTAATGGGAGCTCACTCCGTTACGTGGTGCTAAGGATTCAAACTGCTGAACTGCCGACCTTCTGATCAACAAGCTCAGCATCTTAGCCACTGAGCCACCGCGTCCCTTAAAGCAACATAGATAACACTAAAAACAAAATGTATCAAGTACTTGAAATGCAAAGATGCATCATGAAGTCGTTTCACCAATACCTAAATCTATATTAATATTTGTTTCATATGAAATAAAGGAGAAGAGGATGTTTCTAATATGGACAACTGTGCATGGAATGAAAACACTTCCTGGTGCTTCTCCTAGAAGCGAGCAGCTAACCCTCCAGTTTTTCTTTCCCTCCTGGCTCTGCAAAAAGCACATTCCACATTTAAGCATTTGCCATTCAGGTCTGTACTCAAAATGTGGGGCTACATTGTTCCAGCCAACATTTTGATTGCTAAGCATTTGACAGGGTAATTATTGTAATCTGGTATTTTGGTGAGCCCTGCTGGAGGCTGTCCAAGCAATGCAAATCTTTCTGAATTCCGTAAATGGATCTTTTTCATTTAGCCCACGCAAATGTGTCACAGTTTAATGCTGAAAGGATTCCCCCCCCCCCTATCTTCAGCAGCAGCTACAAGAACTGAGATCTGCATTTAAAATGTGCAGACACACGTAGGAGTAAAACTGGCAGATTATAATTATCAATTGACAAGGGGGAAAACAAAAATTAATTTCTGAGGCAAAACATATAATTTGCCTTTAAACTGTAATAGCTATTCCATTTCTTTTGCAATTTGCTGCTGCACAAAATCAGACTTGAGTTGTCTGGAATTCCAGCATCTCTCCCCTGCCTTAAACTATTCTAAAGTCTTCAGGTAAAGAAGTAAAGGGTGTTATTTTATTTATTTGAATGGATTTCTATGCCGCCCAACTCCCAGAGGACTCTGGGCGGCTCACAACATACTAGAAACCATTACAAGTATAAAATATAGTAATTAAAAAAAATACAAAAGTTAAAAAGAGAATCATGTATTCATAAACAAGGGGGGAGACACATATCTAATCTAGTTGGTCTCACTGTTCACGCCTTGGCTCAACAGCCAAGTTTTTATTGCTTTCCGGAAGGCCAGCAGGGTGGGGATGGTCCTGATCTCCGGGGGAAGCTGGTTCCACAGGGAGGGGGCTCCCACAGAGAAGGCCCTCCCCTCAGCCCCGCCAACCGACATTGTTTGGTCGATGGGACCTGGAGGAGGCCGACTCTGTGGGACCTAACCGATCGTAGGGAGGTATGTGGCAGGATGCGGTCCCGAAGGTAACCTGGCCCTGAGCCATGTAGGGCTTTAAAGGTAACTACCAACACCTTAAATTGGATCCGGAGACTAATGGGCAGCCAATGCAGCTGGCGGAGGATCGGTGTTACGTGGGTGCATCTAGGTACACCCACCACAGCTCGTGCAGCTGCATTTTGCACCAATTGCAGTCGCCGGACACTCTTCAAGGGTAGCCCCATGTAGAGCGCATTGCAGTAATCCAGCTGTGATAAGGGCATGAGCGACTGTGAGAAGTGCCTCCTTCTTCAAGTAGGGTCTGGAATAGTTCCCACTGTTCCAATTGCTCCTCCAATTTTCAATCCTACAATACTTGTATTTACTCCATAAGAAGAGTCTCTGTACCTAATAGTGGCTTTTTCCCCCTTTTACACCCCTAAATGAGTTTTTCCAGGGTATGTCACAGGAAGATGAATGCTCATGCAGAGTATGTGGAAATGCAGAGATCACTAACATTGTTATTGATTTTTGTAGTGTTGTTCATCTCCAAAGAGCCCCACGCTTCATGCAAATAAAAAAGAATAAAACAGTCTGATATAAAACAATAAAAGAAAAAGAATTTTAAATATTCAGTAATGGGGCAGGGGGAATTAAGAGGCAGCATGATTCTGGAGTGTTTTTACCATGTAAATGCCTATGTGAAAAAGCTTGTCCTCAATTTTTATTCAAAATATAAGAGCATGGGAGTCAGCCATACCTTTTGGGGGGAGATGATTGATAACACAGTTGACAATAGGGCAGTCCCACTTGAAAAATGATTTTAAAAAATGTTTTGAATTTCATGTGAAACATGCATGACTATTTTCAGGCTTCTTACAAGCCCAAAACAAAGACACTGCTGCTTTAATCAAATCATTAAAATATACTAACTTTAATATTTAATATCTCAGGGGTTGCCACAAAGAAGAGGGAGTCAAACTATTCTCCAAAGCACCTGAAGGTAGAACAAGAAGCAATGGGTGGAAACTAAACAAGGAGAGAAGTAACTTAGAACTAAGGATAAATTTCCTGACAGTTAGAACAATTAATCCGTGGAACAGCTTGCCTCCAGAAGTTGTGAATGCTCCAACACTGGAAGTTTTAAAGAAGATGTTGGATAACCATTTGTCTGAAGTAGTGTAGGGTTTCCTGCCTAGGCAGGGGGTTGGACTAGAAGACCTCCAAGGTCCCTTCCAACTCTGTTGTTATTATTATAATATTACTCCTAACACAGCTGTATCTTTTGTCAGGCTTGCCTGAATATTGGAAAAAAGACAAGATACTTCAATGAGTGCTTATGTTAGGGTTGAAGTACTGTTTCTGAATATGTTTTGAAGCACATACAGTCCTAACCGATGATACAATGCCATTCAAATCCACACAAACACTTCTTTTTGATTTCCCACCATTGCAGCTTAAGAGCACTTTTTCAATATGTACAAACAGACACTCATTCTCATACTCAAGCATCACTCAAAGTGGCTAAAACCTGGTAAAATAAAAAGAAAAATGAGCAGATGCAGTGGTGAAAGGGAGTACAAAGGAGTATAGCAGGTGGAATCATGATACAATAACATCACTCAAATTATAGGAGTGATGATAGGCAGTTTTAGCTGTGATTTTGTCTGGGGGAGAAATAATTGGGAAGGTGGATTTACTGTTCCCAGTTACAGGTCAGCTATCTCCTTCCTCCACCTATCACCCAACAAGTAAAAAAAAGAACCCTTATGTTCAAATAAAGCATCAAATTAATTAAAAATCACTTTAACATATTTTTAACAAGAAACGTTTAGCAAAAATGTTGATTCTAGCAAAAAAAAAAGTCAGCAAGGTGAACAATATTTCTAAAGTCTAATAAAGCATATTATAGCATAAATAAAGCATAAAGCATAAATATACATTGCTTACTGGTGTAAACCGCTTAGAGAGTGCTTGCACTGTGAGGCGATATATAAATCTCACAAATAAATAAATAAAATAAATAAATAAAGCAAGGAAACATTTTTCTGTCTGAATAAGCTTTCAACCCACTTTTGGACTGACTTTTATAAAATTCATCTGAAAAACAAAAGACACACCAACATACCCAGCTGCTGTGGCCTAGTGGTGGAGCTCTTGCCTCACAATCAGGAGGTTGTGAGTTCGATTCTAGGTAGAGGCAGATGTAGGGTCTCCTGCTTGGGCAGGGGGTTGGACTAGATGACCTGCAAGGTCCCTTCCAACTCTGTTAATCTGTAAATCTGTAAATATGGTTATTTCCTCTTCCTTTATTTAGCCATAAGAAAACTAATGGAAGAAGAGACTGTAGAATCTGGAGAACTCTGTAGATCTTTGCTAACCTAGCTAGGCACACTATCGTAACTGTACTTTGTAATCAACAATTTTTAATAATAAAAATAGTTTAAAATTAAAAGCAGACCAATAGCTTTCTAAAACTTACCATGTACTTGAAACTGGTGCTAAAGGTCTCTCTGTAATGGCATTTAGTCTGTAGTAATCCAAAAATGTTCGGGCCACATTCCGTCCTAATTTCATATCTGTCAGAGTTCAGTTAAGAATAATTCTTTCAATTATTTTCAAAATCCAAAGTAACTATTGAAGTAAATAACTGTGATTTGGAACATAAAGTGTAGGTAGATTAGTAATGCCACCAAGGTGAAAACTTCAGAGATGAATATGCTAATTATCAGAAGCTATATAAGAACTATGGAGTATTATTTTTATTCAAAGAGATAGGTTGTTGTTAAACTGGACAGATTTCCATCTAATTTGCTACTCATTCTTATGATTTGGGCCAGGGGCGGATTCCTAATTTTTTTACTACCACTTTGTGGGTGTGGCTTATTTTGTGGGTGTGGCTTCCAAGCCATGTGACTGGGTGGGCATGGCTTGCTGGCCATGTGACTGGGTGGGTGTGGCTTCTCAGACTCCTGAAGGGAGGGGAACTGAGATAGGTCCTGCCGCCATTCCCCCTCCCCTCAGCAGCTCGAGAAGCCTCGAATGTGCGAAAATGCCTAGGATCATCACTGCACGTTCGTGGCTTCTCGGACTGCTGAAGGGAGCGGAATGGAGATAGCTCCTGCCGCCCGTTCTTTCAGCGTCTCACGCACTCCCTCAGCCATCCTCCCCTGCTTGGACTCACTGTGGGGTAGGAAGGCAGCGCATGCGCAGTGCCGGAATCTCGGCTTCTGGGCATGCGCAGAAGAAAATTTTTAAAAAATAAAAAAAAAATTTTAAAAAAATGACAGTGCCCAGGCACCGGCAACCGACCGCACCGGTACTGTGACGTCACCAGCGGGCCGCTACCGGTGCTATAGAGTGGACCGCACTGGTAGGAACCCATCACTGATTTGGGCTCTTTCTGCTTCAGTGACCCACAGGGATTTATTGGTCTTACACAATTGCCCTGTTTCTGTGTGGCAGAAAATACAGTTTTGTTACCTAACAAATGCATCATTTAAAGGCACAAGCATTTAAAGGATTACCTTTTTAGGAAGTAGTTTTTCTGTGGTCCCAAATCTGTTAATTTTGCCATAAATTCATTTTCAAATATTCTAAGACTATATCTTGCATTCTGTAATTTAGCTCACATAACTAAATGAAGGAACAAATAAATATCAAGTATTTAGAAAAGATGATGAAACCATTAGGCAATGACAAGGTTTTGTTTTTTTAATGAAGCAGAATACAATATTGATTTTTCTCCACTGTAGGAACTGTAAGAATTATTTACAATTTTGCGTACACCTCTTTCTGAATAAAAACATATTTTTATCAATTCTTAATTAAAAAAACAGTAATAATTAATGCCCCTCCCTGCTTACTATATGCCATTTTGAAAGATACGCATTTAAAAAATATTCATCATCTATATCAGCTGGTTGGATAATCCAATATACTATTTTTTAAAATAATAATAATAATAATCAGATGTATCAATTATTTTTCTTGGATTTCCAGAACTATTTTCTGAATTTTGTCTCTGATGTTGGCATTCAGTTTCCACATTCACTATTTCTGCATATTCAAGAGAAAGCTATCTTGTGTTTCCAGAAACAGCACAAACATTTATTTCTCATTTTAAGCCTAATTTTATTGGACATTGTCAGTCGCTTAGACCTAAATGGAATAAACAAGTCTTTTAAATAACAGCATAACTGCAGCTGTTCTGGAATTTTATTTATTTATTGTAGCATTTATATCCTGTCTTTCTATGCAATATATCCTCAAGTGAGCCTATAGGATTGTTTTCAATTTATGATAATATTGTTATTAAACTGCAATTTGGATCCAATGCAGGTCATTATCTCATGAAAACTGGTCCATCCCATTTGCCTTTCTTCATATGGCAGAAAAGATATAAATGGATAAAAAGTTGCTTGAATGAAGGATTTAGTAAGAGAAAAAAATAAACCTACAACTAAAGAAAACAAGACCTCTTCCTGGCACAGAGGACTGCATCAAATTTCAATTCTTGTGTAGGTGTAGTATGTAAGAGCTATTTAATTTCTACATGGCATTTGGGATTTCCTTGATACAGTTTCAGGTTTCTTATCTGATTTCTCATCCAACTTCTCCTTATGCTCTTTTCCTGCATGCAAGGAAATCATTCCATGCAGTGGTGGGTTCCTACCAGTGCGGTCCACTCTATAGCACCGGTAGCGGCCCGCTGGTGATGTCACAGTACCGGTGCGGTCAGTTGCTGGTGCCTGGGTGCCGCCATTTTTTTAAAAAATGTTTTTTATTTTTTTAAAAAAATTTCTTCTGTGCATGCCCAGAAGCCGAGCTTCCGGCACTGCGCATGCGCGGCCTTCCTACCCCACAGTGAGTCCAAGCAGGGGAGGATGGCTGAGGGAGCACGTGACACACTGAAAGGATGGATGGCAGGATCTATCTCAGTTCCCCTCCCTTCAGCAGTCCGAGAAGCCACGAATGCGCGGTGATGATCCCAGGCATTTTCGCACGTTCGAGGCTTCTCGAGCTGCTGAGGGGAGGGGGAACGGGCGGCAGGAGCCTAGGATCATCGAATGGGGAGAAGCATTCAGGCCGGACGGAGCCTCCTAGAAGAACTGCTGCTGTGGTCTTGCTGCTCCCGCTGTGGGGGGCTGCGTTGCGGGTGGGCAATGCCCCCCTGCTTCTCCGGCTGCTGCCAAGCTCCCGAGGCCCAGGCCCACCCGGTCACATGGCTGGCAAGCCACACCCACAAAATAAGCCACGCCCACAGAGTGGTAGTAAAAAAATTAGGAACCCGCCTCTGATTCCATGACTATGGATCATCTACTGGCTGAAATTTTTCATCTGCACAGACTCCAAACTACAACAAACCCCTGATAAAAGATTATTGCAGATTTTTTTTCTAACTGCTGGGATCAATCTCCTATAAGGCCCAGCCACATGCTTGAAACCAGAGGTGGGTTCCTACCGGTTCTAGCCGGTTCTTTAGAACTGTTAGTAGTTCGGCGATGAAGTCATGGAGCCAATTCTATCGGTGTCTCCGTGGGCGCCGCCATCTTGGATTTTGCTTCTGTGCATGGCACGACCCTGAGCGAACTGGTAGCAAAAGGATCCAGAACCCACCCCTGCTTCAAACCCAGAAATGATGGGAGTTGAAGTCCAATAACTTTGGAGGAAACCTATTTAGAGACTAGCAACATTTAATTTGCCAGAGTGTTGTGTTTGTTACCAAAAATTAGAAACAGCTTTTGCTAATTTACTAATAATTACTTTAATTGGTCATTCAATTTTTTCCACAGCTTTGTCATTTTGGATCATGAAGTTTGCTGCACCCATTGCTGTTTTTTTCTCTGTATATGTTTGACACTTTCCAAGATTAATCCAGCTTCTTAAAAAATTGTATGTCAGTTTATTCATCTTCACATGGCAATGGTAAATAGTATTCTTACATATTATTATGTAGTAATAATATTACTATTAAATAGTAATTTACACAGCTCCCAAAATTTTTATGTTTATTTAAGACAATTAAATATTTGATTATGTGATATCAAATCATTTTCAACTCTTAGCACACATAGGTAGACTTTCTCCATGACAATCTTTGCCTAACCTGGTCCTTCAAGTCTTCCAACATGATAGCCATTGCCACTGTAACTGGTCATTCCACCTTGCTATTGGTCATCCTCTTCTCTTTCCTTCCATTTAAATCTTTAATCTGGTTTTTGGTACAGAATCTATGGTTTTCAATTGTTACTAGTTTTAATCGTGAACTAAAATACTTCACATTTAGGTTAAAATGACAATAGAAATAAAAATGGTAGCTCTCCCATGACTTGTTTGCTTTAATTCTAAGTATCATTATAACTCTCGTGGTAACTATTAGGTAAAGTTGTACCACCATATTTCCTAATTAAAAATAAATAGTTAGAAAAGCAATTACCATAAATTATTCTACACCGGTGAACTTCTCAGTTAGTGTGTTTCTTCAAGATTTCTGAAAAAATACAGAGCGGGATAGAACCCAAATCCCTGTAAAAGTATCAAATGCCCACTTTTATCCATCCCAAAGGCTAAGTAAGGGCACATATAATCCTGATCTTTTTTAAAAAATCCAAACTGTCCTAATAGTTTTAATTTCTTATGACTTGTTCTTTCTATTTCTGTAATACTCCCTAGTGAAATATTTTGGGGAATCCACATTTTATCACATAGTTGTTGCTGGAATATGATATTAATCTATTCCTGACTATTCCTTATAACCACAGTTTCAAGAATCACACAGACAGCCTTCTTCTGGCAGTTTAAAAAAAAACCACCCTCAATTTGGAAATTGTTAGCACAGTAAATCTTTAGTGGGCATACTAAGCATTGTAGCTTTAATAGCTTACTGATCATTTAATAATGTTGCTGTGACAGAGGCCAGTGGCCTTATGATCCATTGTTCCATTCATTTTGCCTATTAAAATGCTAGGCCATTCTGCTTTCAAAGCTACGGGTTGACTTTCCATCCCACTCACCTCCCATCTCTGTTTTACACAGTAATCACAGTTATTGGAAATAATTAGGCTCTTTTCGAATCCACATTCTCATTTTCTTAAGACCTGTTGTGTCATTTCTATCTCACAGCAAGTGATGTATCTACAGTAATAAAGGTCTGACAAGGGCAAAGCCAGTTAGCAGCGATGTTCAATATTTTATAGGTCCTGTGGGGATTTCTATCAAATGGATTGGACCTTAATTTTATGTCTCTTCTAAAGGACAGCACCTCCGTCATCTTGAAGTGCTATTGGCTGGAGTTCCTCCAAGTCTCTCTCCTGAGAGGATTAAAAACTATGACTAGTGGGCTGAGGTTACTATTAGACAGAACCATGAGTTCTTTGTTTTATGCAAGCAGTTAAATTATGAAAAGAAAGGAAGAACAGGGAGAAGAGAGAGCAAACACAGAGCACAGCTGTTCTATTCAACAAACCTGTTGGGAAGACCCTTCAGGAATTAAGAAGTTTATCAAAATAAGGATTTTTCTCCCATGTCTCCATGTGTGTTTGTTAATATGTAAAATTATTATATCTTGCTCTCTCTGGAGCTCTAGAAACTTTTCTTAAATAAACCCTGTGTTAGTTTCACTAAATGAGCATATTAGATCATTTCATTCACACTGCACCACATTCTTCTTTACACAATGACTTACAACTTACACCCCAAAAGCCAAACTCTTCTCCACACTGGGAGTTATGTGAATATTGTTTCTGCTTTGTAGTGCATCTAATTGTGTGTGTGTGTGTGTGTGAGAGAGAGAGAGAGAGAGAGACTTTTTTTTGCTGATAATTAAAATGAAGGGAGACTAGTATAGATCTATTTCAAGCTATTTAGCTCTCGTCAGCTAGCCATACCCTTACTGGGATTTGAACCTGGGCAGCCTGCCTGTAAGGCAGTAGCTTTAACCTCTAGGCCACAGGCTCTCCTTCTATATCAGCTTGTACCAGGGAAGGGTTATATATGTTTTTTCTTGTCGAATCACCCTGGTATACCCAAATATGGGAGGGAGCATACTGCTTCCTTTTTGCCTTTTTGACAAGAAAACACACACACACACACACACACACACACACACACATGGGGTGAAATGCTCCCGTTTCAGGTGTGCCTGCCGGTGGTCGGAGAGCTGGTAGCGACGGCAGCGCGAGGCTTCGCCCACCCGCCTGGACATATATATACACACACACACACACACACACACACACATATACATACACACACACAGAGAGGGGGGATTTCAATGAATCACTAAATGAAACTGTAACTATGCTTGTGATCTTACTTCAACTTTCCTTTGCTTTAAACACACTTTTCAATGGGATCCCAATAATGGAAAGGGTCTCAAGAGTTGTTTCAGTTAAATCCCCTGCAGAATCAGGATCCTTCCATTTATCAAATAGATCAGAGATTGATAACCTGAGGCTAAAGGGATATACAAGGCAGCAATATAAGTCCTGTAAATAATACACAAATAAAATTGATTTGCAATTGCTCTAGTCCCGTGGTGGCGAACCTATGGCACGCGTGCCAGAGGTGGCACACGGAGCCATAGAAGCCGGCACGCAAGGGTTCCCACCGGCAAACCGGAAGTGTGAAAAAACGCACTTCCGGTTTGCCGGTGTGCTGTTTTTTGCACTCCGGAGGGTTCAGGGAAGCTCCCTGAAGCTCTGGAATGCAAAAAACTACAAAACGGACAAACCGGAAGTGCACTTTTCCGCACTTCCGGTTTGTCCGTTTTGTAGTTTTTTGCATTCCGGAGCTTCAGGGAGCTTCCCTGAACCCTCCGGAGTGCAAAAAACAGCACACCGGCAAACCGGAAGTGCGTTTTTTCGCACTTCCGGTTTGCCGGTTTCGTAGTTCCAGGCTCCGGTAAGCCTTTGTGCAGGGGTGGGGGTGTGTGCGCATGCGCAGGGGACAGCATGGGGGGGTGTTGTGCGCATGCGTGGGGGGGAGGGAATGGGTGTGGGCATGCGAGCGCGCATGAGCGCGCCCCCCCTTTTTTGGCACGCGAGCCGAAAAAGGTTCGCCACCACTGCTCTAATCCATTTAAACTGTTGCCCAGCTCTTGTAAAACTCTTCTGAAGGACTTTCTTCCACCAAGGTGAGATTCTATGAAATAGATTGGAAACCAATTTGTTTGTGAATCACTAGCAGGCTCCCTAATATTCCACTATCAGTAAAGGATGTTATATGGTATCTACCTTTAAAAATAGCTGACAGTCCCTTAGTAATAGTTACATTCCAGCATGTTGCAAGTTCAGTGCAGTCCAGAGATTTAAAGTCTAAGGCTATAGTATATGACAGCAAATTCAAAGTTTTTCCTTTTTTTCCCTTTCCTTTCCTTTCCTTTCCTCTCCTCTCCTCTCCTCTCTCTCTCCCTCTCCCTTCTTTCCCATTTTTCCCTGCAGGAAGCTTCCATTCAGATTATTTACTACATAATGGCTATTTAAACTAAAGAGGAGTGTATATTGATTGAACATTTTCAATTAAAACAAGCACTATTCTTAAAAACATTTCAGGTTTTGTCAGAGAGCATAAAATAACTCAAGACACTGAAGCTATGGCCATTCAATTGTTGTAAATAAAGGGCAAGAGGGCAGGGGGTAAATACTTTTTATTTTTAAAAAAAGAAGTTTGGAATTGGATGTTTAAAAAAACCCAAAACCTCCATCCTTGTCTTTTTGCAACATTAATGTTATCTTCTGCTTTATTATTTATGGAATCTTCATAGAATGAGGAATTATTTAGTGGGTTGCAAAATCTATTTTTGGCCAAAGTTGGACATATTCTTCTTAAAGAGATCTAGATGCATCACCAATAGTACAATGGAAAAATATCCCTTGCCTATCTGTGAAAAAAGGTTTGCATTAAGTAACTATCAAGCATTCTCATATGGGGAGTGGCATCAAAATAGGAGTATGTAATCTTTCTTTTAACTTTAATGCTGGTTAAACTAAGCAGACTTAAAAACATTCCTATACCCAGTTGCACTACTGCGTTAAATGCAGTAATTTTCTATGCTGTAGAACAGGGCTGTCAAACTCCCGGCCGGTGGGCCGGATGTGTCACATGCTGGCCACGCCCATGCCCAGTTTAGCGAAGGGGAGAAAAGTCTCGATATGTCATGTGACGCTGCCGTGACGACGTGAGTTTGAAATCCCTGCTATAGAACAAAGATGCCCAAGCCTTGACAACTTTAAGACTTGTTGACTTTAACAAGTCGAGGTGGCGCAGCGGTTAGAGTGTAGTACTGCAGGCCACTTTAGCTGACTGTGATCCGCAGGTCAGCGGTTCAAATCTCAAGGTTGACTCAGCCTTCCATCCTTCCGAGGTAGGTAAAACGAGGACCCAGATTGTTGGGGGCAATATAAATACTGCATACATTGCTTACTGGTGTAAACCGCTTAGAGAGTGCTTGCACTGTGAGGCAGTATATAAATCTCACAAATAAATAAATAAACCCCTAGAATTCTCCAGTTAGCATGTAGAACTTGGGAATCATTTGACAATTCCTGTCAACATCACGGTTTTAAATAACCAGCTGATAAAGAGTAAATAAGTAGAAAATCAATGGAATCTTTATTTTTTTTTAAAAAAAGAAAAACCCAATGAACTTGTTTAAATTACACTGGTAAATCGGATATGGATATATGACTTTGGAAAGAGAATAGGGGAATACCGGGAAAAAACCAGTAGTATTCATAGGAGAATGTGGGATGAAAAAGCAGCAAATAGGGAAAGAAGAGAATTACATATGGAAATGAGGGAATGGATAAAAAAAATGCACAGAAACATGTATTATTATAACTGTCTGTAAAGAAAGGATGCAAAATATGGCTTATAGAATTCTTAATACCTTCACATCAGTGGCCAAGGAAACATCTGTAATTTATTCCATGAAACAAAGTAATGTGATGCAACTCTGTATTTTGGCATGAATATGTATGTTCAATGAAGGGTAGGATGAGCTGCCCATGCTCCAGTTAATGTGACAAGCAAGGAATGAGGCTTAGATTAAGACAGGAAACAACATTCTGATCTGCAACCCTACTGCCTCTTACAGGGACAGAGCATATTCTGCCAGGTTTTTTCTCGGAGACTGGCCATTTTCAAATGCAATTTTTCTTTTGATGTATCTTTTTCCATGCCAGATCAATCTTTGAAGAGTTAGTCTTCTAGGGGACAAACAGAATCCTAAGCACCTTTACAGAATTTCTTTCCAACATTCCACTAGATTGGAAATAATAAAAAGAGCACATATTTGCCTAATATTGAGGCGCCCTGATGGCACAGTATTGCAGGCAAACTCTGCCCACAGTCTAGAGTTCGATCCTGATGGGGCTCAAGGTTAATTCATCATGTTCTTCCATCCTTCTGAGGTTGGTAAAATGAGGATCCAGATTGTTGGGGGCAATATGCAAATATTCAAAGTCAAAGACCTTGGAGTACTCATAGCTAATGATCTAAGTGCCAAAGCCCACTGCAACAACATCGCCAAAAAGGCATTAAGAGTTGTAAACCTAATCTTATGTAGCTTCTTCTCCGGTAATATTACACTACTAACCAGAGCATACAAAACATTCGCCAGACCAATCCTTGAATACAGCTCATCTGTCTGGAACCCACACTGCATATCGGAAATTAATACAATAGAGTGTGTCCAGAGATACTTTACGAGAAGAGTCCTCCATTCCTCTGCTTGCAACAGAATACCCTACGCCACCAGACTTGAAATCCTGGGCTTAGAAAACTTAGAACTACATCGCCTTCGGCATGACCTAAGCGTAGCTCATAAAATTATCTGCTACCTGTCAACGACTACTTCAGCTTCAACCACAACAATACACGAGCACACAACCGATACAAACTCAAAGTGAACCGCTCCAAACTCGATTGCAGAAAATACGACTTCAGCAACAGAGTGGTTAATGCCTGGAATTCTGCTAACTGCAGTCCTTATAAACCCTTTAGTTTCTAGTTTCAGCTTTTATTCAGTCCCAGGGCTTTTATCAAGTGAGACATCTGAGGAAATGAGTACAAACAAAAACATGGAACAATCAGAACTATAATTTAAACAAAAAGAAAAAAGAAAGCAGGGACTGAAAGCAAATAGTCACATATGTCCGCAGAAGATTGTAGAATGATGGGCTCATCCCCACAGCCTACCAGGGTGCTATCATTTGCTGACACTATACTCCCACAGTGAAGTCTCTATCTTGAAAATGACATGCTTCTTAGGTGGAAGAAAACAGTCCAGCTGTTCCAGTTTGAAAGCTGTATTTTCACCGAGAAAACCACACATCCACACAATCCATGGCATATGAGCCAGTTTATAAAAGTTTGTAAATTATATAAATGAGTAATTTATACAAATATAGTTTTTATAGAGCCAACCCACCAGTCCTAGGAATTCACACTTATGTGTGAGTTGGATGGCCTATAAATTTGTTTAATAAATAAAAACATTACATGGATTCATATATGAAGGACGATCATTAGTTACTTCACTTGGAAGTCAATTATTTATGGCAATTTTCTCAGTATTTCTTGTCATGGCTTATACATGTCAAGATAGTAAAAGAACAACAGCTCAATATTAATCTGAAAATATTTATATAATAGTAAGGATTAGTACAAGATGAATACTAGAATTGATGACCTGGACCCAGAATAGTGTATGTGTAGATATGACAGAAAGTGAACAGAAGAAAGGACTGAACAAAAACTAAAAAGGATTGAACACCACTGAAATTTCCCAGAATTGTTATATAATATAGTCTGCAATGGTATTGTTATGCACAGGGCCCAATGTTTGTGAATGTCTTGCAATGGGAACAGTCAAGAAATGCCACCTTTATTTGAATATGAAAACAAAAGGCAAAGGATGTCTACAAAAACTGCAGCATCCTTTTGTCTCTGGTTTTGGGCAAATTTATAATCCCAGGAAAGGATGTTTAAACAAGATAGCATTTGAATCCCTTTGACCAGAATTTAGTACAAGTCTTTAATTATAAGAGTTCTAAAAGAGTAAATGTAAGTCAAAGGCATTTCAGTGAACAGTTGAGGTTAAATTGAACAGGAGCAAAGCAAAAGATAGAAAGTAAATGGAAATTGTTCAAAGGTAATTGAATGTATGTCTGAGCATTTATGTGTGCCAGCTAGCAATAAATACTGTTTGCGGCAAAGCAATCCAATATGGGCAAATAGAGAAAGTACAGAAAGCAATCAAGGAGGGAGAAAAAAAGTATAAGCAAGCTGAACTAAAGTACCATTTTGGGCCAGAACAGGAGAGGAGAACAAAACCCAGAATCGAGACAGTGAGTTTGCACTGCTCTAACTAATTGAAATTATGGTCATTGCAAGCAAGACAAGTGATCCAACTTTCCATTTTATAGACAGACACATTTGAGACGGTGAGTGGATGGGCAGAAAGCCTGGCAAAATGAGGGCAAAGCTACCAACTTATCTAATGAGTATTCCAAGTCACTAAGATGGTTTTCAGCTAGAAAATATAAGTCTCCACTGGCCACAGGAAATGCAAACATATTTCATGGGCTCTTTATAATAAATATTTTCAGTAATACTGATTCTTGAACCATGGAAGGTAAGGGTTGGAAGGTAAGGGTTCTTTCTCTTACTATTTAAAGAAGACCTCCAGTAAAGTAGAGTCTATCATCTTTTAAGACAGTTTGTTCATTCTTGTGTTTTGTCCAGATTTCTGGAATAACTCTAAACAATTCTTTTGCCTTGTTTATAACAGTCCTTCAAATACCTGAAGAAAGCTTCTCTTCTCCAATTTAAATCTACCCAATATGTCCAACGTTCCTCATAAAATACTGTATTTTGGTTTTACTCCTCTGGACATACTTTGTTTTCGCAATATCTTTTCTAAAATGCAGTGACCAGAACTGGATACAGTATTCTAAATGCAATATGACGAAGGAATAATTATTTCTCTTAATCTTGACATTATATGTCTGCTGATGTAGCATTAGATTGTATTCCTTTTTTTGCAGTGGCATCACATTGTTGGCTGACATTGAATACTTGTCATTCTTCAAGATACCAACTGTACATATTGTAATTGGAGTTCTGTGGTCTTGAAATTTTTAAGAAGGAGTAATGAAGAAGTGCGTACACTTTTGTAGGGAGGAAAGATTTTCCTTCCTCAGATGCTACAAAATCCTAGATCTAGATCTATCACATTTCCACAGACTTATCCTTTTGTTAAATGTCTGAAGAGGTAAAATGAAAAATAATAGAGGTTGCTATTTCGCTATTGCCAGCATGGGTTGCAATTTCATCACCAGGTGATTAGCTGCCAATCACATGGCTGGCTTGTTCACCAACTTGGGACACTTTGATAATTCCAACAAAGAATGAAGACCTTCTTTGTGTCCATTCTCTTGCCTCCTGGTCTCTCATTTAGAAAGCACACCATGAATTTGATCTGTGAGAAAAAACCCTGCTAGGACCTGCACATTGCTTACGAAGGCTAAAGATTCAGTCCTGGCAGGTATTGATATAAAATGGAGCCCCCTTGTATTTCCTCTCCTTCTCCACTATTGCTTCATCCCCAGCACAACCAGTCACCTTGGCTAGGAAACAGACTGCTTCAATCACAATCACTCTTCAATCACCGGGCTGTCTCTTTTTCAGCTCCTGTCCTTGATTTTGTGTATTTACAGCCCATCTATCAATTTCGAATGCACTTCTCAGTCAAGATAAGAATTAATCTTTCTCTCCCTTTTCTCTCACCTCCTTTGACTCACATTTGCAGTTGAGTTCTCTATGAATTGATTCCCTTTTTCTCATCAAAAGTATTCCCTGACTTAGAAAGTGATTCTCATACACTATGCTCAGGTAGATGGAAGTTGTTATTTAGTTGTTCTGGTGGCTGTTTTCTGTGCTTTCAAGCAAATATATCCATTTTAAAAGAGAAGTACAATATTAAACACCAATGATTATGTGTGTCATCTACATTTCTGCTCTTTCAAAAATAAATCTGAATAGAAAGCAGATAGAATCCTCGTTCTGGAGCATTGGTGCATCATTTATAAATATATTAGAGGGGTTCACCATCCTTACTATGTTCAGCATCTTCTCCACTGGCCATGTTGCTGTGGCTGCTAAAAACTGTATTTTAACAGAAGTAAGTTGTGGAAGAAATTCCTTTTGTTTGCATTTGAATATGAACTCCCATCTCACTTCAGGTGAGATAGATGGCTACATAAATTTGATAGATGATAGAGATAGCTAGCTAGCTAGCTAGCTAGCTAGCTAGATAGATAGATAGCTAGCTAGCTAGCTAGCTAGCTAGCTAGCTAGATAGATAGATAGATAGATAGATAGATAGATAGATAGATAGATAGATAGATAGATAGATAGATAGATAGATAGATAGATAGATAGATAGATAGATAGATAGAAACATAGATAGATAGATAGATAGATAGATAGATAGATAGATAGATAGATAGATAGATAGATAGATAGAAACATAGATAGATGATAGATAGATAGATAGATAGATAGATAGATAGATAGATAGATAGATAGATAGATATAGACAGATTAGATAGATAGATAGATGATAGATGATAGATAGAAAGAAAGAAAGAAAGAAAGATAGATAGATAGATAGATAGATAGATAGATAGATAGATAGATAGATGATAGATGGATGACAGCTAGCTAGCTAGCTAGCTAGCTAGCTAGATGATAGATAGATAGATAGATGGATGGATGGATGGATGGATGGATGGATGGATGGATGATAGACAGACAGACACATTTCTCCTGAATCAATTTATGAAGGGAGATAAATGATTATTTGATAGTCATGTTTTCCTAATTTTTTTAAAATACATATACAAAGATTAGACAAATGTGACAAATCAGTGAACGTAATATCCCAAATACATGATATTGGGAGAAGATACTTTTAAAATATATCCTGTTGGAGAAATGTCCACAAAATTTGTATCTTACAAAACTAATCACAGAAAACTTTTCTACATGTCTATGGAAGATTTAAAAAAACACCATAAAGTAATATATAAACTATATATTACACCATAAAGTACACCATAAAATAATATAATATATAATATATTCAAAATAAACATGCTGAAAAATCAGAAAATGAATTCATGATAAAAATTTGGGACAGAAATAAATTCATATAGTTTTTTTTAATTGAAAATTTCACAAAGTCACTATGTCTTATCAGTTCTCATTTTCTAATAAAAGCATACTTTCTTCATATAACTGTGACTCCCTGGTTCTTTTTAAAAACTAATAATGTTATTAAAGTTTAAAAATGCAAAGATAAATGAATACAAGCTAACAGAAATATTAAACGTAAAAAAGAAAAGAAAAGTGCATTTTCTCTTTGTCTTTTCTTAGGAACTCATTCATGAGTATAACATATCTCTTTTATAAGTGCAAGATAAAATCTATTTCCTTTTTTAAACCCATTTTTATGGTAGTAGACAATTTTAATAGAAATTTCTCAGTACATTGTTGCCAAATATCCTTGAAATCTTCCAAAGTTAAAATATTTCTCCAATCTGTATTAGTTAGTCTCTTCTCCTTTAATTATAAACTTTAACTCTTTCTGATTGCCTCTAATGTACAGAGGCAATCAGAATAATGTTTCCTATTATTATGTTTTTCTCTAATCCATAGTATTTTCCATGGGAGGATTCTTACACTTAGATTCAAAATTTTCATATACTTTTAATAGGATTTTAAGCAATGCAGAGGAAGAAGTCTTATAATTAATTTCAAAGCTTTACTTCCAATCCCTTTGGCCCCTTAGTCCATTTAAAACTTTCCCAAATTAATATTCTGATCACCTTTTCCTGTTTATTTGACAGTAAAACATTTTTTAAAAATTGTAACTTTATATGAAACTTATTTCACTAAAGATTGATGGAGAATCACCCAATGTGATGAAACTTGTAGTTCTGAAGGTTCTTAGTTTCCAAAAAGCAATTAACAAACGATTTCCAGAAATGATTAAGAAATGAAATGGGTAAACCCAGTGTCTGTTTTTTTATTTTATTTTATTTTTTTATTTTTAAATATACATCAATATCAATACATGAATAGTGTGACATCTGGGTGTCATTCATTTTGATACAAATAACAATAGTGATGTTAATAATATTTATCACATTAATCAAACTTATATAATTTTAGTATTAATATGCTTATTTGTATTAAGATATAATCCTTCATTATTTAGTTGTTTACTATTTCAATGTGCCATTCTAATGCCAATCACAATATTATTTGAACATACATAGTAATACCCTTTTCCAACCTCTAATCCTCCCATCTAGTTATTACTTTTATTCTATTATATAAAAATGTGTATACTAATATTCCCTCTATCTCTTATTTCTACCTCTATTCTAACCTTTAGACAGGCCTCAGTCAGTCCACCATTATATTAAAAGACCTTTCCTTTCTATCCATCATCTCTTGTCCGTTTTAATCCTTCAATTCCTATTCGGTTTTTGGGTTGCCTCCCGTACTTCTCTCTTGGATCTTTGTCTCTATCGATCTCTACATCTTTACTATTCAGTCTAT
Organism: Diadophis punctatus similis; assembly: GCA_023053685.1. Taxonomy (NCBI): domain Eukaryota; kingdom Metazoa; phylum Chordata; class Lepidosauria; order Squamata; family Dipsadidae; genus Diadophis; species Diadophis punctatus. The sequence goes on from JALIGW010000003.1 coordinate 54,309,611, forward strand.
ATATTTATCCCAACTCTCCCATCTTTTTGCGAGGTCTCTAGAGTGTCTGCTCAAGTTCCTATCTCTCCTGTCTCCCTTTCAAAAGTATCATCCTGCTTATCCCAATCCATTTTTAAATCTCTTAAAATACTTTTTCCTTGCTTTATTTCATCAGTCATTTTTATCTTTACTGTCTTCTCCTTCTTGACTTCTTGCTTTATTTGCTGATTTGTCTGTTCTATCTTTTCCTCCATTCTTTCTGTTATCTCCTCCCTTTCCTGGACATAGTGATCTTTATTCATTGTCCCTTGTTGAATGCTTTCTATTTTCCCATCTGTGACATGCATTAGGTTCTTTATCTCTCTAGAGTTCTTTGTCATAATGTCCTTAATGTTTTGAAACATCAATGCCATTTCTTCCAAAAATCCACTCATTTTTCATGGAGCATCTCGTCTTGTTTTAGTAAATCCCACTCTTGCTCAATAGTCCAAAAACCATATATCCAGGCCTAATGTTGCTCCTCAGAGAGTACAGTAGTCATCATTTTTTATATCCCACAGTTAATCAATCAGTTCCATTTAAGTAGTCCAGAAAGCTCTCCAAGTGTCTCCTTTAATCCACTTTATAAGTTTAGTCATATGTCTTAACCTTCAAAGGTCACTTTAATTAGATCTCTTCCTTGGTCTCACAGTTGAGCCTCCAAAGGTCATAGAGTAAATAAATATAAAATAATAATTATCACTACAGGTCTCCAGATAGATGTTGTTTACTCCTCTTATCAGAAATTTTCCTAGGATTGTAGGGGTATGTTATATTTTCCATTCAACAGTAGGTGGCGCCCTCAGCTTAGGTTTCAATGTTATCTCAATTCTAACTGGTATTTAATCCAATTTTAATTCAATTTATAGAAGCAAAGTCAGTTATTTAAGTAAAAAGTTCCAGCATTTAAAAATGCCTTTCCAAATCAGCACCTACCCAGCTTAGAAATCCAATTTTCTATATTTTATTTTATTTTTAATTTTTTTTGCTTTTCTCCCCTTAGTTCCTTTCTTTTGGGTCTGAGATTTTTCTCTGAATAATTGTTCGCCGCTTTCCTGGATATTTTCCTGGATATTTTTTCTTTCCTGGATATTTTTTCCTTTTAGGGTTAAATTTTAGGTAGCAAAAGAATCATCTCATCCAGTTCCGAACATTGTTCATTTGCACTGCTCCTGCACTTTCTTTGTTGCCTCGCTGTCCCAGCTTCACGACAGCTATGATGGCTGCCTCTTCTTGTCAAGAGGAGAAGCAGGAGAGTTGCGACTCCCCCACAACCTGCAGGGTACCCCTCTTTCCTTCATCACCCCTACAGGGTGGTTTAGCTCCTTTTGGAGCCCTCTAATGGGGAAAACTCGGTGCGGGAGTGCAGAGATCCACTCATCATGTCCTATCTTGTTGCGACGTCAGCCGGAAGTCCAAACCCAGTGTTTGTTTGAAGGCTCCAAATTGCTTTGCAAAGCTGATGTTCCTTGACCTCTAGGACCACCAGAGACCATTGTTTTATTACCTCCTCGCAGGGAGCATCTGTAGGGAGTGTTTGTTGGTGATCTCCTTTAACTGGAGAGGAATTTTGAGGTGATAATCCATTTACCAATTGCCCATTCTGCCACAGTTAGCTCTGCAAAAAACAAAGCCATCTTCATTCAGCCATTGCTACTCCAGAAGTCAATATGGTTGACTTTCTGGTTCTTTCAGCACATTTAAAGTCTTTTGTAAATGGCAATAGTGTTGTACTATATAATTTCTTATATTACAAGGAGGTTGATATTTATTATGACAATATTTATTGTTGCAATTCAACCTCAGCTGTTTGGAGTGAGAGTTTTCAGAGCCTGAGGTATTTAGTGTATGACATGTTAATCATTTCTTGGTGTATTTTTCGTGGTTTATTGTATTGTGAGAACAGGCTGAAATGCCAATTTTTGCCTTCCTACCCAGTATTTTTGCCTTCCTACCCAGTATTTTATTTTAATTTGGTTGTTGCTGGCTGGAACAAAACAAAACAAAACAAAACAAAACAAAACAAAACAAAACAAAACAAAACAAAACAAAACAAAACAAAACAAAACAAAACAAAACAAAACAAAACAAAACAAAACAAAACAAAACAAAACAAAACAAAACAAAACAAAACAAAACAAAACAAAACAAAAACAAAACAAAACAAAACAAAACAAAACAAAACAAAACAAAACAAAACAAAACAAAACAAAACATTTATGGTAGCAAAACTAGAATCAGCACCATGGACAGGTTTGGCCAGTATATTACTCTTATCTTTCTGCTAGATTTCTTTCCAGGTCCCAGTGCATCCACTGAGTGAATTTTGGCAGTGAAAGCTAAAAGTAACATAAAGATGGAATTCCTAGGGTACCCTATTTTTGTGGGATCTTTCTAGATTTTCTGTCACAGATGTGTAAAATATGTAAACCTCTTTACCAGCTATTTTGACACCATGGCTGTCAAGAGGGGAGTTTGTTTAAATTACTAGCTTTGGAAAAGCTTAGTACTAGAGCTAATCCAGTTAGGTTTAGGTAGCTGGATCTAGTCTTTCCTGTTGCATGACTCATTAACTGCAGGAATTTAACTGCTACACAGTTAAATATGTCATGAAAACAGGGACAACATGTTCTATATAATAACCCAATCCACTGCCTATATTCATGCTTTATTAACTGTATTCAATACATCTGAATACAGAGATAATAAAGAAACAAAGAGAGTTAAAATGCATCCTAAGGCATGCTACCATTTGCTGGTGTTTATATTAAACATTGCCTCTTTTGTCTTGTCCTTCTGCCAACACTAATGCCTAGCTAATGATGCAGATTGCAACTCCTGTGACAGAAGATAATTGCATAGGCATGGGTCCTTCAATTTGCAATATTGCCAGTACAGTTAAAAAAAAAAAGGAGCAGAACAAACCAGAAATAAGCTAAGCATCAAGTGAATGCTCCCAACCTCCCCCAATTTCAGCTCGATGCTTATTTGTGTAAATGACTTCTCATGAGCTTGCCAATGGATACAAGCATATTAATGATTAAGCACTAATCTAAATAAGGGAAAAAATTGTTGATCATATTTAAACCTGCTGACACTGACATTATTCACAGGCTGCGTTTGTAACCATGCTAGATTAAGTTAAAATGGAGTGGAATTTTGTAATTCGGCACTCTTTATTTTTCTTTAGTATTTTTTATTTTGCATGAAATAAAATTATTAGCATACTTTATTTGAGCATTGCCCATATTTAGGAATGTAATTACTACATTTTATTTATTTCTGTTTAGTGTGTTGCATGAGTACAGTTACAATCAGAACTAAATGGACTTAGAATTACTTCAATATAGTGTTTGAAATAGTGGGTTTTCATCAAGAGTTGAAATCTATTTGATTTGTGAAACTGAAAGCAGGAACTTAGGATGTGGCTATCCTAACTCAAAATTTGTTCTATACATTCATTTTTGAGAAGCAGCTGGTGGTTTTCCTGATGGTTTCATGAAGTAAGATAAACTGGGGCCCAAAGGTGTTTCTTTTTGGTAATCGGACTTATTCTGTTTAATACTTTCCTACAAGAAGTTAGATTAGCCTCTCCTTGATAATTTTCCTCGATGTTGATGAAGATGGAAGTTTTGGGGATGGCATTGACAGCCTGTATTGGGATTATGTTATCTTTGTTTATTCTTTATATTTTTGTTCATTATTCCATTTTCAATTGTGTTAAATTATTTAATTGCAATATACTCTTATTACCATAGACATTACCATTTTTGGAATTACTGTACCCTCTTCTTATATGGAAGTTTTATTATGGTGTTATATGAATTTGATATATAAAAGTAGATGGTGAAAGCCAGATTGTGCTCTCTCTCTCTCTCTCTCTCTCTCTCTCTCTCTCTCTCTCTCTCTCTCTCTCTCTCTCTCTCTCTCTCTCTCTCTCTCTCTCTCTCTCTCTCTCTCTCTCTCTCTCTCTCTCACACACACACACACACACACACACACACACACACACATATCCATATGGAAGCATGAGATGGCTGAAACTAGATTTTAATTCTGCAAACTACCAGCTGCCAGCATCCTACTGAATACAATGTGTAATTGATAGAAGTTCTGATTTCTCTGCCCTGCCTTTTATGCAATTTTTCTTCCATGTCTGACATGTCATGTAACAGAATGTACAAATTAGTGGCAATACCAATATCATAGTAGGAATAAAAACAGCAACTGGATGTCAATGAATATAAATTTGAAATTTTTGAAAGAATAGTTACAGTATATTACCCAAAACCATATATATGATACTAAGACGTTAAGGTCATTAAGGTCTAAGAGCCGAGGTGGCGCAGTTGTTGGAGTGCAGTACTGCAGGCTACTTCAGCTGACTGCTAGCTGCAGTTCGGCAGTTGAAATATCACTGCCTCAAGGTTGACTCATCCTTCCATCCTTCCAAGGTGCGTAAAATGAGGACCCAGAGTGTTGGGGGCAATATGCTGACTCTATAAACTGCTTAGAGAGGGCTGTAAAAGCACTATGAAGCGGTATATAAGTCTAAGTGCTATTGCTAATTCTTCCATGTTTAGATTTAGAACTTGCACCTGTCTTGTTAAAAACTGAACTGGAAATTGCTGGTTCATCTTATTTCCCTCAATCACCATTAGCTCTTGCCATTAACATTTCTTTACCTGATAAGCAGTAACAACACAAAAAACTGTAATAGATTAAGTATTAAGGAGATATGGCCACTTTTTCTTTCTTTCTCCCATTCTTCTTTATTATTCTAATGTATTGGAGCCATGGTAGCACAGTGGTTAGAATGCAATATTGCAGGCTAACTCTGCCCACAGCTAGGAGTACAATCCTGACCGGCTCAAGGTTGACTCAGCTTTCCATCCTTCCAAGGTCAGTAAAATGAGAACCCACATTGTTGGGGGCAATATGCTGATTCTGTAAACCACTTACAGAGAGCTATAAAGCACTATGAAGCGGTATATAAGTCTAAATGCTATTGCTATTGTTATTTCTTCATTAATCCTATATGAGCTTGGGAGAGCTTGCCATCATCTTAACATAACTGATCATAGATGGTTTCTCTCGCATCACACAAGCAAGTATGCATACCAATGCTACACTTCCAGTGAGCTGAGAGCCAGTTTGGTGTAGTGGTTAAGGCATCAGGCTAGGAACTGGGAGACTGTGAGTTCTAGTCTTGCATTAGGCGCAAAGCCAACTAGATTACTTTGGCCAGTTACTCTTTTTCAGCCCTAGGAAGAAGGCAATGACAAACTACTTTCAAATAATGTTTCCTAGAAAACTGCAGAAACTTCTCCAGGAAGTTTCTAAGAGTCAAAAAGCTGACTTGAAATGGGAAAAAAGCAAGGTAATATAGATCCCCCCCATGACATAGAAAGAGCCGTCAACTGAACATGTGAATTTATGCCCATAAATATATATACAGTCTACAATACATAGCAGATTTCTATATCAAGTGGTAAACACAGCTGTTCCCTAAGGATACCAGTGTATGTGTGAACTCACAGACATTAGGCATTAGTTGTGAGATACAAAATTGTTTTTAGTATCATGGATACTAATGGATGGTATATTTGGTTGTTTTTGTAGTAAATATCCCTTCTTTATGGCTTTTTTTTTTTTTGAAAAAAAATACTACTATCTCCCTGAGGGAATGGGAGGATGGAAGAGAAACAATTTACCTTAATGACATGGTTTGCTTAAGAATTAAGTGTTGATGAAATTTGAAAGCTAAAGCTTATTTTTAATTCACAGACCAGCTGCAGCACAGCATGAGAAGAGAGGGGGTTAGCTGTTTCATTTGCTACAACACCTTTTTCTGGGTATAGTCATGACTATACTCTTCAGTAACTCAGTTTAATTGAAACTGCATGCTTTTTAAATTCTAAGTCTTATATTGATCAACATATGTCAACTGTGGAAAATTGCACTAAATTGTGTTATGTTTATGGGGAGCACTCAACTGTTCACCAGTGTTTGGAGCAAGTTTCTACCTACATAAGATTGGAGCAGGATTATTACTGAGTCTAGAATTCGATTTTCTTATCTTTAAAAAAAAATCAGAAAAGAAAAGTGAACCTGAAAGACAGCTAGATCCCAAAAGCTGTAATAATCAGTTTATTGCCAGAGTAGCACTTTTTAAAAAGCAAGTAGTTTATTATGGCAACTGAAAGTTTTGATGATAACATTTGAAAATCAGGATTAGATTGCACTCAAATATGCAATAATTAGAATAATTTCAACATGAAGCCAACAAGACACAGGGTCACTTCAGTTATGATTAATTTCTTTTGTGGATATATTTTTTGTTAGAGAAACTGCAGGCAATAATATTGTACATGAAAAATGTATACCAAGCCTAAGAACACATTAGTATACCGGTAGTTAACAAGGGAAGATTTAAAAGAAAAACAGTATTAAACATGCAATAGACAAATATTAAAGAAAATGAAAGGTTTTGCAAAATAAAAGGCCACAACTTTTGGCAAAAGAAATGGAACAGAACAATTAGGAATAATATTGATGCACTAATTCATTGTGGATAATATCAGTAAAAAATATTAAGACCAGCAGAAACACATTGTTTGAATAAAATACAAGACATCAGCTATAGGAGCAGTTGGAAGAAAAATGAATTAAAGAAATGCTGAGCAGAGGTGTGAGGGGGGCACGAGCAAGTGCTGAGCAGAGGTGTGAGATGTGCACTTCCGTCGCGATGCGAACCAGTGGGGAAGGTAAGTAGAACCAACCCCTGATCTACTTCAGGGTTGGGTTTCTACTTACATTGCTGCTGGTTCGCTTCCTCCCATGCCGCATGGGCGCGCGCACCCTTTGCGCATGCATGCATGCGCAGTGTCAAAAAATCCAGAAAAAAAGCCAAAAACAAGATGGCAATTGCATGCACAGTGCTAGAAACTTGGCTTCTGTGCATGCTCAGAAGAAAAAAAATAAAGTATTTTTTTTAAAAAAAGTAAATTTTTTTAAAAAAAATTAAAAAAAAGATGTCGGCGCCCACAGACTGGCACCAACCGAACCAGGTCAGTGATGTCATTGTGACATCACCAGCGCGTCACTACCAGTTTGCCTAAACCAATCCAAACCGGGAGGAACTCACCCCTATTCTACTTGTAAAGAAAAGGCTAGTATTAATAATGCCATCAGTGTACTAATATTCTTGCAGTAAAAATATACCTGAATTTACACTACTCTGGACATACCATGAACAATACATAATAATATGGTGCTTTATCAGAGCAACTCAGGTACATGATTCACTAGCTGAAAAGAAATGCTGAAAGTCCTCCCAAACACCATTATTTCTTAAGCTAAATCTTGTCCATTGCCGTATTTTTTGGAGTATAAGACACCTTTTTACCCCCCAAAAGAGGGTGAAAACTTGAGTGCGTCTTATACACCGAATGTAGCCCCACCCAGCCACCCCACCCTTTGGCCTCTACCTCTCAACAATTTACCTCTTTGCAGCAAACAGCAGCAGAGCCTGATTTGCACAAGAAACTAATTAGCAGCCTCCTGACCTACAGCTGAGAGGCTGCAGCCACGTGGTAAAATGAAACTAAGTAAGGTGGCTGTAAAGAGACAAATTTCTGGGAGATAAACTGCTGGTAATGTTGGACTGCTGAAACTGAAAGGAGGTAACAGCTCCTGTGGCCTAGAGGTGGAGCTCTTGCCTCACAATCAGGAGGTTGTGAGTTCTATCCTAGGTAGAGGCAGTCTCCTGCTTGGGCAGGGGATTGGACTAGATGACCTGCAAAATCCCTTCCAGCTCTGAGTGTTCAAATTATTAGACTTATTTTTTAAAGACTGCTTTATTATTGTTCTGGACAACTTGACAAAATGAAGAAGCTTTTTAAAATAAATGCTTGCTCTGAAGAGGCCCAGTGCTTTTGTATCTTCTTTTAAATAGCAGAGAATGTATACTTCCAGAAAGCCACATCAAATTTAAAGTTCTGTAAAAGTATAATCTGAAATGTAACAGTGTCCTGTTTGGTATTAAGATAAGGCAGCTGAGTTAAACCCTAGTTTAAATAGCAGATCTATTTAAATAATTGGGAGGAGTTAGTGTGATTACATTTAAGAAAACTTTCTGGCATTATGTACATTTCTCCAATTCTTTGCTATTTCTATGGGTCTGGCACACATGCACAGAAATACACAGCAAACAGTGTATATCATATGTACTGTTTGCTGTTTGGCAAATTGCTGGGAGGCAGAGACCCTTTTTCCTTGTTTTCCTCCCCCAAAACTAAGGTGCGTCTTATACTCCAGTGCGTCTTATACTCCGAAAAATACAGTAACCACCTAGTTCAACTACAGCAACAACCCAGGTTTCATTGTCAATGTGGCTAGTTGCTATAGCTCACTCCCTAGTTTTTTCAGACTAGCGTTCTCACTTGCCAAATGATTACACTGCAGATTCACTTTGACTCTGAAAGTGCCTTTCATGTAACACTGAATGAGAGGTGCTTCTGTGTCCCAAAGCATTCAAAAACACACACACCTGCACACTTTAGGCATTGCTTAATTGATGCTATTTTCACAGATCCTTCAGGTCACCTGTAATATCAAGTAATTTAAGTGATATTTTCACTATCTATTTACTGAGCTAGCTGGCAATCAGTCCTCCCACACAATGAAATAAAATGTGTTTGGAGGATGGGAAGCTGTAGAAAAATGGCAGGGAAACTATCAGTTCCCTCCAATGGCAGACAGCCTGCCAGTTTTGCTAAATTATGTTCACTGACACATAGTTGGCAGTAATGTTTACAGGCAAAAAGCTCCAAACTCTGACAAAAAAGTATTTTTCTATAAACCAATAAAATCAAAGAGATGACTGTATGGCAGGGAAAGACATAGTATAATCCTATACATCAGCGGTTCTCAACCTGGGGGTCGCGACCCTTTCATCAACCTCTTGCTGAACATCTAGCAGCATTGATAATAAACAAATGCTAATGAAAGGAAGTCAACAAAAAAGACTTGTGAAGCTTAAATGCACATGGAAGCAATTGTGCAGTCATGTGCAAATAACATACCCAGGCACTCAACAAATTTCATATGATCTGGAAAACTACAGAACTTTCAGCCTCAATGGGCAGTAACCATGGTAGAATGAACTTAACTTGCATCTGACTTTGATTCTATTTTTGTTTCTCATGCCTTTTAATACACGTGACACCATTTCCATTCAATATTCTCAGGTTTCCACAATCACTAGTAATCACTCTAGCAGAAAGCAATATCCATAACAAATCAGCCGAGAGATGCAAACTGAGAAGAAAATACCATTTTTTAAAACATAAAACAAAGGTGAGACAAGAGTTTTCAATACTGTCGTGAATAGTTGGCACGTGTTCACTTTGTCCCATCCTTTGATTCAATCTCTGACTATATAAAATGAGTTCAAGAGTGTCATGGAATAATCAACAGATTAATCAGAAGCTCATCTTCAGAAATATTAGCAATACTTTCAAGGGAAATCGTGGATACTTGGACAATATGGGGCATTTGCATGTAACATCTTTGCATCAATTTGGATCAATTTCAGAACTATGCAAATATATACCCGTGTTTTCCCGAAAATAAGACTTGTCTTATATATTTTTTTGAACACTGAAATAATCCCTTGGCCTTATTGCCATGCACTCAAAAGCCCAATTGGGCTTATTATAAGGGGATGTCTTATTTTGGGGAAAACAGGAGCTGAGTCTCTAACCCCAACCCCCATTTCTACAGAAATTGATTTAAAACTGTGTGTTCTGTTTACAATGGTATGGTTCTACAGAGAGTTTGGGAAGCCAGTTTCTAATAAGTGAAACTTTTACTCATCCTTTTACTCATCCTGGACTTAAGTCAACATTTCCTTGTCCTTATTACTGCAATGTTTCTCAAACCAAGCAAATTTAAGATGTGTGGACTTCAACTCCCAGAATTCCCCAGCCAGCAAGTTTCCAAGATTAAGAAACCCCATTACAGAAGTTCAGCTACTATTGTGCCAAGATGCTATTAGGGACAAGGCTTGGGTGGCTTTGTAGCTCTCTATCATAGCAACAGGTTCATTTCACATAAAACAATGAAGAGTTATGAGCTACAGAGCAGTTACCTATAACCATAAATATTGATAATGAGAACTACTGTACAGCATGAGATGAAAACATTGTTTTCTGTTGTTGTGATGCAATGTGCACCTGGAAAAGGAGTGGTGTGTATGTGTTGTGGGGAGGAGGGAATCTAGACAAGAGCATCACATTTTCTCAGAGAGGAGGCAGCATATTCCAGAGAGAAGCCCAAGACAAGAGACTGCACAATCCTTAACTGGATAGCAATAGCAATAGCAATAGCACTTAGACTTATATACCGCTTCACAGTGCTTTACAGCCCTCTCTAAGCGGTTTACAGAGTTCAGCATATTGCCCCCAACAATCTGGGTCCTCATTTTACCCACCTCAGAAGGATGGAAGGCTGAGTCAACCTTGAGCCGGTGAGATTTGAACTGCTGAACTGCAGTGCTGCACTTTAACCACTGCGCCACCTCGGATATGAGAGGGAAGAAAAGGCTCAGGGTAAGCCACATACTACAATCTTGAAGGTATATTTACAGTTTTAGTCTGGCAAAATTCTGCCTACTAGATATAAGCAAATAAAGAATTGGACTTGATTGGATTTCACTGTGATGACATTGGGCTTGGGCCTGGCAGTTGTCTAATAATTGTTTACAATCACAGAGATCTATTATTTATTTGGTAGGGTTCAACACTACCTATAATCAGGACTTATAAAGACATCCTCCTTATATTTTGCACTTTAGCTTTCCTCAACCCCAGTCTGGACAGGCAAGGGCAGAGGCTGTAAAAATTATTATCTGCAGCAACTGGAGGATATCAGATTGCTTACTCCTACTATGAAGCCACGTACTCATTGGTAAAACTAAAAATTTACTATGTTCTGATGAGATGGAAACTTCATGACTTCAGAAGTATTTATCTCAGTTTTGACGGGCCTGCTGTGCAGCTATATAACAGAAACTTTCATGGTTCAGGTACATCTTTCGTGCCCAGCACAAACAATGCAAATGGTATTAGCATGGCTGCCTTCTGTCTACAGCAATCTGGAGACAACTGCGTTTTTTCAGATCTCTGCTGGAGACCACACTGAAACAGGCACCATCAATTCCTATGTAGATGATTCACAGAGGTGACTTTAGAAAGAATACTGTCATCAACAAGCCACAGCAGTGCCCACAGACATAGAAAGAGGGAAGCCTTTGAAAATACCAAAGAAAAACTAACTACATGCTCCTGTCAAATGCCTAATAATTTTGGCTTTCCAAAACACAAAGTTGGATTATTCTGCTCAAGTACCAAAACAACTAATTAACACAGCTAATTAATGTCATGAACAGCAGTCCAAAGAATGGTATTTTAAATTCTGGATTTCAAAGCTTTGCTAATTGTGGACCATTGCTGCTAAGCACAGGGAGGGTGAAACGGTTTGCACATTTTACAATTTTACAGTTTTATAGTGTACCATCAATTAGCAGCATCACAGGGAATGCTCTTTCGCACGATGCGTTTGTCTAATGTCTACAAAAAGGGAAGGGAAGGAGAGGGAGAGAAATCTCACTCCTTAATGTATGCAGTATCATTTTTGTCAAACAATTTAAAACATGGTTGGAAATGATTGTGAAAAACAAATTATCCATCTTGAAAGTGCACTGACACCCAGCATTTATTTTCCTTCTCTGACTTATTCAAAAGGCAAAAGAGGACAACATGAAATAGGGCCACAACAGTGATTCAAAATTGCAGGACAAGGCTAAAATCTTTCTTGAGCGCTTAATAATGCAATTTTTGTGAGAAATATCAGAAGGAACATGATTTGCTTGTTACTGACATCTTGATAGATATGTCTTACATGATTCCTTTAGGGCAGATGTCTAACAGTGGATTCAAAAAAATAATAAAGATATAATGTTGGATTTTTAGAAACAGAAAACTGACGGCAAAAAAAGGCCTACTGATCCATCCAGTCTTTTTTTATTTTTATTTATTTATGTTTTTAATTTTTGTTGGATGATAAACATGTGTTTATCCCAAGCATGCCTAAATGCAGCAATTGATTATTAATCTACTACCTCCTCTGGAAGTTGGTTCCAAGCTTCCCTTACTCTGTGAAGTAATACTTTCTAGCATTATTTTGAACTTCTCTCCTGTCAATTTGAGGTTATGCTTCCATGTTCCTGATTTTTGCTAAATATTGAAAATACTGTCTTCTAGAAACTTACTCATACCCTTAATATATTCAAAAGTTTCAATCATGACCCCCCCACCTTTCCCTTCTGTTCTCCAGTCTGTATATATTCAGTTCCTCCAATCTCTCCTTATATATTTTGTCTCTTTGACCTTGAACTATTTTTGTTGCCCGGCTCTGGGTGCACTCAATCTTTTTTAAAGTGAGGTCTCCAGAACTGGACTTTTTTTCAAATTTCAAAGATAGTAACAGCATTCTTAGAGATATTGTCTGCTTGACTATATGTGCTTACAATTGTTCATCATCATCATTTTAGCCATTGTCTATCCACTGCAGGATGAAGGCCTCTTCTGCATGTTTCCAACCTATATGGTCTTGAGTTTTCTTTTGCCAGTTGGGCCCCCAATACTTGCTGATGTCGTGGATCCATCTTGTTTGAGGTCTCTTTCGTGGATGATTTTTATCAAGTGGGATCCATTCTATGACTGCCTTGGTCCACCTGCCATCAGTTCTTCTTGCTATGTGACTGGCCCATTTCCATTTCAATTCTTTTATTCTCTTGATTATGTCTCATACTTTCATTGTTCTCTAACCCATGTGCAGGTCTTTCTATCTTATCTTGTAATGCCAAGCATGTATTTTTCCATGGCTCTTTGTGCCACTCGTAGCTTTCGTTATACATACTATTGTTATACATACTATTACAATTGTTATACATACTAAATATATATTTAACTGTTTCAAACAAGATTATCTTTCATTTATCTTCTGAAAAAATGTCAACCCAAAGTAAAATTCAGCAATAGTCCCATTCCTGCCAAAGAAGAACACCACCAATATCCTAGCCTGGAGCTCAAGGTCTGTAACAAATCCCTTAGTTCAACAAGTTCAACTACCTGTCAATGAATACTTCAGCTTCAACCCCAACAATACACGAGCACACAATAGATTCAAACTCAATGTTAACCGCTCGAAACTCAACTGCAGAAAATACGACTTCAGCAACAGAGTGATCAATGCCTGGAATGCACTACCTGACTCTGTGGTTTCTTCCCCAAACCACAAAAACTTTAACCTTAGACTGTCTACAATCGAGCTCACCCCATTCCTAAGAGGTCTGCAAGGGGCATGCATAAGCGCACCATTGTGCCTACCGTCCCTGTCTTACTGTCCTATTGTCCAAATTTACCTGTACCTACTTTGCCTTTGTTTATGTTTATACCAATACCTGCTGTCTTGTACATGTTTTGACAAATAAATAAATAAAAATAAATAAAATAAAAACAATGTACTCAGTCCTAATTTCAGAGAATCATTATTCCCAATTATTGATATGTGACTCCTTTATAAAATTTTATAAAGGCTATATGATCCCATATCCAGAACAGAGACTTTGCCCCCTTTTTAAAAATTTAGTAGTATACAGTAATGGGATAATATTTTCATTGAGCTGTTCACTACATATACTTTCCTTGACACTAGTTTTATGGAATGTATGTGAAAGGTGGGGGGAGTGTATCACAATAAGCATCCTGTTATTTTTCCATACAACTGCCTTTGCCATTTTAATGTTCTTTTCTCCAGAGTGGAGCAGATATACTTCACTCTTCCTGCTGTTCCTTTTGTCTTAAGTACTCTAAATAATTTAGTGGTTTTATCTGCTTCACTTCACAACCCTTACATCAGATTATTTGTGAATCCTTAACAATAATTGTTCCTCCTAATACAGATCACCTGGAGCCTTATAGTTTCTCTTCCCTCTGTCAATTATTCCTACCATCTGCTGTCTCTAGTTTTTAAAGTAATACTAACCCATAGAGGAGTTCTTTTGTTATCCCATGATTTTCTTCATTTATTCAGGCAGGAATCTTCTGTGAGAGGAGTTTGTAAAAAAAAAATCTCAAAGACAAAGCAAGTAAAGTTTATCAGAATGATCTACTTGCTTCTTAAAAACAAAATCTAATTTACAGAAGTCATGTTATCCATTTAGTCTTAATCAGATATTTAGCTAACTGGCTTATAATTCATCAGCTCTAGCCAAATATTCCAGTTTTCTGGTACAGAAGGTGATTTTTAATATTACACATATTTTCATTAGAAGATCAGCTATTCCACAATTTGGATGCTTTGAGAACTTACAGATAGACACTATTAGAATTCAGAGATTTATTTGTTTTTCCAATGTCAAAAATACTACAGCTTGTCCTTTGTCATCTCTATTTTATACAGTTCATACAATAACCATTTTGAAAATATCAGTTTATTTCTGCCAAATATCTTCTAAACTGAAGATAGACCTTAAAAATTCATCTCCTTACTTCGCAACCATCTGCCCAACTGCTTCCTAATGAAATTCTTATTCCAGTGTAAATAAGTTTTTTTATTGTTAGCTTCAATTTAGTGATAGCCTCTTCATTCCCCACCACCATCACCATCACTACCACCAAAATATCTCCAATGGGGCATTGTCTTCATCCACTTTGTGAAATTCTGTGTTTCTTGAAAGCAGTGTTTCCCAAAGTGTGGTACGCGTACCCCCAGGGGTACGGGAAGAGTTTGGTGGGGGTACGCGTTGCACCAGAGTTTGGTGGGGATCACGTGGGAATATCCACTGCACCGTGCTTAGCTGCGGCCACAGAACAAGGAAAAAAATAGGCGCGTATTGCAGTTTTTACATGGGAACTGGGGCCATCATACATCGTATTGCAACTCATTATGGCGGGAACTTCTGCGCATCCTTCGCTTAGCTTGAGTTTCGCCATTTTTAAACTGTGGGAACATTAACAGTTGACGTTGAGCCGCGGAGCTGTTTAAATGCCGGAGAATTGCAGTGTTATCTAACGGTTAGACAGTCTTGTGAGGCGTGACACGGCGTGAATATACTGCACTTCGTTACAGAGACAACTTACTTCTTTAATAGTTAGTTCCGGGCGCCTGTTATCGTGCTTTAGTAAGTTCCACTGATTTTGATTATTTTTATAGAGTTTTTAAAAGTTGTTTTATAAAGTTGCTTTTTCTGCATTTGTAGACATAAAGTCGAAAAAAAGGAACAGACTATTGGACATGGAACTGCATTTCAGATTAAAATTAACAACCAGGGAACCAAATTATGATGATCTGTCATCTCAACATAAACAATTTCATCCTTCTCATTGAATCAAATAAATGTTCTTTATAATATAACGTTCATTTATTTTGCGTATGTACCAAAAAAAGAATAAATAAATATATTTTGATTTTTATTAAAGCATATGTTTTTTATGAGGGGTACTCAGCATTACGAAAATTATAGAAGGGGTACACATATGTCAAAAGTTTGGGAAACACTGAATTAAACAAAAGAGAGGCCAGGACACAGCCCTGCCTAACTCCGCTCATAATCGGGATAGGATTTGAAAGTTCTCCCTGCAAGCCACACCTAACCTGGCTAGAGGTCTGATTATACAAGGGAAGGTAAGTAAATACCACCCCTGTGTACAGCAATATCAATAAATTGTATGCTTCGGTTTTTGACAACTGTGATATCTGGTGTGTTGTGTTCCAAATGACGATCTGTCTGTATTTGAAAGTCCCACAAGATCTGTTTCTTCAGCTTCTTTGCACAGTAATAGAAAGGCATTTACTGTCTGTTACTATCTTCTCAATTCTGGCTGTGTATGCATTTGTCCTTAAGGCTTGGTCTTGTGCAGCCAGAATTAGTCCCTCAGTCTCTTTCTTCATCTTTCCTGCTCTTAGCCATTGCCAGGTCTTGTTGTTATCTGCTCTCCCTGCTATTTTTTCAATGTACTGGCCATGTAGTGCTTTGTCTTCCCATGCCTTTATTCTGTTTTTCATTTGGTCTTTCTTGTAGGGTAATTTTGTCTCTCCAGTAAGCCTTCCTGGTGTACTAACTTCAGTGCATCTTCTTCATTGTCTTTCAGATATTCTTCCAAAGCCATTTTTTCTTCTTCAACCATCTGATGTACTTGCAACATTCCACGCCCACCTATTTGCCTTGGTAGAATAGAGTATGTCAATGTCTCTATGAGGATGAAGGGCATGATTCCTTGTCATTATTCACTGCAAGAGTGAAGGGCATGATTAATTGTTGTTGTTGTTGTTGTTATTGTTGTTGTTGTTGTTATTCGTATAGTCAGCCAGATGTTCAGAACTGAATTTGGCATTTTTGTCGGCAGTTTGTAGGCAGTTCTGAGTAAGGTGGTTTTTTTTTTTGCAAATTCAGAATATTCAGGTCAAATAAGTTCAAAATGTCTATGTATCTAGGCAGCCCTTTGGGTATTGCTCCAAGGGCTCCTATTACTATTGGAACAACCATTGATTTATTCCTCCACAATCACTCAACTTTAATTTGCAGATCATGATATTTCATTATTTTTTCCAGCTGTTTCTCTTCAATTCATGCATCACCTGTTGTTGTTGTTGTTGTTATCATCATCATCATCAACATCATCATCATCATCATCATCATCGTATGGCATTGTTACAATAACCAGGAGACCACAATGCAATTGGAGAGTAGTAGTTTGACTTGCTAAAGTACCAGTTCTGTTATAGGACATACTTGCATGCTTCCCAAGATAGGCCACTTTGGTGATACTATTTTTATTAACAACTGGTAGAGTAATTACTGTTATATCTATGACTAATCATAGTAATAATGCTAATATAAAATCTATCACCTATTATCAATTCTCACAAAACAATGGTGAAAAATTCAACACGCAACACAGAGTACTTTCCTTTGAATTCTTGAAAGTATTATTACTTTTAAAGCAGAAAGCCGTAATGAAGATCTATAGACTCAATCTCCTGAAGTTCCAGTTTGAATCCCTGCCTTCTTTTTATTAACCTCTGTCTGCTTTGGTCCACTCCATCATCCTTAAGACCATTAGCTGCTTTCTTCATCCTATATAAAATGATTTTCATATCAGAGAGCAGATTTTGACAAAATGCCTAAATAATAGGCATCTTCTTTCAAAGGTATGCTTTATATGGCAGTGCTATCAGTTTTAATAGTAAAAATTGCAGACGTAAAGGTCAGATTATAATCAACAGGATGAATCGGAAGGTCTGATACTTATTCCATTTATTACAGATCTGAAAGACTTTAATTCCAGAATATGGAATTCAGCATACTGTATCTGCTTAAATCAAATGATTAGCCCAAACTGACATCAATTTATACCAGGTGTCAAGGTTATTCTTTAAATACAAAATGTTACTTTCCAAAGGCCATCTTAATTATTCATAGATTTATTATAATTTATTCACTTCAGTACATCAATTTATGTTTTTACAGATTTTCCACTCAAATTATATTTATGTAAGGACCAAAATATTTTATTTTACAGAAATTGCTCATAATTGTGTCTTTAAAAGAAGCTGAAAAGGAATTAGAACTTCGCTTATGAAATAGGTAGGCAAAATAGCTTTTGAGCTTCTGCTTACTATTGTGGTCCCAATCTGGATTAGGGTTTTTGCAATAGTCATTTACACTAGTTAATAAATGATTCGCTGAAAATAACGGGGAGCTTTTTCTCTAGGACAACTTATTAAAATCAGAACTTCTTTAAGTTTCAGATTCAATATCTGAATATATATTCAATATATAGAGCCGAGGTGGCGCAGCGGTTAGAGGCAGGTACTGCAGGCCACTTTAGCTGACACTGATCCGCAGGTCAGTGGTTCAAATCTCACCGGCTCAAGGTTGACTCAGCCTTCCATTCTTCCGAGGTAGGTAAAATGAGGACCCAGATTGTTGGGGGCAATATCAATATACATTGCTTGCTGGTGTAAACCGCTTAGAGAGTGCTTGCACTGTGAGGCGGTATATAAATCTCACAAAATAAATAAATAAATAAATATGGATCTGGCAGAAAAGGCAATAGTCATCCACCATGCTCAACATGCTTTACAAGACAAGGGAACTTTACATAAAGTTTGAGTCAATCTCAATTGTATCTTAATACTATACCATAGAATTATGTTATACTATCTATTACACTTACATTACAATTTAATAAACCAATCTAGAAAAAAACCAACTCTATAACCCATATTATAGACACTGGCTATTATCAATCAGCATTTTAATGAAACATAATTACATCCATTTATGGCTCCCAATAGATAAAGCAATAATTAAAGGTGCAAGCAAATAACCATAAGAAATAATGAGTACCTTCTCAGAGCAAAAATTAATTGTATATCACTAACTTAGTAGGCTAAAGCTTCTTATTTATAAGGTCATGCATGCAAAACTACTTGTTAAAGATAGACAGTATGCCCCAGGAGAAATTTAACAGTGTAGAAACCAGTTTAGCTGAGAAAATACTACTTATTTTGGGTTCCCTTATATTAAGTTCTCGTGTTGGCATAGATTGCATCTTTAAATATTGTAATAGTTCATTATTTTTATTTTTGAAAAAGTATCTGATGGTCACACATTTGACTACTATATTTGTATATCAATAAACAATTTTTAAATTTTTTTTACTTAACTTACCTGCATACATTTATTTTATTTATTATCAGTTAAAACAAAGGTGATTTCCAAAAAAGATAATATCTATAAATAAACAGAGAATTACTGAAATTCTACAATTAATGCCCCCCATGTAACATTAATAAAAGTTAAATGATACCAAGCAAATTAAACTGAATTGTTCGTATGAAATAAAATGTTCATATATTATTATTTGTAAGTATTTAAAGAGATATTAAAAATACCGCTACACTATAGATAAGTCTTTAATTTCTGACTTCCCTCTTTTTTGTACACTAACTGATTTGCAGTATTTATTAGTATATACTGTACTTTAGAAATCCTACTTTAGGTATTTATATTTAGCTCGGTGTGTACCGTACTTTTTGGAGTATAAGACACACCTTTTTCTTCCCTAAAAGTGGCTGAAAATTTGGGTGCGTCTTATACTTCAAATGTAGCTTTTTTTTGCCAGCCCTAACTAGGTGCTAACAGATCTTCCCAGCTCTTACCTTGCAGGCTTTTTCATTGTTACTCTCTCCAAAGAATGTTTTTCTAGCCCTAAGTCTTTGCAGAATTTTTTTCCATTGCTCTACTTGCTCCGAATAAGTTTTTTTCTAGCCCTAACCAGGTGCTAACTATCTTCCCAGCTCTTACCGGCTTGCAGGCTCTTTCATTGTTACTCTCTCAGAAGAATGTTTTTCCAGCCCTAAGTCTTTGCAGGTTTTTTTTTCATTGCTCTACTTGCTCCGAGTAAGTTATTTTCTAGCCCTAACCAGGTGCTAACGATCTTCCCAGCTCTTACTGGCTTGCAGGTTCTTTCATTGTTACTCTCTCAGAAGAAGGTTTTTTTAAGTCCTAACCAGGGGATAAAATAATGTGCTGAAGCTGACCAGACTAAGGATGCTAACCAGATGAATACCTGGTAGGCAGATTGTTTTCCCCTATTTTCCTTCCCCAAAACTAAGGTGCGTCTTATACTCCAGTGCGTGTTATACTCCGAAAAATACGGTAATTAATAATATATATGGAAGTTATTTGTGTTAAATTAAATAAACCTCATTGCTGCTTAATCTCCAAGTTATAGTTCTCAGTCAGATATTACCAATACTATGTCATTTTTCTAGGGTTGTGCAAATTTGTCACAACTGAAAGTATATATCTTAATAAGCATATGCACCAAAGACAAATTCCTTGTGTGTCCAATCACACTTGGCCAATAAAGAATTCTATTCTATTCTATTCAAAGTTATGGTATGGTATATCTTAATAAAGTATGGTATCATCAGCAATGATGACATTACCTAGTATGTTACCTAGTTTGATTTAGTAATCAAACATCTGCAAGAAAAGAACCAAGTTCAGAGAGCACCAAGGACGCCACTAGATTGCAAGAAACAAGAATACACATACAGTATTTACACCATTCTAATGCATATTCTGTTTTGCAACATAATCACAATAAAATAACAAAACACCTCAACAGGTATTAGTATCATATACTTTATATTTATTTCACGCATTAAGCAGCTCAACGCACAGCTATCTAAACTCACTGAATGATTTTGAACCACTCTCTTTAACTCAACTATCCCACATTGATAGAGGAGGAAGTAGGATGTGCATGACATTGACTTCTGAAAGGTGCAATTTAATTCTAATAATTAATAAATGGTCCAGGAATTAGGTTACTTTTAAGCTCTATTTTTATTTGTATATTGTAAAATAGAAATATTTATTTCCATTACATAAGAGATAGCTTCAGTTACATAAGACTGCACAAAATTATTATTCTTCCTCCCCTATCAGCCACATCTCATAACCTTCTGGCAATGCACCACATCAGTATTAAGAAAAAGCCACAATGAACCATGGAATATATATATTTTATATATTGTATGGTTTCCTCTCATAGACTTGCAGAGAAAAGATTCCTCATACTATGATGAATGCACAGCAGATTTCCTTTTGCACCATTTAGAGATTCAACAGAAGATGGCTGGCTTTCAGCCAGCTCAACCCTTTCCCCCAGGGCTTTCTGAAGCAATAACTATTAATATGTTACTCACCATTTGTCTGATGCATTTCCTTGCTCTACATCCATCTTTGGAGAGCTGACTTTCATTAACACTTCAAAAATAATTTAAGCTTTTCGCTGTGAAGGTTAGAAACTTTTCACAGCTCAGAGTTAATAGCTCTGCTGTTTATATGCTATAATGTCTTGATAACCTTTTCAAAACCCACAGTGGCCCACAGCTGACACCTGTTCTTGCTATTTTTGTTTCCAGAAAGTAAAAACGGAACTGCACTGACTTCTGCCTCTCCATGGCCATTTCTCCTCTTCAGTTATTTTCTGTTATTCTTTCTTTATATTTTGTGGGTGTACCTGCACAGTAGAAAGCCATGCTAAGCCTTGAGATTTTTCATAGTATACATAGAGTATGCAAACTAGATAGCATAGATATAGGGGAAGTAGACAATATTCCCTCAAATACTGAACTTGTTTCCCTTCATAGTTCCCAATCATCTGTTGTCCTTCTCAAAATGTCCTCTGAGTAATGCAACCAACACTGTATTAATTTTCACCTAAAGGTTTTCAATTTAGCAATGAAACTATTTCCACTTGTGTTGAGCTTCCGGTGGCCACTTCAGTGGTGTATAGTCTCTACCAGGGGTGAAATGTTACCGGTTCGGCCCGGTTTGGGCATACTGGTAGCGGTAGCCACCGGTGATTCAGAGAACTGGTAGCGGCGGCAGCATGAGGCAACCGGATGCCACCATTTTATTTTTTATTTATTTTTATTTATTTTTTATTTTATTTACATTTCTATGCCGCCCCATTCCCGAAGGACTTTTTTTAACCCTCTGCGCATGTGCAAAGCCTTCTGCGCATGCGCAGAGGGTGAAAAAGTGCATAAGACAGTGGCGTGCACGCTCGCCTTGCTCTCGTGCGCGCACAAATCACGCACTTCCGAACCGGTAGGGAATAGCACTTAGCACTTAGACTTATATAACGCTTCATAGTGCTTTACAGCCCTCTCTAAGTGGTTTACAGAGTTCAGCATATTGCCCCCAACAATCTGGGTCCTCATTTTACCGACCTCAGAAGGATGGAAGGCTGAGTCAACCTTGAGCCGGTGAGATTTGAACAGCTGAACTGCTGAACTAGCAGTCGGCTGAAGTAGCCTGCGGTGCTGCACTCTAACCACTGCGCCATCTTGGCTCTAATACTACGTAAGTATTAGAAGGTAAGTAGATTTCACCACTGGTCTCTACCGTATCATTGAAATCAAATCAAAGGTCCCAAAGGTACTTATGAAGCTTCTCAAGGGCACAGATAATAGCAGAGCAATCTTTCTCTAATGCTGATTAATGAGACTCCTTTGTTGATGTTCTTACCCAGGAATACTAACAAATAAGGAGTTTGGTTTGTGCCTGTTTGTTTTAACACAGCCTCAGAGGCATCAGTGGTCAAGGCAAACAGTTTGTCAAAACTCTGGAGCTTTTACAACAGTTATTGCTAATGGCTGTTTCCAGCTGCTCAAATGTAACGTGGCATTCTTCAGACCATGACACAACATTTGAGTTTGTTTTTCCAGTTTAGATCCAACAGGGCTACTGCAATTTGACTGAACTTGGATACAAACCTCTAGTAATTCTGTTTCTCTAATAATTATTGTACCTGTTTTTTCTTTGTAAGTACAGGTCAATCCTGTGTAGCCCATATGTTTCAGCTGTAGGTTGCTCCCAGTTCGGTACGGTTCTGCAAACCGGTAGTGGTGGAGGCAGGAGGCTCCGCCCACCCACTCGGGATGCTTCTGCGCATGCACAGAAGTGTCACGAGCGCGTGCAAGCGCACGCGCGAACTGGTAGCAACGGGTTTTAGAACCCACTACTGGTTTGCTTCCAGAGGTGATAGAATCCCATGGGCTGCCTCATTTTCCCATAGACTACTAAGTCACATTTCTTGGCCTTGGTAGTGAATTCACTCTCCTTATGTGTCAGATCATCATTTCCAGATGTGCAAAGTACTGTTCTCAAATAGTTGAAAAGATGTTGTCATATAAATTTGCCATGGCAAAGCCATTCAAATCCTCACCAGCTCATTGGGAAAGTTGTAATAACATTCTGAAGATCAAACAGGATTATGTTAAATTCATGCTGGTTTATTTTCAACTTGTTTTGTAAAAAGCATGGGCTAGTATACTTTGCTCAGGTCATATATGTAAATATGCTTGCCTTCCTCTAGCTCAGGGCTATCAAACTCCCGGCCTCCAGGCCGCATGCGTCACATGCTGGCCACGCCCATGCCTGGTTTAGGAAGGGGGGGAAAGTCCCAATACATCACGTGACGCCACTGTGACGACGTGAGCTCAAGCTGCTACAGGTTGAGTGCAAGGCATGGGGAACTGGCCTGGCTCAATTTCTTCATTTAATTCTTTCTAATCCACACACAAAATGGATTCCTCCCTCCCTTCCCAGGCTCAGGGAACAAGAAGATCAGGAAAGCCCAAATGCTTTACTCTTATTTATTTATTTATTTATTTGTTTGTTTGTTTGTTTGTTTGTTTGTTTGTGAGATTTATATACCGCCTCACAGTGCAAGCACTCTCTAAGCGGTTTACACCAGTAAGCAATGTATATTTTATATTGCCCCCAACAATCTGGGTCCTCATTTTACCTACCTCAGAAGGATGGAAGGCTGAGTCAACCTTGAGCCGGTGAGATTTGAACCGCTGACCTGCAGATCACAGTCAGCTAAAGTGGCCTGCAGTACTGCACTCTAACCGCTGCGCCACCTCGGCTCTTATTACCCACTTCTCTTTGATTTCTTTTTAATTGGTCCAATATTGTTATGGGCTTGCCAAATAATCCCTTCAGCACTTTGACTGATTTGCCTGTGTCTGTAGTCATAATGACTGGATTAATCTGTCCTGGTTACACTGTGAACAGTATAACATATTTCTGGTAAAACAAGCCAATGCTCTCCTTTAATCTGAGTATGTTCCCATAGTTTAGTTTACATTTAAGCTTGATTCCTAGAATCTCTGTACTTCTGGGTCTCACTTTCTCTTTTACATGGTATAGACCAGTAGTGGGTTCCTACCGGTGCGCTCTCCGCCTTTCTTCGCCGCCGAGCCGAAGACGCTGGCGGCGTTTGCGGCGCAGGGCTTACCCCGCCCACTTTCCCGGGACGCCCGGATGCCGCCATTTGCGTTCTTCTGCACTCTGCGCAGAGTGCAGAAGAACGCAAATGGCGGCATCCCGGCGTCCCGGGAAAGCTGGCGGGGGAAGCCCCGCGCCGCAAACGCCGCCAGCGTCTTCGGCTCGGCGGCGAAGAAAGGCGGAGAGCGCACCGGTAGGAACCCACTACTGGTATAGACCAGTGGTCCTCCACCCCCGGTCCGTGGACCGGCACCGGGCCGCAGCATGCCAGAAACCGGTCCATGCAAACAGGTGAAGCCCCATCCAAGGAATGCAGGCAGCAGGCAAAACCACGCCCCCTCCGGTCCATTGAAAAGCCTCCCTCCAGAAAACCCGGTCCCTGGTGCCAAAAAGGTTGGGTGCTGCTGGTATAGACAACCTGGGTTCGTATGCAGCCATCTGAGGACCAATATCTTATCTTCTGACTCACAATCGCATTCCCTGGCATGCAAATTATACCACTCCTTATGTTCAGTTTGGATAATTCTTGGATTTGGATAGGAAAAGGACTAATTCCCTCTGAATATTCTGTAGGTGCTGTACAAAGTCTAAGATGTTTACTCCTGAAGGACCTTCTTCTCCTTCCTAATTATAACAGATCATTTGCCTGGTCATGGTATGGGACTGATGTGTGTTGTTCATTTGTATTTGTGATTACTTGGATAGTAGCTGGACATAGATAAGTGAGATGTGTTTGGTGGAGAGTGTGACTCCAATGTTTCTATAACCATTTCTGAATTCCCATCCATTATTATAACTTTTCTTTTCGTGAATGGAATAGTATCCACCCTAAATTTGAATAAGTCTTTAAAGGGAAGTTCCCTTGATCCGTCGTTTTTAGACTTAATATGGTTTACTACAGGCTGCACTTAGAAACAGTCCTTCATGAGATAACTCTATTTCTTCTCCATGTTTGAAGCCTTTGAAGCATAAAGTTTGTCCCTTGGTGATGGTTTCTATGGCTCTGCGTTGATGCTGAATGTTTAATAGTTTCTAAACTGGTAATGTTTCCTTCCTCCTCAAGACTACCTTGAGGTGGTCCCATTGACACATTTCTCTTGCTCCCTGGTCTGGAATCTTTTACTGTAGCTTCTGAAACTTCTTTCCATTGCAGGTGTGGTATACGGTCACATTAAAAAGACTTAACCATAGATCTATAGTCCATATTACACCACTTCCTATACTATTTAAGACCTAGGATATTTTTTGCAGATTAGAAATAATTGAGAATAGATAACAGATCAGTTATAAAATAAGAAAAGGCAAAATAAATGCAATACTCCAGAGAGACCAGAAGATGTGATAGCTCTTTGCAAATTGTTCAAAATGACTCTTGAAAATTATTTTATAAGAACAGATTATAAGAAATTCTAAAGAGAAAATATATATCTGTTTGAATACAACCTAAAGTATGAAATTGAGACTAATATTACACATAACTTCCTAACATGTACAGCCAAATAAGATAATAAGACAAAGAGACTTTAATGTAAGACAAGAAATAAAAGTCAAACTTGGAATGCAAATTCTTGCATAGATGTGTTATCTATCTATCTATCTATCTATCTATCTATCTATCTATCTATCTATCTATCTATCTATCTATCTATCTATCTATCTATCTATCTATCTATCTATCTCTACCTACCTACCTACCTACCTACCTACCTACCTATCATCTATCTATCTATCTATCTATCTATCTATCTATCTATCTATCTATCTATCTATCTATCTATCTATCTATCTATCTATCTATCTATCTATCTATCTATGAAAATCCTTTACTTTGATTTCTTGAAGCTTCTCATAGTATTTCTGCTCTTTATCAGAAGCTGTTTGGAAGATGGAAGTTTATTTCCTTACCCAGCCTCTTTAAATACACTTCTCCCAAATTCTATCCTTTATCCTAAAATATAAAACTATCTATAACTCCAACAGAGAGAAAGATACTTACACAAGACCTCTTTCCCTTTATGGGGATATGTACTGACAACCTGGCATAAGAAGCTAGCAACCAGGCTATAGCCACAATATATGTAAATAAATTTTGCATTGTATGAATTTAAATCTAGGAACATTTTCCCCCTAAGTCCAAATGTGGAAAAATAAAGAAAGCTTAAGTTCCTCTGTATCTTGACTTGCTTTTGATATTTGATAATTTTTCATGTCTATTTATAATCTGCAAAAATATCCTACATCTTAATTACTGTAGAAATTGGTGTAGTGTGGGTTATTGTATAAAACCCACTTCTATACTAATTAAAGAGAGTTACTCAGACATATAAATGCCCATCTGATATGCAAATAATCACTCAGCCAGGTAACCCACAAGGATATCTATACATTTTCCACTCCACAAATTTGGATTGAAAATTGGCCCTATTCTTAAATATTCCCATTTTCTAAGCAATCAACCAAGCATAATTTACCTGTGTGCTGTGGCTTGACTTCAGCACAATTAAGTCTATCAAATCCATTAAAACTTCCCTGAAATTTCTTTTCATTCAACCAGACAAAATTATTGCCTCTCTTATCTTGTCTTATCCCAAACTTAATATCACAGCTATTTTGAGTAGTACAAGTGTCCTTGAATTCAGGAACCAGTAATTCCCAGTATTATTTAACCTCTCTCTTATTGCCTAAAAGTATGACTCCTCATATTTTTCCTGAATCACATTGGCAGAATCTTTATTTAAAAAAATCTCAATGCCTGGTGAGAATTTATATCTTATGCATAAGTTGCTCATTTTCAAGACATGGACTGTGGTTGTTAAGAAAGGAATTTGATGCATTCAGGGATTTGATCTGACAGGCCTTCTTGAACTAAGGACAATCGTTTAGCTCCCTTTAAAACCTATTTTTATACCAAATTGAAGTGACTCTAGAAATGGAGGTTGAGAGAGAATGGAAGAAGGAAGAAGAAATAAATAAAAGTATTTTAAAGCTATAAACGTCTGCTTAAGAGATCGTGCACTCAACATAGAAATGCTTCTTTGCCACCATTGCTTTTTTATTTGGAAAATAGTAATAGGATGATTTTCACATAAATACCAGTGCTCTTTACCATCTGAGGATATTTTTTGCAGCATTTTCTCTAGAAGTTCTTACCTCATAGGGAAGTGTAAAGGAAGGTATTTATTTATTTGTTTATTTATTTATTTATTTAGATAGATAGGTAGGTAGGTAGGTAGGTAGGTAGGTAGATAGATAGATAGATAGATAGATAGATAGATAGATAGATAGATAGATAGATAGATAGATAGATAGATAGATAGATAGATAGATAGATAGATAGATAGATAGATAGATAGATAGATTTGTATGCCGCCCAACTCCCAGGGGACTCCAGGTAAATCACTGGATTATTAAAAGGAAACAACAGACAACAGACACTATATGTAAGTGAAACTCAGCATCAACAAGTGTATTATAACTGGAATTCCAAGTTTGTATAACAGAAGAACCATACATCTTGTTAGATCTGTTAATAATTATAAAGGAATCAAACCCAGGTGTGATGATACCTTGGACCAATTTGTTTTTCTCTCACTGTTACGCATGATACCTCTTTAATGGTAATGGCAAAAAGTAATGAATGTGTCAATGTGCATAATGAAAAGAATTGACTGGGAAATAATCCTCTCTTGTAGACAGGATTCACATGATCAGAGTGACTTAGTATCAGTTCCAACTCTTAAGAGTTAACAACTCTATAAAACATCCCATTTCAAAATGCTACTTCAGGTTTTATAGGGCAGCTTAGTTAAATTCGCAAGGCAGCAATGAATTAGGGTAGCAAAATAAGAATAGATTTTGAGTGGGCTAAGGATCAGAAAGCAAATTAAATGACCAATGTTGTAAACCAAGACAGAAAATGTGACATCTCTGTTGTTTTAGTTTAGGCAAATGAATTTAGGATAGAAATTTTAGGCACTCTAATTATGCTGGCTAGCCATAGAGAATGCAGCTAAAAAGCAACTAGCAGTTTATAGCTATTCTAGAAATGGGTCAACATATGGCAATATGAAAATTAAAGTCAACAAATGCAAAGCAGCATTCGTAGTTGTATAATCCTGGAGTCCCTGCTAGGCCTAATTTATATAAATGCCACTGAGAATCTAATTGCAAAGTGGTTAGGTCTGCTGACAACATGAAGTTGGGAGATAGAATGATTGCACCAAGGAAGGAAACAAAAACAAATGGATCAATGGGAGGAGGAGGAGGAGGAGGAGGAGGAGGAGGAGGAAGAGGAGGAGGAGGAGGAGGAGGAGGAGGAGGAGGAGGAGGAGAAGAAGAAGAAGAAGAAGAAGAAGAAGAAGAAGAAGAAGAAGAAGAAGAAGAAGAAGAAGAAGAAGAAGAAGAAGAAGAAGAAGAAGAAGAAAGTTCAGCAAAGGAATGTTAGAACCTTATTACCCTGTGCTATTTGGCTGATGATACTTAATGTTGACAACTGCAAAAGCAATAGATTTTAAAAAAAGAACAAAACAAAACAAAAAGAAAACAGAATACGACTTGCCTAGGATCTCAGCAAGAATATATACATTACAACACAGAAGATATAATTAAATAAGCCCTGTATGATTGTAGCACAACTGGGAAAGTTATTCTCAGATTTTAAAAAATGAATGAAAGAAAAACAACAACAGAGCTTCAGAAGTACCTTTTATCAATTATCCTTTTTATGAAATAAGTATGTCTTATTCGTGTAAAGACATGGAAAACATGCCTAGCCTAAAAAATTAAAATACAACATTAAAAAATTATTTGATTTATACTTCAGACACAGTTTGTTCTTAATTCAGTTCTGGATTAGAAGCAAGCAAAAGTGGCATAGATTTAAGTCCCATTTCTGGCAATATTACGAGAGTGAGTAAAAAAGTAATGTCATTTTCTTTAGGACAGGTATAATTACCAACACAGGAACATGTAGCATACATCAAAATGAAGCTGGTCCTCTGTGGATCACATCCCTACTTCTCAACATAGTCACCGTTTCTCTCAATAGCAATGTTCCACCTTCGAATGAGAGCATGTATCCCTGTCTCGTAAAATTTTGTTGACTTTTCTTTGAACCACTTCTTCACTGCAGTTTTCGCTTCCTCATCACTGGAATAATGTTTGCCTCTCAAACCCTCTTCTTTGGCCCCATGAAAGAGGGTTTGAGAGGCAAACATTATTCCAGTGATGAGGAAGCGAAAACTGCAGTGAAGAAGTGGGTCAAAGAACAGTCAACAAAATTTTACGAGACAGGGATACATGCTCTCATTCAAAGGTGGAACATTGCTATTGAGAGAAACGGTGACTATGTTGAGAAGTAGGGATGTGATCCACAGAGGACCAGCTTCATTTTTATGTATGCTACATGTTCCTGTGTTGGTAATTATACCTGTCCTAAAGAAAATGGCATTACTTTTTGACTCACCCTCGTACAATATATTGTACTCTACCTTTGCTGACTGTTTGGCCTATGGTGAATGGTTCCCTAATACTAAAAGAGTTATGAATAGGCAGAAAATACTAAGAGATCAATTTGCATAGGATAACTTGTCTGATGGATTGATGATTATGCCTCAAATACACAACTGTTATGTACAGTATATATTGTCATATATATCTTGACAATGCCTATGTATATATGTTTCATGGTTAACTTATGTTTCTGATGTCCATTTCATCATTTCGGATTAACAATATGGTCTAAGTATGACAAGGCAAAATAATTTTTTCCAAGATCTAGCCAGCAAGTTATAGTATTAACTTTGCCATCCTTTTCTAATTGGGAAAGACGAGAAGAGGACAAAGTTCAAGGTAGATCATTCAAGTAATGTTTTACTTCCGAGCTCAACTTCATTCACATATGAAGTCATTGGAGTCATGTGAAAAAGAAGTTGTATCTCTATTAACATTACAAAAACAATAACATTCTGCAGTCACATGTAGGGCTCAAGATTTTCTGTGAGCCCCTGTTCAGTTTTCCTAGATGTAGGATAGAGTATATAATCAAAATCAGAAATCTCAAGACTACAAAGGTTGGGGAAATATGGAGAAGGGAGGGAGAAAAATCAACATACAGTTTGATGATGTTTTCACTATGCTCATGTTAATTTTCTGTTTTGCTCAATTTTTCTCCTTCTGCCCATATATGACAACTGGCATATTTCATATGACATGCAGGGGGCCCTTAAATAAAAAGGTTCGTGTCACAGCACATTAAAAGAACTTTCACACAATTTAAATGTGGAGGATGTTAGCGAACTGTTAACTTTTCCTAATTTAACTGAGTAATAAACTGTTCTAATATCAATGCTTTGTATCACAGACCACTGGAAAGTTAGAGCTAAATTCATTCATAAGGAGAATGGAGGCTTCTAGAGAGGAGGGCACATAATGTTGGGACAGAAGGAGGTGGAATCTCTTCCTTATAATGCTTGGTTTATTTAAAATTATACATATAGAGCACAAGTAAAAACAAAATGCATATGGATTCATAGCAAACAACACATATGTCTGTATTATTTCATCCGTTCATTATGTGCCTCATAATGCTTTCTTTGATCTCCAGAGCCCACTCATTCATTTCTATCCTTCCTTCAGCTGAAATGGAAAACTGTTCACATTCCAGAAATTCCACAGCATTCTCATCAATTCAAAATGTAAAATAGTAAAAATCTATTTTCTAATCATTTTCTTCACTGGGAATACATGTGTTTGCAATTTTAGGACATTGTCAAGTAATTTCCCTTGACAAAAATATGGCCATCCTACAACCACAGCAGTATTAAACAGACGAAGAGTATAGGATATAGCTATACTGAAGTCCTGAATAAGCTAAAATTATAAAAATTTATTGTTGCAGTTAGAATAAAGGAAATATAAAATCAAAAACTGCTCCATAGAATAGAACGCAACACTATCTGTCAAGTTCATTTTTCAATTTAGGGATAACTTCATTAAAACTTCACTAGTTCTGTAACTTCTCCAAAGGCCAGGTGCATCTGTCCACACCAGTATTACTGAATTACTAAATGAAAAGTCCCATGCCATTGAAAAGATCTGCCACTGTGAAAAGAAAAGTAATAAAAAGAGCTAGAAGCAAATGTACTGTATCAGATTGAATCCCAGTGCTTGACCCTTTTAAAAACAAATCTACTGAAGCTGTCAAATTTTCTCAATGCATTAAACTAGTTGAAATACAAATACAGAACTCTCTGGAGGCCATTTTAATTTAGTGTGAAACTCTAATTTTTCCAATGATCCTATTCAAGAAACAATTAGCCACTGGCTTGCAAAACATCTTAACGTACAGTAAAGAAGAACCAGTGGAGAGCAGATGGTGAAAACTTAATGAAAAATATCAGTGTAGCATAGATGGATTTCTAACTGCTGCAGGGAAAAAAAACCCTAGCTTCATTTCTTCAGCTTTATGCAAATTATACAGTGAAATTGAAAGGTAATTAAAACTGGGGTGTGTAAAATTTTCTCATTTAGTTTGTGCATATTTTCAACATGCTGAATTATAGCATTGCACGTTTGGGACAATTATTTTCATCAGAGTAGAATTTTTCATATTGTTCTATCACATCATTGCTGCAAAAGTTATCTGTAGCTTGCTTTAAATATACATTCAGAAAGTACAACCCTGTTGATTATACATTCTTCCTCATTCTGTACAATTGTTCAATACTTTGTGCAAGTCATCATTTTTTCCCTTATGTGAGAATCTAGAAAAAACTGTTTGGAAGCTTATTTCTCTATTCTGTGTACTTGTCTGCAAGCACAAAGTGAACTTTTAACCTTAGATTCCAAATAAGATAAAATTTGGTATCCATAATTACAACAAATATTGTGCTTAGGATATATTTTTCATCATCCATTTATAAAGATTCAATAGCCACTGATAGTGAAGAGCATTAAAAGATAGGAAATTAATTATTTTCTCACAGAATAAAAAAAACCAGACAAATGATAATGGAATTAAAAGTCAATGTATATTTTCAAAATAAGCAAAAAGGTTTATGACATGGAGCAAACTAAGACAGAATTTGATGTACAATTATGCACTGATAATGAGCATTGCTAAAATGTATAAACTTTTCTTGAAATTTGAAATAGAGGAAGAATGGGTTTAAGAATATATGATATATGATAAAGGCGGCTAAGAATTTTGATTATAATATACAAACGGACCAATGGGGAAATGTAGTTAAAAGGCATAAAATTTACATATGATTTTAAGGAGAGTTTTTATACAATTATATATTGTTGATGTATGATGCCAAGAAAAGATCTAAAATATAAAAAACACTTCAAATGTATTTTAGAAACATGAAGGAACAGTTTATCATGCTTGGTTGACATGTAAAAAAATTAAGATATTTGGATTCAATTACATACTTAATTTAATTTAATTTAATAAACATTCTTATAAGCCACCCAATCCCGTAGGACTCAGGGCGGCGTACAGCATAGATAAGAACAATAACATAAAAACATCATAATTTAAAAACAATACATTACTTTAAAAAACCACTCATTCACGGGGGAATCTGATCTTCTTTTTCAACCCGCCTGCCGGAAGAGCCATGTTTTTACGGCTTTACGGAAGGCCAGTAGAGTGGGGATAGTCCGGATCTCTGGTGGGAGTTGGTTCCAGAGGGATGGGGCTCCCACAGAGAAGGATCTCCCCCGTGGCCCCACCAACCGACATTGTTTGGCCGATGGGACCTGGAGGAGGCCCACTCTGTGGGACCTAACTGGTCGTAGGGAGGTGTGTGGTAGGATGCGGTCCCAAAGGTAGCCTGGTCCTGAGCCATGTAGGGCTTTAAAGGTCAAAACCAACACCTTAAATTGCGACCGGAGACTAATAGGCAACCAATGCAGCTGGCGGAGAATGGGTGTTACGTGGGTGTATCTCGGCACACCCACCACAGCTCGCGCAGCTGCATTCTGTACCAATTGCAGTCTCCGGATGCTCTTTGAGGGTAGCCCCATGTAGCGCGCGTTACAGTAGTCTAGCCGTGAGGTGACAAGGGCATGAGTGACTGTGAGCAAAGCCTCCCTCTCCAAGTAGGGTCGCAATTGGTGCACAAGACGGATCTGTGCAAAGGCCCCCCTAGCCACAGCTGAAAGATGTTGCTCCAATTTTAGCTGTGGGTCTAGGAGAACACCCAAATTGCGAGGATATAGACAATTTTGAAATTAATATTTGGTTAAAGTCGGAACTTTTAAAATTAATTTTAAAAATAAAATTAATAGATTAAACAGAAAAAAGTCATGGAAGATTAATTCAATATGTGATTTCAATATAGGAGGCAAGAGCATTATATGGACAGAGAAGTAAAGATTTGATACAGCCTACTAAGGAGGAATGGTTGGGAAAAATTGACAGATCTTGTTGAGATGAATAAATTAACTTCTTTGATCAGAGAAAAGACACTACTTACATTTATTGGTGACAGGAAATCTCTTACAGACATTTTGTTTAAAAATGAAAAAAAAAGTAAACTTGTGATTTATGCTTTGATAATTAGACAGGATTATAAAAGAAGAGTATGATGATGTACGTTTAGAGAAAGAGCTTAAAATATAATTGTACATAACTGCTATAAAGAATATCAGAAACCTCTTCTTAGTATGCTTCCCCTCTCTCACTGTAAAAGCCATATATAAAACAAAAGTACAGCTTCACATTGTCTCAATCACTGCAATCAAAAATAGCTGTGATATTCAAAAGAATTACTGAAATTTCTCATGGAGTATGGGTGAACCTACAACTTTGGTTCACAATTGCATACACATACACAGGACATACAGGTATGCATTGTCAGAAAACAGCTATAGAGTGGGCAAGCTTTATGTTTCTCATATTTATCTAACTACCTGAAGGGTCAGTAGAGAATGTCTTTTTTCTTCAGCCTGGAGCTCCAAGAAACAACAGTATATGCTACTCACACAAAATAATTTAGCTGATAATTTTTGGGGAAACAATAAAGGCTGGATTGCTACAGTGACTGAAGCAAAGGATAGCAGGGGAAACCATAAGTCATTTGGGCTGAAATTTCTGAATAATCAGAGTCTATTGTGGAACAGACAGTCTTTCTTGCATTACCTTCCTCTCCTTTTTTTTTCAAGGTCTACGAAGTTTAAGTGCATCATGTATCCTGAAAATCTGCAGAAATGTCCATATTGACAATGAGACTTAGAAAGAAGTATGAGCTAAAATCAAATAAGAAAAGGTTCACTGATTTAAGTGAAGGTGCAACTAGCTCTGTCAGAAATGCAAAATATAATGCTGAGGCAGGCCACAAATTGACCTGGAAGATTGATTTCATGGCCTCACAGAAAGAACGTTAACTGTTTATGGCTTGCGTCTGAAAGTGTATTTTGCTCTGAGCCTTTGCTACTCTTTAGACCCAAACCCTTTGCATTAAAGGTCATCAAGATCAGCCAGTATATGATCCATGTTAGGAAGCTGTCAGAGGGAAATTCAGGAAACAAATCACTCAGCAATAGTAACATTAGTTCCAGATAGTTTAACAAGCCTTGGGTGCTTTGAAACAAGAACTGCTCTTTATGTTTCAGGGAGATATGATGAAGTGTCACCAAACATTTTTCTGGAAGATCTGGCTGGTAATTACCTATGTACCTAAAATAATAAAAAATAAAATAAAAATACTGCCATGAATATATACCCAATCCTCAAGGGGTAAGAAATTTCAAAAAGTCTAATGTTTATGGATAGTGCACTTTACTTAAGTAGTGACTAGACTTATATAATTTCTGCCAGGTTTTCATCATCAGATTTCTAGGGTATTCACAATCTCTTCTATCAAAGAACAAAGTCAGCTTTCTCTCTCCTTTTCTGATCCAGTAGCATATTTATTACCTTCCTGCTATTTACATAGATCATATTGCTTTATAACCAGCCCTTAATTATTAGGAAAAAGAAAAATCCATCCTCTATATTCACCATCTCAACCTTTGTAGGACAATTCATTTCCAACTAAAACATAACAGCAGAATGTTACCAATGAACAATGTGTAGATGTTTTTCTCACATTTTAAGTTGCAATATATAGGCTTAACATCACAATACTCGAAGAGAGTAAAAAAAATAAATCAAAGAATTTAAAAATGTGATATCAGATCACTTTGACTAATACCGAGACATATAAAGCAGGGGTGAAATTCAGCAGGTTCTGAAAGGTTCTGGAGAACCGGTAGCGGACATTTTGATTAGTTCGGAGAACTGGCAAATACCACTTCTGGATGGCCCCAGAGTGGGGTGGGAATGGAGATTTTGCAATATCCTTCCCCCTGGAGTGGGGTGGGAATGGAGATTTTGCAGTATCCTTCCCCTGCCACGCCCACCAAGCCATGCCCACAGAACCGGTAGGGAAAATTTTTTAATTTCACCCCTGATATAAAGGTTCTAAATTGCAATGAAAAGTTAAGATTAGCAGATTTTTTCACAAACCCAAATAATTTCCCATAGCTGTTGAGCTCTAAATAATTATACGGCTGGAAGGAGGTAGATAGTATTCTTAGAAGCTAGGGAACTCCAAAAGAAAAAAAATAGATTCAAAATGTATTATTATAATTGTGATCATTTGTAAATTGTTATGTATTTGTGTATGCGTGAATTCCCTGAACTCCTCTTATGTTTCCTTATCATGGCAGAGTGAGTGGGTGAATATTTCTGGAAGAGATGAGAGAAGAATATTGGGATATATACTGGGATTGTATGCCAAGAGTATATACTGTACTTCTACAGATAATCTAAGACATGAAGATCACCTCAGCTGCCCAGTTAAATCAAGCAGGCATTTATATCACAAGCAGCAATATAAGAAGATGCTGGAGAAGGATGATTATTTTAGTAGCAATGGCAAAGACATGCAGATAGTCCTCAAGTTATGACTTATTCAGTGACTGTTCGAAATTATGGTGGCACTGAATGAGGGGGACTTACAACTGGTCTATGGTTGCAGACTTCACAACATCCTCAACCGGCATATGATTGTGATCCCAGTGTTCAGTACCCAGCATGAGATTCAGGGGCGGGTTCCACATTTTTTTACTACCACTCTGTGGGCGTGGCTTATTTTGTGGGTGTGGCTTGCCAGCCATGTGACCGGGTGAACATTCCCCCTTCCCTCAGCAGCTCGAGAAGCCTCGAACGTGCGAAAATGCCTGGGATCATCACCGCGCGTTCGTGGCTTCTCGGACTGCTGAAGGGAGGGGAATGGAGATAGCTCCTGCCGCCCATTCTTTCAGTGTCTCATGCACTCCTTCAGCCATCCTCCCCTGCTTGGACTCACTGTGGGGTAGGAAGGCAGCGCATGCGCAGTGCCGGAAGCTCGGCTTCTGGGCATGCACAGAAGAATTTTTAAAAAAAAATTAAATTTTTTTTTAATGGTGACGCCCAGGCACCGGCAACCGACCGCACCGGTACTGTGACATCACCAGCGGGCCGCTACCAGTGCTATAGAGTGGACCGCACCTGTAGGAACCCACCACTGATGAGATTGTGATGTTATTTTTGTGGTCACAAGCAAAGTTAATGGTGAAGCAGGAAATTGGCAGCCACTCTTGCACTTTTTGTAGTGCCTGCCTGCAGCAAGTTCCTGTCTGCCTGTATTTCTTACCTTCAGCCCTCACCTGCTGGCCTTAGCTATGCAGTTAAGTGACATCATGTTTTATGACCGCATTGCTTAGTAACAGAAATTCTGGTCCCAATCGCATCATAACCTGAGGACTACCTGTAATTTCATACAATAGAGGAACAGACAATTATAAAGCACTCTTGTATTTTACCAAAAACGTCTTATGGATTGACAAGATAAAGTGACAGATGATGCTAGATGATGGGCTATTTGGGTTGGATGGCACTCAGCATGTTATGATGAGGTGTTTATGATGGACTAGATTAAAGCCTTCAGGACATCTATTTGCTGATATTGCCATGATGGAAAAGCAAATCTGAAACTGCAAAGACAGAATTACAGTGAAATGTAAGAAGCATCAACACGAGAAAGTTCGAGGCAGATGAAAGATGAACTGAATCTACTCCTCACGAACATCTTAAGCATCAACAATTTGAAATGGCCTGAAATTTGACACTTTCAGAGAGAAGATCATACTGTTTAAACATGAAAAATGAAGAAATGAGATTGCTTTCATAGTGAAGAAAAATGTAGGAAAGATAGTATTTGGGTACAATGCTGCCAATGACCTTCCCCCACGCATGTGTGCGCAACCCCCACGTGTGTACCCCACCCCGTGCATGCGCATGCATCTTCTGCATGCGCCCTGCCCCCAGCACATGCGCGGCAGAGACCCAAAAACCAGCTGGCCAGCGGGAGGCGCGCACGCATGCACGGTGGAGCTGAGCTGGGGTGACGGCTCACGTGCCATAGGTTTGCCATCACGGTTCTATGGTCAAGAGCTATCAGAAATTGACAGAATATGCAAGCAAGAAGTGCTGCTTATGGTTGAAGACCAAAAAGCCAGAATTAGAAATAGTAAGGAGAAAAGTGAGTTAGACTCTATAGAGTAGGAAACAGAAATGAACCAGAAAGAAAAGCTTTTCAGTTTTCAGATTTCTTCATTGCTAACACTGGTTTCCAACATTCAAAAGAATGTACAAACAGTATATAGACATCAGGTGGAATTCACAGATATCAAATTGATTATTATTGATAGAAGGAGGTGAAAGAACCTAATTATAATAGCAAAAACATAGCCAGGAGATGACTCTGTAACAAATCAATTGAACTGCTTACTGCAAGTTTCAAGTTAAGCAAAAAAAGAAGAAAATCAACCAATTTTCACAATATAATTTTGACTATATAGCCACCATTTTCAAGGTAACCAGGAATAACTTTGGAGTCCTAAACTTGATAATAGAGAGTCAGAAGTGCTCTGAATAAAACCAAGTAAGTTGTTAAAAAAGAATGTGAAAAAGGAGTGCCCATGACAAAGAAACAGAAGAAAATTAATTCAGTGCCAGGAAAATTGATGGTGACCACCAAGAAAAGAAAGGATGCCAAAGCCAAGAAAGACAATTTCTCAGCATGAAACTTAACAATGAATTTCAGAGAGCTGTTAAAAGAGCCCCAAAGCAAATGGTATTACAAATGGTATTTTCTGACTTAAAATTTCCAAACTGAAAGTTTCAACATTTATTTATTTATTTATTTATTTATTTATTTATTTATTTATTTATTTATTTATTTATTTATTTATTTATTTATTTATTTATTTATTTGTCAAACATGTATAGTAGTAATTTGTATAAACATAAGTAAAAAGTAACGATAAAAGAGGACAATAGGACATTAGGACAGGGACGGTAGGCACAGTGGTGCGCTTATGCACGCCCCTTACAGACCTCTTAGAAACGAGGAGAGGTCGACTGTAGACAGTCTAAGGTTAAAGTTTTTGGGGTTTGGGGAAGAAACCACAGAGTCAGGGCATTGAATTGAATTGGGCATTCTAAAGGATGCCAATGGACAGATAATTATTAATTCAAACAAGATAAAATAGAAAAAGGATACTGCAAATCTGACTACAGATGAAGAAATAGTGGACTGAAGGTGGCTCCACGAAAAGCAAACACTCTTCGAGCCTCTATGGACAAAGACAGAATTAGAGATTGACAACAAGTGCTCCAGACAGTTTCTCCTTGAGATGAGACTGCAAGGCAGCAATCTCTGATGGGTTTTGAGCAATGAAAGATGAAGACTAGCCATCTTGTTCAAACTAGAGTTGGTA
Organism: Diadophis punctatus similis; assembly: GCA_023053685.1. Taxonomy (NCBI): domain Eukaryota; kingdom Metazoa; phylum Chordata; class Lepidosauria; order Squamata; family Dipsadidae; genus Diadophis; species Diadophis punctatus. Next base: position 54,348,396 of record JALIGW010000003.1, read on the forward strand.
CCTTTAAAAGGACACTAAGTTCGCACATTTCTTTTTATAATGACATCTGGAAATTGCTTATTAACTACAATTCAGCTATTAAAAACTTTGGATCTGGATTGACAAGTCTGAAAACACTGGGTGAGTCTGCCTTCACTTCTTAATGGAAGAAAAATTTAACTACATGCTTAAGACTACATACATTTTTTTTTCATTCAAAGATGAAATAAACAGCAAAAAAAAAAACAATTCAAGCTTTGCTTTTTGAAAGTTATAAATGGATTAAGTGTCCAGATAAATTCGAAATAAGAGTTGGGAATTAATTATGAAGAATCTTTCCTGTGGGAAAGTCAATTTGTTTTGAAAATAAAAGATAAACAATTTCAAAAATTGGACCCTACAGGGAACTAAAGATTTTAATTAAAGAAGAATATCAAAATATGTTTAACAGCTACAGAATTATGTAAAATATAACATGGGAAATAATGAAGGATTAAGGAATACTTAAGGAAGCAGGGCAGAAATAGTATGGACATTTTTCAATCTTGATGTTGGCGAAGACTCTTGAGCTTACTATGGAGAGCCAAGAAAACAAACAGATGACAAAACACAACAATTAAGAGTTCTCAGTTGAGGCACAAATGACCAGAAGAGGATGATAAGCAGTAAGGTGGATGGAGTCAATTACACTGGTGATGAATCACCATTGGAACATCTGAAATAACCCGATGGGGATAGATAATGATGTAGAAGGTCTATCTGTGGAGTCAACAAGAGTCTTGATAGTGCAATATCAATGTTCCCTCTAAGCTGCGCGGCCGTGCGGCCGCACATGTAACAAGAGAACAGCACGCAGCAGTTTCCGCACGCCCTTTTTCTAATATCACCATCTAATATCACCAGGTGTTGATAACCATCTTTAAAGCCCTTCATGGCTTGGGACCAGGCTATCTTCGGGACCGCATTCTGCCTCATACTTCCCTCCCACCGGTTAGGGCCCACAGAGTTGGCCTCCTCCAGGTCCCGTCGGCCAAGTAATGCCGGCTGGCGGGCCCTAGGGGGAGAGCCTTCTCTGTGGCCGGCCCCGCGCTCTGGAACCAACTTCCCCCAGAGACCCGAACCATCCCCACTCTGCTGGCCTTCCGAAAAGCCGTTAAGACATGGCTTTTCCTGCAGGCGGGGGGGTAGAGCTTAATCCACTCGAGCTCACCCCCCAAGTATGTATGGTTGTTGAATGGATGTTGTTGTTTTTATACTGTGTTTTTAAATTTTGTATTTGCTTTTAATTAATATTTAATTGGTTATTCTTGTATTTTTTCTCTGTTGTACGCCACCCTGAGTCCTCCGGGAGTTGGGCGGCATATAAGAATACCAAAATAAATAAATAAATAAATAAATATCAGAGGCTGCATGACTGCGCGTCCGCGCACATGACTAGAGAATGGCGCGTAGCAGTTTCCAATTGCCGCGCACCATTTTCTAACGTTAGAGGGACCATTGTGCAATATGTGTGTAGCTCTTTACCTGGGGAATGGCCAAGAGCCCACAATGTGATTGTGAGGCACCGAAAAAACTATGACACATATAATTCAAGAATGCCTCCTCAGGAAAATTCAAGGCACCTGGGATGATCTCATCACAGCCACACCTGAAGCAGTTAGATGGTTAGCTTCCTTAGATATTGAACTATTGCTGATGCTTTATTTAAACATATTTGTATATCAGTAATTGTACGACCTCTGTAGATGCCATATGCTAAATAAAATAAATTAGGTGTGTTTGTTAATGTGTGTGCATAAATCAATTTCTGATCCCACTTGAGCACTACCAAACTACTGAATTATTTATTTCCTATAAATATGCTGCCTAAATCCATGGAACTCTTAAGAAACAAATGCTGAAGTCATGCAGCACATATCCAGATTCCAGCAGGAGCTGCCCTATATTTATGTCCTTTTCCCCTCTGCAATTTCTCAGTCTAGAGGAATTTGCAAATGGTATCATACTGTTTCCCACTTAACATAGTCCAGGAAGCCGCTATCTTTTTTCAGCTGTATAGAGAGCTGCTTTGGTTTCTGCAATGCTTTCCTCTTTTCTCTAGTTCATTTCTCCTGGGACGTCTACCCTGGTTCTCTCGTTGTCAATGGGATCAATTGGCAGACTAAGCGAGAGACCAAAACTCTGACTGAGACCTTTTATTCTTGTTTGCTGCCTAGTGTGCAAAGAGATTTACCCATGAAAGAGTTATATTTTCATATTGTACCATCTACATGGCACTTATATTACATAACAAAAAGAATTATTTCTTCATCTGTTAAGATGTAGAAGGCAGAGGGATGGCCTTGAGGAACAAGAGGAAGAGCTGCTACCAAGGCAACAATTAGATAAAGGGGGACTGAGCCCTTACCAAGAAGGTAATGTTTTATTTATACAATTTATAAAGACATTTATGCATTTATGCAGACCCCTAATTTGATTATCCTGGAGGGCTGGCAAAAGCTATTTCATGGAACTCATCAAAGATGTTCTATATCCTGTCTTGTTTTTAACTTAATATTGGAATCTTTGCCCTGCCAAATGGAACACCTTTTGGGTGTAATATTGGCCTAATTATATGCCAATGATAAATTATGCATTATTGATAAATATGCACATTCTATACTAAAAAAATATTGATATTGCAAAGCTATTTTGTAATGGATTAGGATATTCGATTAAACTGATTATAAACCTGAACGTGTCAATGCTAATGTATTGGCCATAAGGCACCTAAAGAAGAAGGCAGCATTTTTATCAAAATGAAAGAAAGGTCACACCATTGCAACAGAACCTGCACCTTTTTCATATGTGCATGCAATGTCATGAGACATGTAAACAGAGAAGTCGTCCGCCTTGCATCAACACGATGATTCTTTTGTCTAGGGATGTTAAGTTTCAAGTGTTATTTGAAGACTTTCGTTGTTGTTTGAATTATTTTAAATAATGGGGAATAGTAGTCCAAGAAAACATTCTATATTTGTGGATGCAAATTTATTGTTAAAATCATAGTTAAAAATTGATGTAAGTGGATTGTTAAAAGCCCAAATCAATTTATGAAGAAAATTAAATTCTGAAAATAAGTATTGCTTCAAAATTGATACTTATTTACTTGAGCTCCTATTCAAAATGTAAAAACAGTACGTGATGGTAAGGTTGACTCAGCCTTCCATCCTTCCGAGGTGGGTAAAATGAGGACCCAGATTGTTGGGGGCAATATGCTGAACTCTGTAAACCGCTTAGAGAGTGCTGTAAAGCACTATGAAGCGGTATATAAGTAAAGTGCTATTATATATCCTAGTTTTGGAATCTGACTGTTTATCACAAAGTAGAGTTGTACTGAGCATGGGGTTTGGCTAAAAGAATTATACTGAGAAATTGGAAAAGTGATATTATTTCAGATGTTAAGGAATAGATTTTGAAAAAGTATGATATCTGTCTTGGAAAGATTTTTTTTTTACTAAGCAAATGATGAAGCTATATATACTAATTTGGAAGATATTTTATGTGGTTTTACAATAAAATTTTATATTAATTATGCTGTAATGTTGTATTTATTAGTAAACTAATGATTATTGACAAGTTTAATATAGAAGTAAGTTTTTTTCTAATGGTCTTTCTATCAATTTTTTTCCCTTTTGGTTTCCATTATTTTTTCTTTAAGTTTATAGATTCTTTCATGTAAGGGTTTTTTTGTGTGTGTGTATCAGTGGTGGGTTCCTACCAGTGCGGTCCACTCTATCGCACCGGTAGCAGCGGGCTGGTGACATCATCAAGAGGTTACCAACCTGGTGTGGTTGGTTGCTGGTCCCTAGGAGCTGCCATCTTTTTTCACGAATTTTTTGGTGATTTTTTGCTTCTGTGCATGCGCGGAAGCAAAATCTCGGCAAAATCTCATGAGGGGACTCGTGTGTGTGTGAGATTTCAGCGAGATTTCACTTCTGCGCATGCGCTGAAGCAACAAATTTGACGCGATTTTGCTTCTGCGCATGTGCGGAAGCAAAATCACGCAAGGGGGCATGCACGTGTAGCGAGCACGTGCATGAAATGTGGTGATGCGTGCGCAGCGCACCGGTAGCAAGATAAGTGAGCAACCCGCCCCTGGTGTGTATGTTATGTTTTGTCTACATTTTGTATTTTGAAAATTAAAATTAATATTTAAAATATAAAATCAATAAGAGGAGACTGAATGAATATGGACTATTACCCTGTTTTGTGTTGACATCATAGGTTTATTAATATATTATAATATGATTTAAATATGTGAATGTATTCCAAAATTGGAACTTAGTAGTATTTGAATAATTATGAATTTGTCAATCATGGAGTGCAGCAAAAAGATTACTGTTCAGTAGTGGAAAAATAATATGACTCCAGATTTACAATCTACGATTAGCAATATATGTTTTCTTTGGTTCTTAATAGTCTCTCTATTAATGCAATGGCAAATTTTGTTAATGCTATTCTGTGTGGTCAAAGTTTAATGATGTGTTTAAACATAAGAGTGAATAGTTTCAGATATCTAATAGAATATGCTTTATTGAAACCTTTTATGTTTTTGATTACTTTGTCTTCTTTTCTTTTCCTCCTATTTTCTTTCTCTGTTCTTGTTGGTACACTAAAGCATTTTTAAAATAAAGGATATATTTCCAGTTCAACATATTCCATTTTAGCCGTTCTCATTTGCAGTTCTGTCTATCTGTCCATCCTTCCATCCATGCATCCATATATCAATAATTTTTACCATAAGGGAACACTGGCAGTGTATTGAGGGAATGCTGCTCCAAATCCCGGACTGACCCTACCATTAAGCAATATAAATCAATTGCCTTCAGCAACAGACGCTAGGATATGGTAGCAAGATGTTGGAGGAAAATGTTGTTTTAATACATTATGCCTTAATCTCTCTCCTCCAAGTTATCCTGCTGCTTTTCAATATTCTGGCGGATTCTTTCCTTTCAAAATAAATGAAGAAATAATCAACTACCAGTCTGTTCAGCCTTTTCACATCAAACGGGAATGAGTTTTATTTGCCCCCCCCCCCGCCTTTCAATTTTGGCAGCTGCGTTGCTCTAAATTTCAGGTTTTTTTAAAAAAATTCTGATTAGTTTAGGCAGATTTTATTTTAATATAATTTATTATTAAAACTGCACTCTGCTTTTCTACTTATACAGATGCTCAAGGTATTTAAGGTAACTAAGCCAAGTACAGGATATAAAACATGGCAGTTAAATGGATGCTGTATTGAATCAAAACCAAAGCAATGTTATTTAAATCATTGTGTTACTTTCATCACACAGGTCACTCTTTTCAAGTTATGTAAAGGATTGATGATGCAGGTCTGATTTGCATAATTATACACAGAAGGGACTCTGAAGTGCCTCCGTTTCCGCTATATCTGTGGCAGTGGCTATATACCCTGGAAGGCTCAACTTCTTGTCTACCTTTAGCCGTGAAAGCTCATCGGGTGACTTTGGGCCAGTCGCTTTCTCATAGCCCAGGCAACCTCACAGACACTGGAGATTGCAGAGGGATTTCAAAACAGACAAGACTGTAGATTCTGCATCTCCCGCCTCGTTCACTTTGACACACCTGCCCCCATGAATGCCAATGAACACAGATTTAGAGGAGGGGGCTGAGTTAATGCTGAGTTGAGCTCTGCATACGTGACACAATAAGAATCTAATAAAGAAATAAATATACCCGACATCCTCCTTCATTAACCATTCTGCAGATAATATATGGGATGCAGCTTGCTGAAGGCACAGCAAAGAAGCGCTCAGCATATATAATGATGTAATATTTAAAAAGAGGCTCATGTTTCTGAAAACACTGAAAGCACAATTAACACATAACAAGTTACAATGATTACAATGGAAGAGGATTAAATGAATTGCCCATTAACATAAAGCACAGCACAGCAACCCCACCACGGTTTTGTAAGTGAACTGAGTACATCTATCTAAAAAAGAAAAGAAATTATTCATTGATAATGCCTTTTGACTATTCATACGGTCCCATTGGCATAAAATCAGCTACAAAGGGCAAATGTCTATGGAGATTCTCAGTCATCCAGGTCATGGTTGTACCAAAGGTGCTTTTTCAAGAGGCAACTGGACTTTCTGGTTTTTCTTTGAAAACCAGAGCTGAAGAAGCTTTTTGGATGAGAAGCGAAACGGCTTCAAAGAAAAACCAGAAAGTCCAGTTGCTTCTTGAAAAAGCACCTTTGGGACTACAAAGGGCAACAAAACCAATCTTAAGAGAATTAGTCTACTTAATTGTACCAAAACCCTTTGTTGACAGATCAGTGCTGTAAAGAAAACTGGCTCTCTTCTCTTTTTCCTGGCAATTTATAATCCACAGCAATCTGCATTCTTAATTCCATTGTTATAGCTCAAGGCCACGGTGCAGATTATTTATTTAAGTTTTCAATGTTCTGTATTAGGCAAGGGATGATGGTTTTTTCCAAATGTTTTTCAATTGAAAATTGAAATATTTCTGATTCATATCTGACATGGGGTATTCAGGACAGGCCATGGACACAAATAATAGGGCACCCCTCAGTTAAAAAAAATGCAGAGAATTGCATAATTGATCACATTTTCAAGAAAGTGATCTGGTACAGTACACATCATCACCTCAAGAGGCTTGTCTTTCCCTGTGAAATCTTTATGTTTAGATTCTAAATTATCTAATACTGGAAACTTTGGTTATCTTTGAGCTTGATTGTTTGCCTGAAGATGTTTCCTTATCCAACTAGATAATATATTCAGTAACAGACAGTGTGGGGTTTACTCCTGTTTATATATAACAACCTGTCAGTGTTGGGGGTGGTATTGTTTTCTCCTAATCCCGTGATTAGGCTGCTGTTTACTATTCATTTGTCTAAGTTGGTTATTCCTTGATTAGGGTATGGTTTATTGCTTGATTATTATCCTGGTTTTAAACTTGGTGTTCATCCCTGTTTATTTGAATCTTCTGATCTTTTTCCTTTTTAATTTTTTTATTGTCTTTTTTACTGGTGTGTAATTGTTATTCCACTCTATGTGCTTATTGATGGCAGATTTGACCCTGAGATACATATATTCTCTTCTATTGGTTATCTAATTATAGCATATTTTGTGTTGCAATCTTTGGGGAAATGTATGGTTTATTCTTTGTAGTTTTTTGTTGCATTTCCTTCTAACTACATGACAAACACCAGAGGTATCAGTATCTTGTATGATCATAGAAAAACTCCCAACAACCTTCAAATATAAAAAGCAGTAAACAAAAATCTTCCACCAATCTAAAAGAACAACAGCTATAGAGAAATCAGTCAATATTGTGGAGTGATTTACAACAGTTTTAGTATCAAACAAATGTGGCACCTGGAAACTATCCTAAAGGGAATGCCAATATTGTTACTGAATCTGTTTCAAATCTCTACGTTAATTATTGCTTTGACAATAAATAATCCCAGAACGGAGTAACTCAGCGGTGGGCTGCTCCCGGTTCAGCCCAATTCCGCCCACCTGCCTGGGATGCTTCGCCCACCCGCCCGGGATGCTCCATCCACCTGCATGGGATGCTCCGCCCACCCACTCAGATGCTTCTGTGCATCGAACTGTCCGGTAGCAACGGGATTTAGAACCCACTACCGGAGTAACTGAACAGATTATCATACTGGAGAATTTTGGAAATATGAAAATAGAAAAGGTGAGGCATTTCCATACATGAACAATAGAGTGCATTGCAAATGAATGGGTAAGCCAAATTATATTTCCTTTAGGATACAAGATAGCAAATATCTGTATAACATAAAGATGTAAGCTTTATTGCATAATTAAATTTCAGAGGTGGTGACCCCAAGGCACTAATCCTTCAATAAAGGTTGCTTTAGATCTGTTACTGAATTTCTCTGTGGAATTGGCCTGTCTGATCTGTTAGCAGTCTAAACGAATCCGTAGCTACCATCACCACAATGTTTTCAGACCTCTCTTTCTTTCACTGCCACTTTGTCATGCCTGAGAGCAGTGCCTTTCTTCTATTATCAATGATTCATTATTCAGAGATGAGTATTTCTTTCTACATACTACACTCCTCTCAAGCTGGCCCTGGTCAAAAGAGATCCAAGCCAAAGGTTTATTGCAACCTTGTAATGGGATGCCGAACATCCTCCTCTGATTTATTTGTAAATAAATCTGATCTAATTCTAGAATAGCAGTAAACAGAAATCTGCTTTCTCAATCTAAACTGCATCATACTATCCATTTATGTAAATAAGAGAAGCATTCCAACTTTATATTTATTCTCCAAAGAGGAAAATATATTGTAATAAGAAGTTGGCCACTGTGTGAAACTTTGTGTTCAAGCGGTTTTAAGTACTTTTAATAGATTTTAAGTAATATCCAAAGTGGAGGGTGAAGAAAGTTTATATTAGTATGTATATCTTCACTGATAAAGGAAAATGGAAAAAATGTTAAGCTTTTGATATGTCAGAAGGTGATTGAGATTAGGAACTGATTACCGTATTTTTCGGAGTATAAGACACACCTTTTTACCCCCCAAAAGAGGGTGAAAACTTGGGTGCGTCTTATACACCGAATGTAGCCCCACCCACCCCCACCCTTTGGCCTCTGTCTTCCAGCAATTTACCTGCTTGCAGGAAAGAGGGAAGAGCCTGTAAAGCCAAGCAAGTCAGTAGCAGTTTCCCGATGAACAGCTGATTAGGTTTGCCACTTGGAAAATGAAAGTGAAACTAACTGCAAAGAGGCAAATAGCTGGGAGAGACAGGCAGGTTTTTATTTTTGCTGAACTGGCTGCAAAGGGGTAAGTGAATAACTATAAATGTCTGTAGAATGTTCAAATTATTAGACTCATTTTTTAAAGACTGCTTTATTATTGTTCTAGAGCCAGGGGTCTCCAACCTTGGCAACTTTAAGACTTGTGGACTTCAACTCCCAGAATTCAACAGCCAGCTTTGTTAGCTTTGCTGGCTGTGGAATTCTGGGAGTTGAAGTCCACAAGTCTTAAAGTTGCCAAGGTTGGAGATCCCTGTAAATCTAGACAACTTAACAAAATAAAGAAGCTTTTTAAAATAAATGCTTGCTCTGAAGAGGCCCAGTGCTATTGTATCTTCTTTTAAATAATAGAGAATAATGTATACTTCCAGAAATTTTAATTAATTTTAACAGCTCTGTACAAATATAGTCTGAAATGTAACAGTGTCCTGTTTAGTATTAGAGTTTAGTTACCTTGGAGTAGATCTATTTAAATAATTGGGAAGAGTTAGTGTGACTACATTTAAGAAAACTTTCTGGCATAATGTACATTTCTCCAATTCTTTGCTATTTCTATGGGTCAGGCACACATGCACAGAAATACACAGCAAACAGTGTATATCATCTGTGCTGTTTGCTGTTTGGCAAATTGCTTGGAGGCAGAGGCCTTTTTTCCTTGTTTTTCTCCCCCAAAACTAAGGTGCTTCTTATACTTCAGTGCATGTTATACTCCGAAAATACGGTAAATTGTTCATATACTTCTTTCTAAATCCCCACATATAGAGATGGTTATTCTACTCTGCAGTTACAAATAAATGTTGCTGTATATGTATACATACATTAAAAAAAGTAAAGGAGTCCCTGCACATTTTATTCCACCAGTGTTTGCGGATTATAGGGGGAAGTGCCCATCTCTGTGTTTCAAAGTCATTGAGCCAGCACTATTACTTTCCCAACAAATGTGGTTCTATTCACATTTGCATGCTTTAGAACTGCTGGGTTGGCTGGAACTGGCATGAGATCGGGAGCTCATCTCATTGTGTGGCACTCGGGTCTCGAACCTGGGCTGCTGGCTTTCTAGCCGACAAGCCCAGCATCTTAACTGATGAGCCATTGCACCACCCCTGTATACATACATACTTACATAGCAATAGCAATAGCACCTAGACTTATATACCGCTTCACAATGCTTTTACAGCCCTCTCTAAGCGGTTTACAAAGTCAGCATATTGCCCCCAACAATCTGGGTCCTCATTTTACCCACCTTGGAAGGATGGAAGCTGAGTCAACCTTGAGCCTGGTGAGATTCGATCTGCCAAATTGCAGTCAGCCGGCAGTCAGCAGAAGTAGCCTGCAGTACTGCATTCTAACCACTGTGCCACCGAGGCTCTTATTAGGTTCGAGACCTGAGCGCCACATGCAGTATATTTTGCTATATCTTGCTATTTGTCCAGCTAGACAATCAACATAGCTAACAAGAACGGAATGAAAGAGGAATCTGAGAAGCATTACACATTATATTGTAAAATAACAGAATAGCAGAGTTGGAAGGGACATTGGAGGTCTTTTTGTCCAACCCCCTGCTTAGGCAGGAAACCCTACACTACTTCAGACAAATGGTTATCCAACATCTTCTTTAAAACTTCCAGTGTTGGAGCATTCACAACTTCTGGAGGCAACTTGTTCCACTGATTAATTGTTCTAACTGTCAGGAAATTTCTCCTTAGTTCTAAGTTGCTTCTTTCCTTGATTAGTTTCCACCCATTGCTTCTTGTTCTACCTTCAGGTGCTTTGGAGAATAGTTTGACTCCCTCTTCTTTGTGGCAACCTCTGAGATATTGGAACACTGCTATCATGTCTCCCCTAGTCCTTCTTTTTATTAAACTAGACATACCCAGTTCCTGCAACCATTCTTCATATGTTTTAGCCTCCAGTCCCCTAATTATCTTTGTTGCTCTTCTCTGCACTCTTTCTAGAGTCTCAACATCCTTTTTACATTGTGGCGACCAAAACTGAATGCAGTATTCCAAGTGTGGCCTTACCAAAGCATTATAAAGTGGTATTAACACTTCACGTGATCTTGATTCTATCCCTCTGTTGCAAAACATTGATTGCAAACATTGATTGCAAACCTAGCTTTTGAAAGTGCCTGGTTTCAATATGAATAAATTCAGGTGGAAACTAAGCCTTGTGTCCTATAATACACATACAACTGTTTCAAATGTTTGCTAATTTAGCAATGGAATCCCAAGACTATTCTATATATTACTTCTCAGAAGACTGTTCCGTACTTTTGAACTAAGCACTTCACTTCTAGCTATAACATGGTTATAGCTTTCAATAACATGGTGAAATGTCCATTGAATATTGAATATGAATGATAAGTGTACCCTTCTTTTATTAAATATTTATTTGGAAATCTTTGTAACCCTATATTCATAGCTGTTAACCTTGAAATCACATTGCCAAGCACCTTTATAATTCTGTTGGCATGTTGATCATTCTTGAGATAAATATAACCAATGTCTGTTTATTTTTCACTGACTCTTCTAACCTCAACAATCATTGGTAAGCCCATTAAAAATACCGTATAAGACGCACCTTAGTTTTTGGGGAGGAAAATAGGGGAGAAAATCTGCCTACCAGGTATTCATCTGGCTAGCATCCTTAGTCTGGTCAGCTTCAGCACATTATTTTATCCCCTGGTTAGGACTTAAAAAAACCTTCTTCGGAGAGAGTAACAATGAAAGAGCCTGCAAGCCGGCAAGAGCTAGGAAGATCGTTAGCACCTGGTTCAGGCTAGAAAAAAACTTATTCGGAGCAAGTAGAGCAATGAAAAAAACCCTGCAAAGACGTAGGGCTGGGAAAACATTCTTCAGAGAGAGTAACAATGAAAAAGCCTGCAAGGTAAGAGCTGGGAAGATCGTTAGCACCTAGTTAGGGCTGGAAAAAAAGCTTCAAAAAAGCTACATTCAGAGTATAAGACACACCCAAATTTTCAGCCACTTTTAGGGAGGAAAAAGGTGCGTCTTATACTCCAAAAACTACGGTATGTTGTGAAAAGCTCCATGCATGTAAGGGGAATTGTTTGTCAAAGCACACTGCAATAAGGGCCACAGAAAAAGGGCAATGGTACACCACTCTATCCTCTTCATTGATGTTAAAGTGAATACCTTAGAGAGGAATAAAAGAATCCCAGTGCAAGGTCGCTGGAAGGATGGCCTTGCTTTTGCTAATGGGAAATATGTGCCTTTGCTTGCTACATTTGGTAAGAATGATTTTATCCTCATCTGCATATACCTTATTATAGCAATTTTACTCATAATATGTAAGGCAATGTCGAATACTGAGCTTTCTACCCTGTACAGAGAGCTTCTCAAGAGGATTACCAAGAAGAATAATGTTACATCATCATGATGCTTCATTCTGCATTTCTAATTATGCTCATGGAGATTAGACTGATGGCTTCTTTTTTCTTTGCAGCTATTTTCACATCATTATAATTGCTGCCTCGTATATTAAAGGAATCAATCAATCAGAATAGAGCTGGAAGGGACTTGGAGGTCTTCTAGTCCAACCCCCTGCTCAAGCAGGAGACCCTACCATTTCAGACAGGTGGCTGTCCAGTCTTTTCTTAAAAATCTCCAGTGGTGCAGTCACAACTTCTGAAGGCAAACTGTTCCACCGGTTAACTGTCCTCACTGTTAGGAAGTTTCTCCTTAATTCCAGGTTGCGTCTCTCCTTGATTAGTTTCCATCCATTGTTTCTTGTCATGCCTTCTGGTGCTTTGGAAAAAAAAGTTGTCACCCTCTTCTTTGTGGCAACCCCTCATACTGCTATCATGTCACCTCTAGCCGTTCTTTTCTCTAGACGGGCCATACACTGCAACTGTTCTTCGTATGTTTTTGTCTCACGGTTCTTAATCATCTTAGTTGCTCTTCTTTGCACCTTTTCCAAAGTCTCAACATCTTTTTTGTAATGTGGTAACCAAAACTGGATGCAGTATTCCAGGTGTGGTCTTACTAAGGCTTTATAAAGCGGTATGAATACTTCATGTGATTTTGATTCTGTCTCTGTTTATGCAATATGAGCCGAGGTGGCGCAGCGGTTAGAGGCAGTACTGCAGGCCACTTTAGCTGACTGTGATCCACAGGTCAGCAGTTCAAATCTCACCGGCTCAAGGTTGACTCAGCCTTCCATCCTTCCGAGGTAGGCAAAATGAGGACCCAGATTGTTGGGGCCAATATAAATATACACTGCTTATTGGTGTAAACTGCTTAGAGAGTGCCTGCACTGTGAGGCGGTATATAAATCTCACAAATAAATAAATAAATAAATAAATAAATAAATAAATAAATAAATAAATAAATAAATAAATAAATAAATTAAGGATTGTGTTAGCTTTTTTGGCTGCTGTCGCACACTGCTGGCTCATGTTTAAGTGATTGTCCACTAACTTGCCGCTGGTATACTAATTTAGTCACTTTGTCAAAGAATGAAATAAGATTGTTTTGGCATGAAATGTTTTTAACAAACCTGTGCTGTCTGAAGTTATAACTTCATTTGTTTCTAGATGTTCACAGATCTGTTTTTTTATTTATTTTTTTTCCATTATCTTCCTATGTATTGATGTTAAGCTGATTGGTCTGTAGTTTCCTTGAGTCTGTTCCCCCCCCCCTTTTTTTTTGAGCCACATGAGCTCTTTTCCAATTGTCTGGTAGTTCCTCAGTGTTCCAGGATTTTTTAAAGATATGGTACAATGGTTCTGAGATAACATCTGCCAGCTCCTTCAGAACTCTGGAATGTAATCCATCAGGTCCCATTGATTTATATTCATCAAGATCAGACAGGTGTTCTCTTACCATTTTCTTGCTTATTTTAGTTTTTATCTCTAGTCTGTCTTTTACAGTTATGTTTTTGGTAGGTTGGGCTATAGTTTCTTTTTGCATGAAGAGTGATGCTAAGAATGAGTTAAGCAGCTCTGATTTCTCTCTACTGCCTGTTACTTCCTTGCCATCTTCTCTCTTTAGTGTTTAGTGTTTCCTTGCCTTTTTTCTTGTTATTTATATGTTGAAAGAAACTTTTTTTATTATCTTTGACTTTTGTTGCAAGCCTTTGTTCATTCTGAGCCTTTGCTTTCCTGACTTCATCTTTGCAGATTTGTGCTATCTGCTGATATTCTGCCTTAGTTATGTGCTCCTCTTTCCATTTTTTGTACTTATCCTTTTTGTCTTTCAGTTTATCAGAGAGATCTTTGTGCAACCATGCTGGTTTCTTCTTGAATTTCTTGTTTTTCTTTTTCAGTGGTATTGTGTTAGACTAGGCTTTTATGATTATAATTTTCAGAGTTTTCCCTTTAGGATTTCCAACCATGGAATTTTTCTTAGGCTCTTTCTGACTTTGTTAAAATTAGTTCTTTTAAAGTTTACAACACTTAGATTATATTCTATTGCTTTTGTTTGTATTATATTGAATTCCAATATGATGTGGTCTTGTCCAAGGTTCCAGCAACTTCAACTTCCTCTATCACTTCTACTCTATTAGTAAGAATTAGGTCCAGTAAAGCCTTTCATCTAGTACTCTCCTCTATCTTTTGAATAACAAAGTTGTCAGCTAGGTTGGTTAGCTGTTCAATCTCCCACTTGTTGCAGAGTTTGTCTCCCAGTTGATATCAGGGTAGTTAAAGTCTCCCATTACGACTGTGGTATGTTTCCTACATACATTTGTTAATTGATTAGCAAGAGTTCATCTATTTCTTCTGCTTGGTTGTGTGGCCTATAGCATATGCCTGTACTAATGCCATTTCCCCCCCTTTTATATCAATCCATATGAATTCTAGGAGGTTTTCATCCTTGGTTTTGTGGATTTCTGTAGCGATGTAGTGATCTTTTATAAATAATGCAACTCCACCTCCTTTTTTGTTAGGTCTGTTTCTTTTGAATCGTTTGTATCCTTCTATCAGTACATTCCAGTCATGAGTTTCATCCCACCAAATTTCAGTAATGGCAAGTATATCATATCTGCCTTCGCGTACTAATACCTCAAGTTCATCCTGTTTGTTCCCTAAACTTTGAACATTAGTGTATAGGCATTTGAGTCCTTTATAGATCTTGGGTATGTTTCTCCTACTTTGTAACTGGGATTTCCATCTTTCCCATCACTCTCTATTTCATTCTGTTTTTCTTTTTTCTTTTTCTTTACTCCTTACCTCCTTATGTGATTGGTTATCCAGTGATTTTTGCTTGGAATTAGGTTCTAAAGGTCATGAAGATTGGCCCCCTTCACCCCTCAATTTTAGCTTAAAGCCCTTTGGATAAGATGAGCCAGTCATTTTCGAATATATTATTTCCAGTTCTTGTGAGGTGCTGTCCATCTAAAACTAACAGTCTAAAATGATATGAAACATGGGAGACTCTGAGATCTGTAGCTCCTATAAAAAGCTGCTGTTCCAAGTGGGGGACATCAGGTGGGGGAAGGGAAGGAGGAGAGTTTAGCCAGGTGGGGGACATCAGGTGGGGGACATCAGGTGGGGGAAGGGAAGGAGGAGAGTTTAGCTAGAGCTGGAGGAAAAATGAGGGGATGGAGAGTACAGAAAAGTGAAAAGGATGCAGTGCCTTATTCATAATGGTTGATCCTATAGCACAGCGGTGGGTTGCTCCCGGTTCGGCCCGGTTCTAAGAACTGGTAGCACCAGTGGCGGGAGGCTCTGCCCACCTGCCCAGGATGCTTCTGTGTAGAACTGGCGGGTGCGCGCACAAGCGTGCATGCAAACCGGTTGTAAAGGGTTTTAGAACCCACTACTGCTACAGCAGTCGTAATTCCTGATGAGGAGGTAGCCCAGAGAGAGTATGGAGCAAAAAGGAATGTCTTTCATCTGTTTATAGCAGAAAGATTAATTGTTGTCTTCAGTACTGAAGAAAATAGAGGGGAGGGGGAGCAACCTCGGGCCTATTACAGCTATAAAACGAACAGATTCCCCCACCTTCATGGCTATTATCTGCATTTTCATGATAATCACTGACCATCATCACTACCAAACCAAAGTTGTAAAGATAAACATAAAACAGTGCCTTGACTTTTATTTCACAATAACAAAGAAACAGAAAATTACTGCTGCTAAGAATACTTTCAGAAAAAAGGAAAACCATTTCCTTTGTGCCACAGGAGGGCACTTTAACTACAGAAAAATGCTGGCTAGGCTGTTTAGGAATAACCCAGAAATAAAGATGAGGGAGGAAAAAGAAAACTCTTCAGTTATCTTCAGGGTTAGGGTGATGACCATTGACTATAGGCATACAGAAAGATGTAGTAAGCCAGTAGAAGAATTTCTATTCCTCTATTCACTATAAAAATATAATCCGCCTTTGGAGTTATAGCTACATTTATATCTAAGCTAGCAGGCTACAATATATTTAGACACACACATATAAGAGACATGGAGTTTACGTGGAGAGGCTGCATGCATGCATGCACGCACACAAACACAACAACGTATACAAGACTCATGTATTCAAACATGAGGAAATGTTGAGGATTTTAAGGTTAACCTACTTAATTTACATTTTGCAAATTTTGAAATGCATCTACTTGGGCTGGAATTCTCTAATCAAAATGTGCATAGAAGAATGGGTATATTTGGGAAGTTTAAATTCAAAGATGCTTATAGCACACACAAGTGGATTAAAATGGGAAAACTGTGCACCAAAATATTTTTGATATGTTTTGTAAACAAGAGAAGTGGAGTACATTTTTGCAAATTTTTGAGCATATTAACAGTAAGGGGACCCAGTGGTTTGGAAAATTGTAGGAGAGAGAGAAATAGCAATAGCACTTTACTTATATACCGCTTCATAGTGCTTTACAGCACTCTCTAAGCGGTTTACAGAGTTCAGCATATTGCCCCCAACAATCTGGGTCCTCATTTTACCCACCTCGGAAGGATGGAAGGCTGAGTCAACCTTGAGCCGGTGAGATTTGAACAGCTGAACTGCTGAACTAGCAGTCAACCTGCAGTCGCAGCATTTAACCACTGCACCACTTCAGCTCTATGGACTGCTCTGTCAGTCTCACATACACCATGTTTCATTTCAAATGAAAATTTTGAGCCATAACGATGTCATTGCCATTGGATAACCAAATCCATCTTCTAGGTCATACCTATATAATTTATGATCTGCCAATGCATTAGCCTACCTGACAGTTCACCAGGGATTTGGCAGTTCATCTTGAATTGCTGAAATAGAAAGCAGAGCTTGTAAAGCAATTGGCTGATCAATATACATGGGTAGGGAGGGGGTTGAATTGGGGTGCAAGTTTCTTGAATCTCACTAAAAGGATTAAATTGGGTCTCACTAAACTTCCTTACAAATCCTTGCATTTTACCTAGAGGGAGAAGCATTTATGATATTCCTGCAATGTACTCCACAAACGTTACTAGATCAAGATATTTTATCCAGGTAAAATATACTTGGATTTGTCATTTCCATTGGAATTCCTCTTCAATAAATCCCAGCCCAGGGTAGGGGTTGTTGTTGTGGGGGTTTGTGGTTTTTTTGGCCTGTTTTACAAAACTCAATGTGAGCATTAGGATGCAATGAATGCTTGCCACCAAATCTACATCACATACACTTTGGAAATAATTCAGAAGACTTTTTAAGTTTGTCCAGCTTAAATGTTTAAAGTTAGCAAGCACATCAATAAGCCAGGCACGGACAAACTGGGGCTGAAAGTGCATTTCTCAGACAGAGCTGGCAGCTGCCTTGGCTTATTGGCAGGCCATTTATCATGTCAAGAAAAATATTGATGGTTTTCAAGATTCACAATTGCTCTGGCCCTGGGCTGAAGAAATGCTATCTTCCAAGGAAGCTTTGAAAATGGAACCAAACCATGATGTTCTGTCTCAACAGAAGGGACAAAGTGGAAAAAGCAGGAGGAATCTCAGCGTAAAAAGGAAGGCCAGAGAGCAAGGGCAGGCAACTCTGGCAACTTTACGACCTGTGGACTTCCAGAATTCCTGACTTCCAGAATATCCCAAAGACTTTATGGAATAGCCAGTTGTTTCATAAACCTTATTTATTGATTATTTATTTATTATATGCCACCATCTCACTGTCAAGTGATTCGAATCTTCTGAGCATTGATGCCAATCAATATTCTTGGGGAATGTCTGTTTCTCTCTATTATTACCCTGCAATCTGTAAATGTGCACTCTCATTTACAACATGGAACCTCATCTTCTGCTTTGACACTCAAAATGATGAAACATAGCAGAACCCAGAATGCATACTCCAAACCAGAGGTGGGTTCCTCCCGGTTCGCACCAGTTCTATAGAACCGGTACTAAACCGCTGGTGATGTCACGGAGCCGGTTCTGTCAGTGCTGGTCCGTGGACGCCACCATCTTTTTTCTGGAATTTTTTTTAAATGGGGGGGGGAGTTTTCCTGGTTTTTGCTTCTGCGCATGCCAGAAGCCGAGATTTTGGCACTGCGCATGCACGCCATCTTGTTTTTTTGCTTTTTTGCTATTTTTTGCTTGTTTTTTGCACTGTGCATGTGCGGCCACGCGGCGCAGCCATGCAGTGTGCAATGCATGCGCAGCCACGCGGCGCGGGAGGAAGCGAACTGGTGGCAAGGTAAGTTAGAACCCACCCCTGCTCCAAACCCCAAACAAACAAAAATGAATGGCATGCATCATTTCTTCATTTGTACCCAACATATCAGTCAAACATTAGTTTCTTTCCTTTTTTATCTGAAAATGTTTCAATGGGTTGAGCCGTCTTTCAGCCAGTTGCCAAGCTAAATCTTCAATTTGACATGGTTATTCTGCTACTGTTGTTAATACAGACCATTTCTGTAGACTGCTACTCTCTTTAAAGTCCTGCATGTAACTCATTACCTTTTAGATGAACATTGCCCTTTCATTTACACTAAAGGGTAGAGGGTGTTACTAATAGGAATTTAACATTTACTAAAGAATTACTTCAACAGTAGGTTTAACAGCATTTATATTATTCTTTCAACACCCAAGAGTTCACCGATCAGTTCCGTCTACTTAGTTTTCTTCTAATTTGTTTCCACGTAAAAGAAAAAAGAGAGAGAAATGTATATAGAAAGAGAAAAATGTTTTTCTTGTAACAGAAAAAGAAAATCAAATACTTTATTGAGATTTCTTATATTCTTCAACTTCTTATCAAAGCAACTTTAAAATGTCAAGTAATGTCCCTTTATGCTATATATCCATTTGCAATGCATAGTAGGGTATCACTACCTGTAATTTCCTGTGAATGAGAAAGCAATTCACAGGATTAGAGATTTTATGGGATCTCTTGAGTAAATTAGTAAATTTCACAAAGGAATACAAGAGAGAGAGAGAGAGAGAGAGAGAGAGAGAGAGAGAGAGAGAGAGAGAGAGAGAGAGAGAGAGAGAGAGAGAGAGAGAGAGAGAGAGAGAGAGAGAGAGAGAGAGATCATCCATGTTCATTCAGTACAATATCTGAACCAGATAAAAATCCCATTTCTGTTTCTATAAGACCAACATATACAGTATATATGCTCTCCTGTTATGCTTAAAAAGACATATAAAGTTACAGTACTATCAGCATACCTGTTTACCATGCTAGACAGTCATGATAAGGCCAGGTTTCTTGTGAAATACTTGATTCAAGTGACCCATGGAGAGACCTGGTGTGGTTCCAGCTATGGTTTCAGGTTTGGGAACAACTGGATCCAAGTCTTTGCCATGAGGAAAGATCTCTTTACAGCAAGAAATTAAACAAAGGATAAGGGTTGCAGAAGTTTTCCAAAGAAAGAGATGGGGCCAATGTTTTATTCAGAGCAAGACAGTATGGTAGCTCTGGAGACCGACTGTGCTGAATATGCAGCCTCTGTGGCTGTCCATAATGCTCCAGTCTGAAAGGAGGATTTTTCAGAGTGAGATACTGCCCATTCTATCACAACTACAGGTAGTCCTTGACTTACAACAATTCGTTTAGTGACCGTTCGAAGTTACAATGGCACTGAAATAAGTAACTTATGACTGTTTTTAACACTTATGGCCATTGCAGTGTCCCCCATAGTCATGTGAATAAAATTCAAATGCTTGGCAACTGACTCATATTTATGACTGTTGCTGTGTCCTGAGGTCATGTAATCATCTTTTGCAACCTTCTGACAAGGCAAGGCAATGGGGAAGCCAGATTCACTTACCCTATTTTTCGGTGCATAAGACGCACTTCCCCCCCACAAAAGTGGGTGGAAATGTCTGTGCATCTTATAGAGTGAATGTTGCTGAAGCCACGCCCACCCACCGGACCCCATCCTTTGGCCTCTACCTCCCAGCAATTTGCCTCCTTGAAGCAAACAGCAAACAGCAAACAGCCTGGTCAGCTTCAGCACAGCCTGATTTAGCATGAGCAGCTGATTGGCAGTTGGATCGGCCTCCCGGAATACCGCCTATCAGCTGTTCCAGGCTGCGGGGATCACCACCATCCATCACCGCTGTCACCGCCCATCGCCCCTCCACCTACCTCCACCTCAGCGCACCGATTTTTGGCCTCCACACGTCCCATTTTCGGCCTCCGCGCGCCCCATTTTCAGCCCGTTCCAGGTGGCAGGGATAGGCAGCAGTGGCAGCGGTCCCCGCCACCTGGAACGGGCCAAAAACAGAACACATGGAAGCCAAAAATGGGGCATGCAGAGGCCGAAAATGGGGCGCATGGAGGCCAAAAACAGGATGTGCAGAGGCCGAAAATGGGGCATGCAGAGGCGGCAATAGGTGGCGGCGATGGGCAGTGACAGCAGCGATGGATGGTGGTGATCCCCACAACCTGGAACAGCTGATAGGCGCTATTCCGGGAGGACGATCCAACCACTAATCAGCTGCTCGTGCTAAATCAGGCTGTTCTGAAGCTGACCAGCCTGTTTGCTGCAAGGAGGCCAATTGCTGGGAGGCAGATTTTTTTTCTTGTTTTCCTCCCCAAAAGCTAGGTGCGTCTTATAGTCCGGAGCATCTTATAGTCCAAAAACTATGGTAACACTCGTGTTACTAACTGAACAACCGTAGTGATTCATTTAACAATTGTGGCAAGAAAGGTCATAAAATGGGGCAAAACTCAATTAACAAGAAAAATTTGGGGCTCAGTTGTGGTCGTAAGCCAAGGACTACCTGTAATGCATCATCAAAAATAAGGAAACAATGGATGGAAGAGAACTGGTGTTGAAGTAGGTAAGTTCACCCCACTCCCAACTCAATAAGAGTGGCACCAGCTGGATTCCCCCCCCTTTATTTAATCTGAAGGACTTTTTTTAAAAAGCCCAGCTGTGACAGCCTTCCTGCCTTTTAATGACAGGTAGGAAGACCAAAAACAAAATGGCCAGCCTTGTTATTTCTGCCTATGTGCTGCCAGTTTATCAGAGTTAACCAAAATAGTTCATTTCATGAACCGTGTTTTGCAAACATGATTATCATACTGCAGTTCAGGAAAAGTGAGAATTTTCTTCTTAGCAAGAAGACATGGACATTACAGGCTGGTAGGATACCTTTCTTGGCATTAATATGTGGATTATTAAGCTTATATTTTCCATAGCCACCTGTTCAAATCAGCTTGTGATAGTTTTGGAATAGCAGATCATCTATGTCTATGGAAATCAAATTGCGGCCTCAGCCATTCTGAACATCACCACAAAATATAATAATTCCTATCTACATTTTATTCTCTGCTCAGGCTGTCTGATAGCGATAGTGTATGAAGCAAGAGGGAAATAGTTACATCTGTATAAGTTGAGCCTCCATGGACATAAAGAGGCCAATCCGCTCTCATCCCTCAAAGGGGGAGAAAATAATAATTCCCCCCCCCCCCAAGAAAGAGACAAAGAGAGAACATAACCAAAAGAAGGCTAGCCTTTCTGGAATACTCATTAGCATTTTCTCCCACAGACTAAAATTGTTTCTTAGCAACTTTAGCCAAGGCTCAGAAGAGATTTAAGAGATAACAAATTTACCACTTGTCACACAATGTGGTATACATTTAGATCATTCTGCTTGTATGAAGAATGAGCAGATGGGGGATAAATTTGTTTCCACAATATATTGCCCCAAAGGATATAAGAGCATGCTTAATAATCTTATATATAAGGATAACTTAAGGCAGTTCCTAATAAGAAGATTTCCTGTCCCCTTTCTCTGTCTCCCTCTCTTTAATCCACATGTAGGTCTCCTGGAAAAGCTTCTCAGTAGATTTGGGAGCCACACTGCACAAAGAGGCACAAAGGATTGAGAGTGCAGAAGGAGCCAGACATCATAAAGGAAAAATCTTCCTGGTTTGGTAGGTGAACCTTGGCAAACCCTCCCAGAAGGGCCTTAGACTGTCCACTGTTGACCTCACCCGATTCCTAAGAGGTCAGTAAGGGGCGAGCATAAGTGCACCAGCGTGCCTACCGTCCCTGTCCTAATGTTCCCTCTTATCAGTACTCATCTTATGTATATAAACAATGTTATATCTATGTATATTACCAACACGTACTTGACAAAAATAAATAAATAAAATAAAATAAATAAATAAATAAAAATAAAATAAAGTTCTGTGTAGAAGAAATGTTTCCATGAGAAAACCTCATTTAATAACTGTCATCCCATTAATCCGTTTCCTAAGACAGAGTCATTAAAAACACTAATGACTAAGGATTTGGTTTACCTTCAATTTCCAGATCTTGTCAGAGCAAAGAGAAATTTCTTTAAAGGATACATGTTTCTTCTGAATATGGGACTGTAGAACTGGTTCCTCCAACTATGTAGCTGTAAAATGAGACTTCCAGTGTATAGCAGTAAGAAGTGTCATCCAGCAGGCCACCAAGGAAACGACGTCCTGTCCCTGCCTTAACAGCATCTCGATTGAAGGAAGTGCTTGACTGGTAAGAAAAAGATGAGAGTGGATGAAATGGGATTTTGCATTGAGAGGGGCTTCCCCCCACCAGGAAGTTAGGCAAATTCTATATGCCAAATCACATTTCTGTCAACTGTTAACTTGCTTAAGAACCAAGAATTTCACAAATAGCTTCTGTGTAGCAGTGGTGAAATCCAAATTTTTTTACTACTGGTTCTGTGGACGTGGCTTGGTGGGCGTGGTGTGGCTTGGTGGGCATGGCTTGGTGGGCGTGGCAGGGGAAGGATACTGCAAAATCTTCATTCCCACTCCACTCCAGGGGAAGGATACTGCAAAATCCCCATTCCCTCACCACTCCTGGAGCTAGCCACAGGGGGTATTTGCCGGTTCTCCGGACTACTCAAAATTTCCGCTACAGGTTCTCCGAACTACTCAAAATTTCCGCTACTGGTTCTCCAGAACCTGTTAGAACCTGTTGGATTTCACCCCTGTGTGTAGTAAATCTGATAGAGATCTAGCTTGAAATTCATTAAGTCTTCCATGTATGTAGACATTTTTATTAGTTCTTTTGTTTTACTCTTCCCAATTCCCTTTCATAAACTCCAAATAAAGCACCAATGTTATGATGCAATTGTGACCACATCTGAGGAGCCCTGCAGTTCTTTTCTTAAAGTTGCATCTTAAAAACATCACACAAATAAACTGAAACCAGTTTCCTTGCAAGAATGTTCATAAAGTTATAATTATAATAATAATTCGTAGGAGATATTTACTGGGAACATAGAAACCAGAAGGTTAAGCTACTCTCCTCTAGTATTGTGGCCCAATCCACTATGTCCATGATGGCAAACCTATGGCACACATGCCCATTCCTCTTCTGGGTTTCTGGCGCACATGCGCATGTGACGATCAGTTGGCATCTGTGCATGCGGCAGACCCGGTCTTCCATTTTCTGGTGTGAGCATGCGTGCCAGCCAGCTGATTGCCATATGCGCATGCACGGCAGTAACTGGAAGACTTGCCAGCCAGCGTGGATGCATGCACTGGAAACTGGAAGTATATTTTCTGGTGTGCACATGCCCCCCCCCCCGGGCAACTCCTCTTCCTGGTTGCGGCCCAGATGAGTGCGCATGCGAAGTGCTCCCTTTTTGGCACTCGGATCCGCCCGTGCGCACATGCGCTCCATTTTGGGCACTTAGTGCCGAAAAGGTTCGCCATCACTGCACTATGTACTTCTTTGGACATGCAATTACAGGTATGCATCACCTCCCAAAATTAAGTTTTAAGATTGGATTCTAAGGAGAAAATGTACGGAAATTATAATTATTACAATTGTTGACGCTTTCTATATTGTTAATAGACATTCGCATACATATTAAAAGAATTGTCTTATTTTATTTTTAATTAGGTCTGTGCATACAGAAGCAAATTGATAAGATTGGAAAGACACCAAGGCAGAATATGAAATGCTATACATTTTTATCTCAATGTTGGCATGCATTCAATAAAAGTATTAGGTGTTATTTCAAGCTGACCTTCACAAAAGGGATAAATGTTTTAGGAAATACTTTGATGTTTTGTACTGCATATTTAATTGCTGCTCTATTGTTCCAGTTCAGTAATTATGATACCTGAGTGCTCTAAGACTCCAAGGAGCATGTAAATACTTAGCATTTAAAAAATATTGTATCTGTGCAAAGAAAGAATTCTGAAGTCATATCACTGCTCAGAGATCTTTTATAGAGAATGAAGGCATGATTCTTTAACATACTGATTTTTAGCTCTCAATTGTTTCCTGTTTCCTTGCTCTGCTCCATAGTCTAAAAAAAGATTTTTTTAACTAGAATTTTAAACAATATGCATTTTCTAAATTACATAAAATTATTAAAAGAGGCGCCATATGTTTCGATAAGTATGTCATGACTGTCCTATTTTTTTCTCCTTCTACATTGAACCAATATAGTACGTTCCTCCAAAGCAGGCATGGCTTTGGATCATACTGTGAAGAAATAACAACACTGAGGCTGAGAAAACTCTTTTTCTAGAATACAGGTGAACTATTGACAATGCAATAAAAGACTTCTCTTCCCATCAAATTCTCTTGAGGCCAAATGTCTTTTCAGACTAGGCCATATGCTGCTTCATTCCATGCTGTAGCCTGAGAAAACAAGAATACAGATTTTTTGTTTAGCACAAAACTTCTCCCGTCTCTTGGAATTAGGCCTTCGAAGGAACCAATGGCAGACCTTGATAAGTGAAGGTATGCAGAGAGATTGTAATTCAGAAATACCTGCTTAGCTAGAAATATCTGGATTTTTAGCCTTCTTAGTTTAATAGTTTCTTGCCTGAAAACTCATAGCATCTTACAGGTTAACTCGAAGTAGATGAAATACTGTTTCCTTTTAGCTCTAGTAATACTCCTTAGAACTAAGGAGTTCTAAGCACTATCATAGCTCATCCCTTGGGGCCCTGCAAGAGAATTCTGCTATTTTATTATGAAAGGAGATGAATCTAGTGAAACCTAAGAAGAAGTGAAGAGCTGAAGAAAGGTAAAAGAAAGCCAATAATAAGAAAGAATAAGTAGAAGACATACAGGAAAGAAAACATGTTAAGAAAGGCATGGTTGGAAATATCCCCCCCCCCTTTTTCCCCTTTACATGTATTGATTGTATTTTGCAGATATTTTTACATTATTTAATGCTTTTTATGTTGTAACTTTGAGGAAAAGAATGTCACACGCCAGGGAAATTAGGAGATTCAGGCAGTTCAAATGAGCATAAAGATTTATTGCAAGCTTAAGCTCTC
Organism: Diadophis punctatus similis; assembly: GCA_023053685.1. Lineage (NCBI taxonomy): Eukaryota > Metazoa > Chordata > Lepidosauria > Squamata > Dipsadidae > Diadophis > Diadophis punctatus. The sequence goes on from JALIGW010000003.1 coordinate 54,373,858, forward strand.
TACAAGAATCTGAGCTACTAATGGTCAAGGGAAATGAGCAGGAATTAAGAAGGCATTCAAGGTGGGCTGGAGTTAGATCTCTTGTGGGTGTGCAAGGACTCATGACTTATGATGTGTTTGACCCCTCCTTTGCGTTCAGCCTGGGCCTGCAGAGAATAAAAAGGGGGTCTTTTCAAATCTGAGATCTTCACTTTTATTAATGCCGTTGTTAAAATGGATAAGTTTGTAATCAAACTGCATTTTGTAAACAGACTTTTTCTCCTAATCTCCTCTTTCTACTGCCTCTGCCAGAACAGAAAGATTATCCACAGATTGATACCAAATTCAAGAGCCAGAACTAAATATTTCTGCATACTGTTCCTAACTATTTCATAAAATATCTTTAAATGGTCTAATGTCCCAGTAGAATCAATTCCTAAGTTGGGACATCACAACTGAAAACCTCTATTCCTCAGTTGCCACCAACTTCAACTCAGGCTGACAGGTTATCAGAAGAAGAAAAAAACAGTTGATGGCCATAGTTAGTGGCAGGTTGTAGAGATGTTCATAGGCCATCCTACAGGCTTGTAAAAGCTGGGCACCTACATTTTGAGATGAGCTGTGAAATGGGCAAGGAACTAATGGATGACTGATGCCACATAAATTGGCATTTAACAGCAGAATATACTCATTTCAGTGTCTTGGCCATTTTCAAAGGCAACCTGTTGAATAACACATTAGTAAAGGAAGCCTTAGGTTTTAGGAGCATGGATAAGGTATGAGTCAGTTTTCTGACCTGGAACCAAGCATGTTTCTTTCCTTTGATTTCCTCTTTGCTTTGTGCCTGCTGGATGATACAGCAAAGTGATCAGTTCATTAGGAACCTTAGAAGCTGCCGTTCCTCAAGATCCCTATTCAGGGATCTCTTATTTGACAGTCTTGAATTCAGGTCTATTATCAGACACTCTGCCTGAATCTTAACTCACTACATCTCAATGATATTCCTTATTATGCCAGAAACTGGAGCTAATGCCCAGGATATGAATTAGTCTCTTGTATGCCTTAACTATCCATTGATTCTTGTTAATAGACCAGTTATGGAAGTTAAATCACATGAATCTTTAAATGACTACAGGAGAGTGTCCAGCAGATTTTTCTAATTCTAATGTTAATGGGAGAGAATTAGCCTTAAATCAATACCACACATTTCTATTTTAATCATGTAATCATTACATTCCTTCAGAAGATGAGAAAGCAGAAATTTTTTGAGCAACATTTCATAATCTGATAACTAATTTACTAATGCCATTTGTGGAGATTTAAGTTCTAACTTGCATTATAGGATTCATTATTATTTAATACCAAACATATTTATCCTGTGAAGGCAACTTCATCTAATAAGTATGATACTATGCTTAGTTCAAATATCAGAGCTCTGCTGTGGGAGGAACATCACAATAGAGACAGTAGTGGGTTTCACTTACCATTGCTACCAGTTCGGGAACAGGAGTGTGCGGGCGCGCGCTTGAGCTTTGCCTGTGCGCAATGCTTCTGCGCATGCACAGAAGCTTCTGTGCATGCTCAGAGTATTTTTGATGATGTCCGGGCAGGTGGGCGGAGCCTCCCGCCACTACCAGTTCACCCAAACTGGTGCAAACCAGTAGCAACCCACCACTGAATAGAGATATTTTGCACATTAGTCATTAACCCAAATTTACAGGGAACAAACCTGAAATGTTCACAAATAGCCGTTTGATCCCGCCTTAATAAATGCAGTTTCATTTTCCACATTAGCTCCGCAAATAGATGTTATATAGTAAGTAGAATTTGTTAATTGGAGGTGCAGAAATAAAATGAGAAAGTCTGCAGTTTCTGTTCTGTAGAAGACATTCCCAGACAAAATGTTTATTTTTCAACTGCAATTTGTGTGAGTGTCATGGTTGAAAAAATATGCCTGCCTTCATAAGAATCATTATAAGGCAGCAGCAAAGTATGAATTTAAGGCACACAAGAAGAGAAGTTATCCATCATATAATCATATTTTCAGAGTAATCTACACATGTATAGATTTATGCTAATTCTGAGTCCAATTAAATATTCAAATAAAATATCTCCAGGCCGGTGTTTCTTAAACAAATTCATCTAAACTTTGGTCTTTAGTTGATCTACATACAGGCAAGGCTGCTGCTGCAAAAAAACCCAAAAAAACCCCAAAACAAACAAACTACCCCTATGCTCACTCCCAACAAGCAAAGTGACATCAATGCTGGTGAATCCCATTCTGCCACCAATATATCAGTAGCACAGGAGACTTAGTTCAAGCATCTTGCCTTAACAAATACTCATTCATTATTAATGGTCTGAATATTGTACATCAAAGGGGAAGCTATTCTGCATGCTAAATGGTGTTACGAAGTGTAGAGGGGACTTCATTTCAAAGTTTTCTCACTGCTTTTTGTCCCTTAACTCAATCAGACTTAGCAGATACTTTAAGAGAGAACAATAATTTCAGAGATGCTTTCAATGGATCTTATTCTTGTCCTAATGTTGCTCCTGGGTCAGTCCTGATTGCAGCTTGTTTTCTTGGAAAAAAGAAAATGCAAATGTGCTTCTTATTAAATAATTGGGTATATCATCCCTATTTTGACAAATGAATGAGCATATACAATAGACAACACTATCTGAACGGATAATATTGCAAGGAGAATGCCGGAAAGCAAGCCCAGAATTTAAGGCAAACCAAACTAATCAATCTAATATATATTACAACTGTGCCTACTTTTCTCTGCGTTAGGACCACAATTAGCAATTCTGAAAACAAAGTATTTAATTTATCCTTTGATCCTCTAACTTTCCTGGAAATACATATCTAAGCGTGACAAAGAAACCCATGCCAATTTCCTCAAGTCTATAATGCAAAATTTATTTGCAAATTTGTATTAAATGAACCCATGAGAGGGAAACAATTTTCTCTAGTACTCTTTGATAAGAAAGAATAGTCCAGCTAGTATTACTGCGAGTAGACAAATGGTCTTTGTTGATTGCTTTGCTTCTAATATGCAGACTCAGCTGCTTTTTTAATTCTTCCTTTCAGTGAAGCAAAAGGCCAAAATGCCTTTTAGCTTCCTTCCTTTCTTCCCCAGGCCCTTAAATCTTTACCATAGGTGATTACAACATGGGCTGTGATTGGAATAATATATAATTAAATACGAATCACCAGTTGAAATATCAACTGGTAATGCTTGCTGGCTAGACTCCCATCATCATAAAAGTAAAGTATCGAGGGACATGAAATTCATAGTAGGGGAAGAAATTACTATTGTTTAATATAATTGGGAAGGAATGCCATACAATATAGAAAATGAAAATTGCTTGCATGAAAAGACCTATTTTTGTGCTTGTGGAAGGGCTGCCTTGTTATATCAAGCCAAAGATCCATTTAATCTACATTGTGCTATTTCCAGACTTGCCATCTTATGTCTCTAGAAAGGAGCAGGGAAAGGTATTAGCATTCCCCAGTTGTTTGTCCCAGACATCTGCTATTCAAAGATAATATTTAACACCTTTGAATATGGCAGTTCATTTAGCTTAAAGCTGAACCTTCATTCCTTAGAAAATATTTCTTTTGGAAAAAATGTCTGAGTTTTTCTCTTTTTTTTCTGACACCTTACGAAAAAGTACTGAAAATCATACAAGATTGCAGTCCAGTAAAATCAACGAATTGCCAGGTAATGATCTGGGGAAATCTATGCATAATTTTATTTTATTATTTGAAATGTTATCCAGGGTACAAAAGCACACAAGTAACCAATAAGAAAAAGGGCCACAGTTTTATGGAGATATAACCGACTACCTTTCTGCCAAACTGGCCCAGAAAAGTAAATCATGAGGAATAGCTTAGGACAGTGATGGCTAACCTTTTTGCTGTTATGTGCCAAAAGTGGGGGGAGCGCGGAGGGGGTCACGTGTGTGTGTGCCCACACCCATAATTCAATGCCCCCTGCGCATTTGTCCGTGACCCCCCCCATGCTCCCCCCACTTTTGGCACACAATGGCATGGTGGGCCTGGTAGGCCCATTTTTCGCCCTTCCCAGGCTCCAGAGTCTTTCTAGGAGCCTGGGGATGGTGAAAACGGCCTCCCCCCCCCATGCCAGAAACGCCCTCCCAGAGCCTCTGTGCGAGGCTTTTACTTACCTCAAAACGGGCCACGTGGAAACTCCTGGGAGGGGTCATGGCCAGCCGAAAATCAGCTGACCAGCATGCGCATGCGCGCTGGAGCTGATCTACGGCAATGGTAGATCTTCCGTGCCGGCAGAAATGGCTCCGCGTGCCACCTGTGGCACGCGTGCCATAGGTTTGCCATCACAGGCTTAGGATATATTCCTTTCCTATTATGTCTCCAAAGCGAGCTGCCTTATTCTACCTGCATGTACAAATGGATCAGAATAAAATGCAGGAGAATATACCAGACTTTAAGCTACAAAAAGCTATGATTAGTAAGGCTCAGAAATTGGAAAAAGGATTTCTTTTCTCCCGTGAACTTGTTATGGGTCATTCTTCAAGTTGTAGTCCAAAGACATTTGGAACGTAATGGGGAAACCTTCCACTGAACCTTTATTAATAACTTCAGCAGCAACCTTGAAACACATTCAGTATAATCTTAAAAGTACAGTAGACGTTTTCCACCATTCTCTTGAAAATCCTTTTGAGGTCACCTTGCTTTTAAAGAAGTTGTACTGTTCAAAGAATTTATGTCACAAATTATTATTATTAACAATTATATTATCGGTTATTATGTGATAATTGTCATTGTAAATCATCATGTAGATCTTTGTCTGCTCTGGCAAAAGAGCTGGATCTAACTCTTAAAATATTTGGCAAATTTATATTTCATGTTAGATTTCTGGAGTTTTGTGACTAGATCCTATTTACTACTATTAAAAATGTATTTATTTATTTTGCTAAAAAGGCATGCAGTAAAAGAAATGTTTCTTACAAAGGAGAAGTCTTCAGCATTCTGACAGAGCAGCTTCGGGAAAATAATCTGTCTGTGAAATCTTTCTTCGTCTTCAAAAACATTCCCATACATAAAGCCATTCGTCATAGTGGAGTGAGCATGGATGTCAATATAGAATTCCAGGGTAACTTTCTGCACAGAAAATACATAAGGTAAATTGAAGATACGTTTCAACAAGGAAACTAGCTATAGGAGTGGAAATGTCATTTCTGAAACTCAAAACGTGTAGCAATTCCCAGGGGTGTCCACGGGTCAAAAAAAGCCAGTCAGAACTGCACAATAGAAGCCTTGCCCCTTTTTATGTACATCACACAAGCAACACATGTAAGAAAGGACTCTTGGAGTAGGTTTTTCTTTGAGATGTTTCCACACTTGAATGGGATTTTGCTACCCATTTATGCTGGAAAAAAGTCATGCAGCGGCCTGACTCTCAGGGAAGGTGGAGGAATTGCAGGATCAGGGTTGCTGATTATGTGAAGCTTAACTGTGTCCAATTGAAGACAACTACAATAACCTTTTAAACCTTCCAGTTTCACCAGAGAAGGCTGAGATGAGAGTAGAGTCTAGTCATTGAGAGATGAGAGTCTAGTCATTGAGAAAATGGAAGGTCCATGAACTTCCATTTTCTCAATGACTAGACTTGAAGATGACTCAGGTTCCATCTCTCTGACAAACACAGAACAGAAGACCTCATTGACTATCTAGTCCAGTGGTTCTCAACCTACCTAATGCTGCGACCTGCGACCGGCCCCCACGCCCCCGCTGTGACCCATCCCGCCGCCGTGCCCACCACCATGACCCCTGCCCCCCCCCACCATTTGGGTTCTTTTACCCTCTGCGCATGCGCAAAGCATTCTGCGCATGCGCAGAGGGTAAAAGAACCCAAATGGCGGCATCCAGGAGAAGTCTCCCGACCCCTGTGAAAGGATCATTCGACCCCCAAAGGGGTTGTGACCCCCAGGTTGAGAACCGCTGATCTAGTCCATCAATGCCAAGGAACTATAAATAATCTAACAAATTAGTTCATGTTAATCCATGTCATCATCTTTCAGCAGTGTCACTTCAAAAAAAATTACTTAATTATTTGTGGTGTTTTGTTTATGCACAGCAGCTGTTTTCTTGCATCAAGAAGTATTTCATAAATTCCTCAATTCATAGTAACATTTCTTTAGAGCAAAATATTTCTGAATACCGGCACAGAGGGGGAATTTGATGGATGCACAAGGGGAAAATTTCTCAAAGTATTTTGGTGTAGTAAGCTACACTAAAAGATTTTGAAACCCTTAGGAATCCTTATGATTAACAGACACAGCACAAGTATGCCAATATTACTGGATACAACAGTAAAATGAAAAAGCACCTTAAAATCAATGCACACCAAATATATTTGAGTCACTTCTCAGACTAAAATTATTCTTACAATAAAAATCACAGAATTATTCCCTGATGCCTTTAAAAAAAACTCTTGGTATTTTCTTTTATGAACCTTAGAGCATTTGATTTTAAGCAAATAATTGTGCTGTGTATTTTTGCTACCTTCAATTATTTATGCTGTCTATTGCCGCCTCTTTTATTTTATGATCTCTGTCTAGGGATGCCTTAATTTTTTCCCATCATACTTAAATAGCAATAGCATTTAGACTTATATACTGCCTCATAGTGCTTTACAGCCCTCTCTAAGCAGTTTACAGAGTCAGCATATTTCCCCCAACAATCTGGGTCCTCATTTTATTGACCTCGGAAGGATGGAAGGCTGAGCCAACCTTGAGGCTGGTGAGATTCGAAATGCCAAATCGCATGCAGCTGGCAGTCAGCAGAATTAGCCTGCAGTACTGCATTCTAACCACTGTACTACCACATGCGAAATAGAAAGAGAAAATATATCCTTTAACTGGAACTGTCCATTATATAAAAATATTACATGAAGAACATTATATGAAGAAAAATATACTAACATCTATGATTTATTTTGTCAGTTAACTGGATAAAATTCCTTTTCATCTCAGGAAAAGAAGTTTACTTAATGCAATCCTCATAAACTACAATAAGTCAACAATTGATCACATACTTTGATCTTCCTTGTATTCCACACCAAAATGCCAAGTATATTGATGAAAGTTAAGTTTATTTCAGCTCAGTAGATAATATTAGATAATTTTCTATGCCATATCTGTTTTCAGTGACTAGTGTTTCTTTTTTTTTAAACTGTCAAATAATTAAATTAAACAGCTGAATTTATTTACATCCTGAAACCTGGGAATATTTCCAAAAGATTTTTTCCCACAACTGCTATGAAAGAGTCTTAAAACTGCTAAGTCCCTTCAATTAAACATTCCTGTTAGTATACATCATATTTTTACTTGGAAGCTTCTGAAATTGCAGAAGTCAATTAATACAGTGGAAACAGACCAACTATCAACTAATTCTTTATTCTTCTTTCATTCTTCAATAATCCAACCCCACTCAACAACACATTCAAATTTGCTTTAGTAATTACTTCTGAGTGGTATAGTTGCCAGGCAGTGTTGTCTATTAGGAAAATGGCATTTATACTTTTATGTCCTTTGTTTTTTAGACACATTTGATAATAAAAGGAAATATGTTTCCTGTTCATCCAGCAATGGAGTCATAGTTAATATATTACAAATATTTGCAGCGGAAAGAGTCTCTTTGTCCAGAACTACAAAGACATTCCATTGGCCTTCTAACAGCCAATGGCAGGTAAATTTTTTTGCCATTATGTTTCAGCTTTTCATTTCAAATTGCTGGCATTCATTGTATCCTAGGTATGGCTTTGGAGGCTATTTTAAAGCTTGGCAGGTTGAATTAAGGTGCATACTATTGTTCTGTCCCCACGAAGCACACAACCACACAAGCAGTTTGTACACTTATTTAATGAAACAAAGGCTACTAATAAAACGTCTTAGTAGTAAACAAGATGCACACACCAATTTACAAACAAACTGTTATCAGCAAGCAACCAGCTATCAATTAAGCTTCATTAATAGCTGGCATAGTTCAAAGAGTTCGAAGACAATGATGAGCAATTGAGTCTGTTTATCTTATGGAGTTTCCAAGCGCTGGCAAAGTTCATAGAAATTAGTCCTTGATCATCCAAGCCAACGCAGAGAATGCCAAAACAAGAGTCATGGAGCAAGCTATGATCAGACAGGTCTCTTTTCCAAACGTTGTTCTCTGCAGCTTGTTAGCTGCAACTGATGACCTTAAATAAACTAGGGGAGTGGCCAATTAGCCCTAAGTCTTACTCCCGAGTAGACCTCCTCCGGAGTAAACCTTCCTGCCTCTTGGCAGCCCTGCGTGCTCTTGCATTCAGGAAAGGAGTAGCCCCTCCTTTCTCAGCACTGCTAAGAGGTACTGAAGGTTCCAAAGACCCAGGCTGCACAAGCTGCGAGCAGGCCACAACAACTATATTATTCAAAATCTTTGCTTTATATTACTATCCCTTTTTAATTAGACAACTTGCAATAATGGAAAATTGTCTAACATGCAGGGAATCCATGATGCAGAAGGAAATAAAGACTATAGCAATTGTACTCAATTTTAGTAGCTACAAAGTCCCCTGGGGTATCTGCTAGTCTTGCCAGTTGATGAAGCTAAATATGGATACTAATCCCTGGTTCAAATACTTTCACCCTGGAGGGAAAACGAGATAAAAATAAAACCAGCAGCAACCCTGATAAATAATAACTACATCTCATTAGAGTAATTAAGGTCCAGGTAAGCATGAACAGAACAAAACACTATGGTGATTTAACTATTTTATTTAGGTTCACCAACAGTATGCTACAGGTAACTGCATGTCTCCAACATTCCAAATGTGTCCCATTCTAAAAAAAAAAAGCTACAAGATCTTTATGATAGGTTAATCCTCAACAAGATATCTTGTTCTTTTAGAAGCTGACGGCTTGTGAAAGTTTTCAAAGTCAGATGATATCTTACTTTTTTGCCTGATACAGTTTCTAAAAACTTTTTTTTAAAAGTGTCAAATTCCTGGAAGGCTGGTAAGCTGAAGAAGCCTGAGCTAGCAGATCTAGGAGAGCTACATTCTTCAACTGGTGTAGCTCAACAGGGATACTGAGAACTTACTATGAATTGGAGTAAATTTGGGGTTCATGTTAAGGTTCAGGGCTTTACTGATCTCCTAGGACCATGACATAAGGAGCTTATATGAATATCTTTTATTTTAGTACTCGTGAAAGGAGACTGAATGCCCAGTAAGACTTTTTCACATATAAATAAGCAATACCAAAATTTCACAACAAAGTTCCCTTGGCTCAATTCTATACCTGAATGAATACTGAAACAAACGGACAACATATGATGTCACAGACAAGACTTCTGATATTCACACATTTTCGCACACAAATTATATGTTCCTTTTTATATTTACAACTCATAGCTCAGTGCCTCTAGAAGATCATTCATTGCAAAACCAAAGAAAAATAGTATTATTGGTTAGTGTTCTTATAGATGCTGTTGATATCCCAGCTGAATTATAATTCTTAGGCATAGAGATTTCTTTAAGAAATCAGTAAAGTTATAGAACTGGGGATAAATTTGTATTTAGCACCAGACATAAGCTATGGACAGAAAAGCATTGTAAGGAGAGAGAAAAAAAACAGAATTCTGCCAATCAGATTTCATTTCAGTATGGATTTCATTAATTCTCTACTACAGTGATGGCGAACCTTTTTTTCCTCAGGTGCCGAAATAGTGCGTGTGCGCGCTATTGCACGCACGTGCGTGCCCACACCCATAATTCAAAGCCCCTCACTTGCCCTACCCTCCTGCACATGCGTGCGCGACCTCCCCCCACTCCCTCATTTCCCGACTTCTAGTGGGCCCAGTGGGCCTATTTTTCGCCCTCCCCAGGCTCCAGAGGCTTTCTTGGAGCTTGGGGAGGGCGAAAACGCTTCCCCTGCCACCCTGGAGGCCCTCCGGAGGGCGAAATCGCCCTCCCAGAGCCTCCGCGTGAGCCAAAAATCAGCTGGCGGGCACGCACATGCGCGCTGGAGCTGAGCTAGTGCAACGGCTTGCGTGCCGGCAGATATGGATCCGCGTGCCACCTGTGGCACCCGTGCCATAGGTTCGCCATCACTGCTCTACTATAATAGTAACTTAGCAAAGAACTGAAGATCTTTTGCTGAAAAATTCCACAAGAAAAGGAAGGTACTATTAGTCCCGCTTCATAGTTTAGATTATTTCATTCCTGGGGTTAGCTCCATAGTTCATTTGACCTTATTTTCTTCATTTACAGACTTTCAGTGCTAAAAATGATTTACACTGTACATTTCTTTTTAAAGTGTATTTTTCAATGTGCTATTGTAGGCTGCAGTGCTCAATCTTTGTGATCCTTGAAAGCCCATCAGAGGACATGATTCTTGAATGCTGACTATAAAAACGTAATCCATTGCCTACCACTTATACTAAGCAACTTTCATCTACATGCAAATAAGAAAGAATTGCAGACAAGGAATATTGTTGCCCTCTTCAGGCTGACATAAGGCTGCATATCACAATCAGCAAGTCTGACATGTTAAACGGAAAACATACAGTGATAGGAAATTGTCATATAAATGCCATATGCCAAGTTGCTTTGTTGGCTAGAGATTAGAAGCAGAATAAATCTACACCGTGATTCTGGGTTATAGTGATAAGGGCAAACTAGTTTCGTGTTGGAAACTAGAAATTACATCCAAGTATATGTAATGAATCTTTGGGCTGTCTTCTTATTTTAAGTAAACAATAAAACCTCAGATTGAATGGAGAAAAAACGTGGGGTGGATGCTTCAGCCAGCCTTTCTCAGCCAAGGGTTGTCCACAGGGGCGGGTTCCTAATTTTTTTACTACCACTCTGTGGGCGTGGCTTATTTTGTGGGTGTGGCTTGCCAGCCATGTGACCAGGTGGGCATGGGCCTCGGGAGCTTGGCAGCGGCCGGAGAAGCGGGGGGCATTGCCCACCTGCAACGCAGCCCCGCAGCGGGAGCAGCAAGACCGCGGCAGCAGTTCTTCTAGGAGGCTCCGTCCAGCCTGAATGCTTCTCCCCATTCGATGATCCTAGGCTCCTGCCGCCCGTTCCCCCTCCCCTCACCAGCTCGAGAAGCCTCGAACGTGCAAAAATGCCTAGGATCATCACAGCGCGTTCGTGGCTTCTCGGACTGCTGAAGGGAGGGGAGTGGAGATAGCTCCTGCCGCCTGTTCTTTCAGCATCTCACGCGCTCCCTCAGCCATCTTCCCCTGCTTGGACTCACTGTGGGGTAGGAAGGCAGTGCATGCGCAGTGCCGGAAGCTTGGCTTCTGGGCATGCGCAGAAGAAAATTTAAAAATTTTTTTTTTAAATGGCGGTGCCCAGGCACCGGCAACCGACCGCACCAGTACTGTGACGTCACCAGCGGACCGCTACCAGTGCTATAGAGTGGACCGCACCGGTAGGAACCCACCACTGGTTGTCCAGATATTTTGGGATTCCTGCCCCTGCATTTCAAGAGATGCAATGAGGAATGCTGGCTTAAGGCACTTTGAGTAGGGCAAATTACCCGGTAAATATTTTTGTTTTATCTTTGAAAGTAATCTTTTTTCTTCCAAGAGGGAATTATGTTATAATTTTGGTATCCTTTTTGGAAATCTTATTATACCATTAAAAATGTAAGGAACCGAACTCCTATTTCAAGATTGTCCAATATGCATTAAATGGCTTTCTTTCCCTTAAAACCCTTTTGCATGCTGCGTGCCTTTCTAACCAAAACACCTTCTGAAGAATTAGTACCTAAGAAGATATTTTGGCATGATTAGTTTAATTCCTCACAGTTTAGTCTTTGAAATTATGAAGGCCAAATTCCCTTTGCCTTTCTATTTCCTGTGATCTGTGGTTTGAAACATTCATCAGGAACACTTCAAGGTACATTTTGAAATATGGCATATTGGATTATTCTTTTATCACTTACGAGGTATGAAAGCTATGATGCGAGAGGAAAGGTCCTTCACATCTTTTTTAAAAGGCTGACCTTCTGCAAATACCATGAGTCCTCAGCAGGGATGGCCCTTCCACACAGCAGGATGAAGTGACCTGACTTAGGCAGAAACAGAGTTTAAAACCGGAACTGGTACAAGGCTTCATTCTTGTGAAGAACAGCTACTGTGGGGCCTTTCATTCACAATAAAATATCTCTATAATAACTGATTGTGTTTATAATCCTACAGAACAGATGGTTGAAGAATGTATAATAATAGTCTCCAAATATTTGAAGGGTTGTCACATAGAAGAGGGAGTGGAATATTTCATCATTGACCGGTAGGAAAGGTAAGTAGATTTCACCGTTGATTAAAACTAAACAAAAGTTGATTCAACAGTTACAACATTACAAGAGCCGAGATGGTGCAGTGGTTAAATGCAGCACTGCAGGCTACTGCTAGTTCAGCAGTTCAGCTGTTCAAATCTCACCGGCTCAAGGTTGACTCAGCCTTCCATCCTTCCGAGGTCGGTAAAATGAGGACCCAGATTGTTGGGGGCAATATGCTGAACTCTGTAAACCGCTTAGAGAGGGCTGTAAAGCACTATGAAGCGGTATATAAGTCTAAGTGCTATTGCTATCATTGCACTAGGGGGCAGGAGCATGGATTAAAACCAGGGGTGAAATGCTACCGGTTCGGGCCGGTTCGGGCGAGTTCGGGCGTACCAGTAGTGGCGGGCGCCAGTGGTTCGGAGAACCGGTAGCAGTGGCAGCACGAGGCTCTGCCCACCCACCCAGATGCCACCATTTTCTTTTTTAATCCTCTGTGCATGCGCAAAGCCTTCTGCGCATACACAGAGGGTGAAAAAGCACGCGCGCGAAGCGTGCACTTCCGAACCGGTAGGAAAGGTAAGTAGATTTCACCGCTGATTAAAACTAAACAAAAGTTGATTCAACAGTTGTACAACAGTCAATGGAACAGGCGATCAGATATTCATTTTGCTGAAGGTATAAGAGATGATCAGGCTGAGCCAGCGGGCAGGCTCAAATGCACCATCAGATTGGAGTCACTACACCTTTGTAAGATACCTAAGCACCCCTTGAAGTCATTTGACTCTTCTCTGGTGCCATTTTGCCTTGACTATTAGTACATCAGATTTTTGTGGATAGGTAGCATGAAATTAACTTGTAGTGCTTTTGAACTCTAGCCTGGTTCCTGATTTCCTGCACCTGACAGGAGGTCTTCCATCAGAGGCCAGATAGTCATTTGTCAGAAATGCTGTATGGATTCTGCACTGAGCAAGGGTTGGACTAGGTGACCTCTAAGAAACCTTCAAACTCTATGATTCTGTGACAACCCTCATTCTTTGAAATACTAGAAATCCCTTTATCATGATTTTGTTTTAAATACAGAAATCTTCAGCTCAATCTGAAGGTTGAGATTCAGATATAAATATCTGCAAAGAGGTCCTTCAATTGATTAAAAAATGCTAATGCTTTGCAAAGCATTATTTTTATCCATCTTTCTTGCTCAAGTTTTGCTGGATCACATCACCATAAAGCTGCAAGTAGTTCCCTTGTATCTTTTTAGAGCTCACTAAAAGTTCAAAAAAATATTCATTTGATCTTTGCATTTATCAGAGATGAGATACAAGATTTTCTGAGTGTTTTGAATCTGATCTGATCCTATATCATTAGTCCTATTGAAGAAACAGGTTTGGATAGTTGTTCTATAGCCGTGATGGCGAACCTATGGCACGGGTGCCACAAGTGGCACGCGGAGCCATATCAGTGGGCACGCGAGCTCAGGTCCGGCGCGCATGTGCGCACCGGCCGGCTGATTTTTGGGCCTTCTGGGCCCACTGGGAGTCAGGAAACAGGCTGTTTCCAGCCTCCAGAGGGGGTGGGGAAGGCCGTTTTCGCCCTCCCCAGGCTCCTAGAAGCCTGGAGAGAGCAAAAAATGGGCGTGCCATTGCATGCTGGGAGTGGGGGGGTCATACGCGCATGCGCGGGGGTGCATGGAATTATGGGTGTGGGCACGCACACACGTGATCCCACGCATCCCCCCTTTTGGCACGTGAACCAAAAAAGGTTCGCCATCACTGTTCTATAGTGACTTGCTCTCCAGAAATTTCAGTGCTTCATCCAATTAAAATCTGATTTCTGTCTGTGTGTCTGAATACTATTGCCAAAGCTCACCATTAGTTGTTCTTCATTATCAACATAAACATCTTTGGGCATATTCTTGATATTGAGCAATAATAATAATAAGGCTCAAGGTCTAATTCTGGCTGCTTAAGACCAAGCCTTAAGAACAAATGCATGCAAAGCTAGAAATGAGAAGACATCAAACAGCAAATGCTGTTTGAAAATGCTGTGGGGGAAAAAAACCACCATGAAGAAATAGTGGATCACCTAGTTAGCTGCTGCAAGAAGATCACACAGGTTGACTACAAACAACAGCACAACAAAATAGCAAGAATGGTGCATTGGAAGATCTGCAAGAAATGCCATTTGCCTACAAGCAAGAACAAATGGGACCACAAAACAGAAGAATTAATAGAAAACAAAAAAAAAAAAGCTTAAAATGCTCTGGGATTTAAAAGTTCAAACAGCCAAACACCTGCCATTTAACACCCGAAACTTAACAATTGGTGAAAAGAAAGAAAGAAAAAAAGAAAGAAAGAAAGGAAGGAAGGAAGGAAGGAAGGAAGGAAGGAAGGAAGGAAGGAAGGAAGGAAGGAAGGAAAGGAGGGAGGGAGGGAGGGAGGGAGGGAGGGAGGGAGAGAGAGAGAGAGAGAGAGAAAGAAAGAAAGAAAGAAAGAAAGAAAGAAAGAAAGAAAGAAAGAAAGAAAGAAAGAAAGAAAGAAAGAAAGAAAGAAAGAGTTTAGATAATGGATTTGCAATACCTGGAGACAGTTGAATAAAAAAAAAGAACTGAAGTAAATCACAAAATACTGCAACCTGCCAATAGAAATACCTGTAGGATGACTGTGATTTTTTAAAAAAACCCAAAGATATGGTAGTACTAATAGTAAAGATGTCTTGGATGCAATTCCAAAACATCTGAAGCACCACTTGAACACCATCTGCATTGACAAAATCACCATCAGGCAATTGCAAAAGGCAGTTACTTGGAGCAGCTGACATCCTGCAATGATACTTTCAATATTATTAAACAACATCTGCCAATCCCAGGTCCTTGGGAAGGACTTGATAGGTAGAGGAAAATGCTAAAGCCAGTCAAAACATCTGGCTGATTAAGCGACCAACATAAATTTACTTTTTCACCTCTTCCGCAAGGAAGGATTTTTTTAAAATAAAAAAGTTACTTATTACAAGCAATAAGACAAAATAAGGTTTGCTTTGTATGCATAAGAAGACAGGTAGCTTTCTATATATCTTATTATTTGAGAAGACTTTTGTCAAACTGTAAAATTCAATTGTATTTTAAAAACTGTCTGTTACTGAAAAACATATGGATAATATATGGATGGATGGATACTATAAGGATATTATAAATATACACATTGTATATATGTATATAACAAGGACTTGTTGAATTGACACTTTTTAAAAAGATCCAGTATATCACAACGGTTCAGTCATAGTGTAGTTTGGTTTTGACACTGTGTGGATCAGCCTAAGCACTTTAGTTTGTAAATCATGACTTTTGTTTGTTGTGCAAATTCAATCAATTGTAGTTTATTCAAACCATAGATGGATGTGACATATGAACTTGGTAAATCTTTAATGAAATTTTGCATTCTGACTTCATGGAATTCATTAGTGTAGAAAAAGAAATACAAAATCTCATAACATAATAAGATGGCATTATAAGTAAGAAAACAAAGTAGAATAAATCTTGTTTTGTTGCTCTTATAAATTTTTTCATAATGCAGGCCCAATTTTACCAACAAACAAAGAGATGCTTAGGCAATTAGATTGGGATGCCATGAAAAATAAACAAATTGTTATACATTTAATATATTACCATAATTTGATTAACAAGGGTTGGGGTTTCATATCCTAACTGCCAAGATAACTTAACATGGACCAACATGTTTGTTTATCCCAGAAAGAAAAATATATATTTTGCTGA
Source organism: Diadophis punctatus similis (assembly GCA_023053685.1). Taxonomy (NCBI): domain Eukaryota; kingdom Metazoa; phylum Chordata; class Lepidosauria; order Squamata; family Dipsadidae; genus Diadophis; species Diadophis punctatus. Next base: position 54,389,927 of record JALIGW010000003.1, read on the forward strand.
TTTTGAAGAAGTTCTACAGTAGTGCTGTTGGTTTAATTTTATTGTGTAAACAAGATAGTTTTTAAAGTAGAATTTAAATCAACTAATGCTAAGAAGTTCCTTTAAGATATTCCTTATGTGTCTTTCTGATGATATAAATTTCCAGGACAGCAAATTGTCAGCTGAGTCAAGATGAAATATATGAAGTAGATAGCATGTTCTCTCTGTTAGTTTAGTATGGGAAGGGGTGATTTCCCACCCCCCAAGCATTTTAGGCTCCTCTTTAAAAATGCTTTTAAAGTGAAAAAATAACACAAGGCAAGAACAATTACAATATAGAAAACATATCAACATCAGTAAAAAATATATTTGAATCTTTCATTGTTTTAGCTTTGAGTCTCTTCCCTCTACTTTTTAGTAAACAGATATTCTAGTCAAATGTGAAAAATCAAAATTTACATTTAAATTGAAGTAATTTAGACTATCTACCAACTTCACTTCAGAACACAAAAGGTTAGCTTTTCAATTCAAGTGGAAGAATCACATAAATTTTCTGTGCTAAAATCTTAAAGAACATAAGGTTCAAACTAGTAAGTATACAAAACATCTTAAAGGTTCAAGGTCAACTTGAGTATCTCAGACCCTAATTTATTTCATTAGCCATTAACCCTCTCCCTTCAATCTTTCTTACCAATTTACGTTCACTTGGTAATAAGATGGATGAAATACTCCTTTTAAACAGATGCAATTCTGATTTTTACACGAAACCAACAATTAAATCAGTGAGGACTTGGACTAAAGAGGCAAAGTTAAAGCTACAGGTACAGGCTTGCTTTGACTGCATGGACTGGAATATTTTTGAAGATACCTCTGCAGATCTGGATGAACTCACAGATACTGTAACATCATATGTCAGCTTCTGTGAAGACATTTGTGTACCGATCAGGAACTTGCGAATATAAAGCAACAATAAACCTTGGTTCACAGCTAAACTTAAGCAGCTATGTCGTTCCAAAGAGGAAGCCTACAGAAAAGGTGATAGAATGCTGTACAATCAGGCCAGAAATGTATTAACAAGGGAGATCAGAGCAGCAAAAAGAAGCTACTCTGAAAAGCTAAGGAATCAGTTCTCAACAATTGAACCAGCAAACATGTGGAAAACTCTTAAAAACATCACGGGTTACAGCAAACCTCCTTCCAAAGCTGAAGGAAATCAGCAACTGGCAGATGACCTGAACGTGTTCTACTGCATGTTTGAAAGGAAACTACAGCTACCTATCTCCACAACCTCCATCCCAGACACACCAACAACAGCCAAACCTCCTACAACTGACCCCATCCCATTGGGTTCACAACCCCTGGTGATAACAGAAAAGGAAGTGCAAGATCTATTTCACAGACAGAAGCCAGGAAAAGCACCAGGCCCAGACAAGATAACTCATTCTGTGCTGACCAATTGGCCCCCATCTTTACCTAAATCTTCAACAAATCACTAGAGATATGCCACATTCCTTCTTGCTTCAAACGCTCCACTATCATCCCAGTGCCAAAGAAGCCCTCCATCAAGGAACTGAATGACTACAGACCAGTTGCTCTAACATCTGTAGTTATGAAAACCTTTGAAAGGCTAGTGATGTCCCACTTGAAAACCATCACGGATCCACTGTTAGACCCCCTGCAATTTAAATACCGAGCAAATAGATCAACAGATGATGCTGTTAATATGGCTCTGCACTACATCCTACAACATCTTGAATCTCCAAAGACCTATGCAAGGGTCCGCTTTGTAGACTTTAGTTCAGCATTCAATACCATTATACGGGACATTCTTCTAACTAAACTAAATCAGCTAGCGGTACCTGAACACACTTGTAAGTGGATCACAAGCTTCCTTACAGACAGGAAGCAGCAGGTGAAGCTAGGCAAAATTACATCAGATATCTGTACAATTAGCACAGGGGCCTCCCAAGCCTGTGTGCTCTCAACACTTCTCTTCTCTCTGTAGACCAATGACTGCATCTCAAACGATCCATCTGTTAAACTACTGAAGTTTGCAGATGATACAACAGTGATTGGTCTCATTCGAGACAACGATGAAACCGCATACAGATGGGAGGTTGAACAACTAGCCTCGTGGTGCGACCGGAACAATCTGGAACTGAACACACTCAAAACCGTAGAAATGGTGGTAGACTTTAGGAGAAACCCTCCCATTCTACCACCTCTTACAATACTAGAAAACACAGTATCAACAGTAGAATCTTCAAATTTCTAGGTTCTATCATATCTCAAGACCTAAAATGGTCACCTAACATCAAAAAGTCATCAAAAAAGCACAACAAAGAATGTTCTTTCTGCGCCAACTCAGGAAGCTCAAACTGCCCAAGGAGCTGCTGATACAGTTCTACAGAGGAATTATTGAGTCTGTCATCTGCACCTCTATAACTATCTGGTTTGGTTCTTGGTCCAACAAGGCAGACACAGACTTCAGAGGATAATCAAAACTGCAGAAAAAACAATTGCTGCCAACCTGCCTTCCATTGAAGATCTGTATACTGCATGAGTCAAAAAGAGGGCCGTGAAAATATTTACTGACCCCTCGCATCCTGGACATAAATTGTTTCAACTCCTACCCTCAAAATGACGCTATAGAGCACTGCACACCAAGACAACTAGACACAAGAACAGTTTTTCCCGAACGCCATCACTCTGCTAAACAAATAATTCCCTCACCACTGTCAAACTATTCACTAAGGCTGCATTACTATTACTATTAGTCTTCTCATGGCTTCTATCATCCATCACCTCCCACTTATGACTGTATGACTGTAACTTGTTGCTTGTATCCTTACGATTTAGATTAATATTGATTGTTTCCTGATGGCTTATTTGTACCCTATGACAATAATTAAGTGTTGTACCTCATGATTCTTGACAAATGTATCTTTTCTTTTATGTACACTGAGAGCATATGCACCAAGACAAATTCCTTGTGTGTCCGATCTCATTTGGCCAATAAAGAATTCTATTCTATTCTATTCTATTCTATTCTATTCTATTCTATTCTATTCTATTCTATTCTATTCTGCCTTTCATGTTTAGGTGTAGGTGTGCCTTAGAATCAGGACTGACTCCTTGAGACTACTTGGACAAGTCTTTGCATTTTTGGGGGATAGGGGGCAACATTTTCACAAGTGGCTTGTCATTGCTGGCTTCCTAGGGCAGAAAGTGTGACTGGCACAAAGTCACTAACTAGTTTTGTGCCTAAAATGGAATTAGAACACACAGTCTCTCCGTTTCTAGCCTGGTACCTTAACCACTGGCTCTCTGCATTTCATCTTTACAATAAAAGAAAAAAAATGCTTGAAGGAAGAGAAAAACAGAAGGCATCAAGTTTATCCAACATACATAACCCTTCTTCCCACTCCTTTTCCAGGAAACTGCAGGAGTAAGAGCTAGGTCATGACTGGTTGCAAAGTATATTTTCAGGCTGTTAGAGAAGCAGAATGGATCCAGTCCAGTCTGGATCCAGATTTTTAAAGCAGAAAGGAGCTTCCAATTGAATTTATTTCACTCCACCACTATCATTAGCATCAGTAAGTAGCAATTCCCGAGTAAGTTTGCAAATGCTGAGTAGAATTACAGCTTTTCCACCCTTTAAACCCCAGATAAAAGTAGTCACACTAGTTCAATTATCACTCTGACAACTCTGTGTCTTCTTTGCATCCTTTCGTTTCTTTAGCATGTAAAAAAAGAAAGATTATTCTTAGCCTCAGCTGCCAAGAAAGTGAATTTGTCAGTTGGCTGCTCGTTTTATTAAACAAGCTAAACCTTGCTTTTTCTTTGTGTCTTATTATCGAAACAGTTCTATCAGTCCTTCCAGGTGCCTGCAACTTTTACAAAACAAACACAACCCACAGGTAGGCAAAGAGTGGCATGATTCCCAGAACTGCACTTTCAGCTGGAAAACAAAATAGTGTAATCATATGTTTTGATTTTTAAAAGATACAACTAATTGAAGTACCTTCGATTGACTTCCTATGATTATGATTATTAGTATTATTATTTTTACAAAAATAGGGAACTGAGTGAATGAAATCCAATGCTCTAGGAAGCTAGAGTTATAAACAGCATGGGGTTGTTTGGGATAAACTCAATTTTGCTCCATTTTTGTTTTTGTCTGCATTCTTTCTCCAATCATTCAACTTTCAAAGCACTATTATTTCACAGGCAGCAAACTGGGTTTAGAAAAGTTCCTTTTCTACCCTGAAGTGGGGTGGAAAGCACCTAATTGAAGAATTGCACATCAGTTGGTCTGCCTTTTATTCATTTTCTCAAGCATTTCTGCTTCTCCCAAACAAGAGAGACACAGACTTCAACAGATAATTAGAACTGGGGGGGGATTGCTACCAGCCTGTCTTCCATTGTGAACCTCTATACTGCGTGAGCCAGAAAGAGGGCTGTGAAAATATCTACAGGCTCCTCACACCCTAGACATAAACTGTTTCAACTTCTTTGCTCAAGATAACACTATGGAGCATTGCACACCAAAACAACTAGACACAAGGACAGTTTCCCCCCCATGCCATCACTCTGCTAAACAACTAATTCCCACAACACTGTCAAACTATCTAGTAAGGCTGCATTACTATTATTCCTCTCATCTTTCCTATTACCTATCTCCTTATCTTCTTGTGACTATAACTTTGTTGCTTGTATCTTATGATTAATATTATTTATTTAGTATCCTAGTTTGATTTATGTTGATTGTTTATTTAGTATCCTATGATTATCACTAAGTGTTGTGTCTTATGATTTCTGATGAATGTATCTTATGATGATTATGATCATGATTTATCACTTGTTGCCTGTATGTACAATGAGAGCTTATGCACCGGAGACAAATTCCTTGTGTGTCCAATCACACTTGGATAAAGTATTCTATTCTATTCTATTCTATTCTATTCTATTCTATTCTATTCTATTCTATTCTATTCTATTCTATGCTATGCTATGCTATGCTACGCCACGCCACGCCACGCCACGCCACGCCACGCCACGCCACTCCACTCCACTCCATTCTTAGTTCATAGGAAATCAGCCATTCGCTCTCCAAGATTATGACACTAAGGAGCAGTCACAACCAGCATTTTTGTTGTTCCCTATTCCACAAGTTCCCTATTCCACAAGTTCCATTTTTGTTTTTATTCCCTATTCCACAAGCACAAAAGGATTTGTTTTGGTACAAAAGTAGCTGGGGGATTGATTAATCTTCCCCAATTGCTCACTAGTCACTATCTTCATCCCCAGATAGGATTATTATGGATATCTTTTTTATATCAATAAAGATAAAAAGTGCTTGCTAACTACCATACAGGTAACCAGCATACTCATCAGGAAGGGAGAGGACTGCAAACTGCACTAAATTAGATCTGCAGCATCTATGATACATGGGAAAGTCTCAAAATCATCACTAAGCCCAAACGTAACTCAACGTATTGTGGGAATGTGCTGTAGGTCAGTTTTTATAAAACAGTAGAACAGAGGAAAGTATTTGATGAGAGGATAAAACAGGAGAAATGAGAAAGGAAAGGAAAATCATTTATAAAAAGAAAGAAAGGGCTAGGATATTTTAGCAGGATAGAAAGAATTTGTGCTAGCAGACTGGAATGGAGGAAGGGGTTTATGGAGAAAGGTTAAAAAAGGAATTTTAAAAAGATCGATCAGATTGTTTTAAAAAAGAAAAGAAAAATTGTAAACACATGCGAAAAGTTCATCCACAGCATACTTGGAATTTTAAAAACCCTGAAAATATATTAGAATTAATCATCTTAAGGATATACATCTCTTTTTGCTTCATCAATAACTGCTTGAGTACTTGAGGGAAGCTCTTTGCTCTTTAATTCTCCATTGGCTCCCTTCCTTAGCCTCCCCACCCTCTTGCATTATTGCCACTCTGCAATAAATCCAGTTGTATACAACTCTTCTCCTTTTTTTCTAAAGAAACCACAGGAGAAATATAGAGGTTTTTCTTCCTCCAATGACAGTTCCATAAAAATGTCTCCATGATCAGAAACAGGATGAAGAAGGTGTTCTGCATTGTCAGACAATATAATGGTATGTGCGAATGATCGTGGGAGAAAGGGGATAGAACTGTAACCAAGGTAACAGTTGGATAAGAAGCAACTTAGCTCACAGCAGAAATGTGGGTGTAGCAACTATCTCAGAAGGGACCCTCCCTAAATTCTTGAGCTGTAAAGGCAACAGGTAAACCCCATTTTGCTGAAATGCATAATTCCATAAGTGCATATCGGACATTAATACAATCGAGAGAGTCCAAAAATATTTCACGAGAAGAATCCTCCATTCCTCCACTCGCAACAGAATACCTTATGCCACAAGACTTGAAATCTTGGGCTTAGACAACTTAAAACTACATCACCTTTGAACTGATCTAAATATAGTTCATAAAATCATCTGCCACAATGTCCTACCTGTCAATGAATACTTCAGCTTCAACCACAACAATACACAAGCACACAGTAGATACAAACTTAATGTAAACCACTGCAAACTCGACTGCAGAAAATACGACTTCAGCAACAGTGATCAATGCCTGGCATTCACTACCCGACTCTGTGGTTTCTTCCCCAAACTCCCAAAACTTTAACCTTAGATTGTCTACTGTGAACCTGACCCCATTCCTAAGAGGTCTGTAAGGGGCGTGCATAAGCGCACCATCGTGCCTACCGTCCCTGTCTTACTGTCCTATTGTCCTCATTTATCTGTACTTACTTTGCTTATGTTTATGTTTATACCTATACCTGCTACTCTTGTACATGTTTGACAAACAAACAAAATAAATAAATAAATAAAGTGTGCCATATCTCTGAAAAGGATCATTACATTCCTATATACACTATGAACATATGCACATGTAAATTTAAATATGCTTTTACACGGAGACTATCAATCAACCAGCCAATGGTTTAGGGTTGTTTGTGAGCATTCCCAATAAAAATGCAAGTTGGAGAATTTGACACACCCCATACTCACCCCCCACCCCCCATAGATCCATCACCATCCTGACTGGAACCAGATTTTGCAAACTGCCACTCCAAGGAGAGCATTGCATGCCAGGAAAATACAATCTTTCCATACATATACCCACACATATATAAATACACACACACACACACACACACACACACACACACACACACACACACTGTATGTTTGTGTGTACATGTGTGTTTATATAATGACAAATTGGGGAAACACATATCTACAAATCTATCATACTATTTCTTCTGGTGTAAGCAAATATTATGCAGAACATAGAAAAAGAATAAGTAAGTCAAAGACATTCAAGTGTGAGATAAGAAAATGAAACATTGCTAAAACTAATTTAATCTCCCTTATGTGATGGCCAATAAATTACTAATCTCCGCAACCCATCATGGAAAGAATACAAAGTCAGGCTGAATTGCTTATGTCTATATAATCACTCTAGAATTAAAGAAGCAGATGTGTGTTTATTGGCAGCTAAAGTTGTGTCGTTGCAAGAGCAGTTCAACAATGGAACCAGTTGCTTTTTAAAAATAATGAGCTCTTCATCATAGCTTAAACTGCAAAAGATGCTTTAGACCGAATTCTTGTATATCCTATTGGGATGGTCTCTTTTATGTTTCTTGATGCCCAGATTGTGCCATTGGGCAATTTTCTTATTTTCTTCTATTCCCTCATCTTCAATTTTGCTTGCTTAAAGGCATGTGGGATGTTTCCAAACATAACTTGTATTCTTCAATTATCATATTTGATCAATAGGATTTTAAAGGGAGGGCAGTCCAAACATCAACCCATTGCATTGGTAGTTTTGTCATATTTTCTCATCACTCCTTTTTTACAATCAGCTAAGGAAAAAGGAAAGAAGACAGAACAGCTGTACAATGTTTTAACTGACAATGTTGGTAGAAACCATCTGCTTGGAAGCACCCAGAGAGAACAAATGGGGCAGAATTTTGATGGGAAGCATAATAAAATAAAGCAGTTATAATTTCATTTTATAAAAATAACTCAGTTGGAATGCACACACGCAAATTACATATTTAACAGCATGTGAAGAGGATATTTTCCCAAACTAGATTGATGAAAGCTTTTTTTAACAAGTCTTCCCCCTGGATTAATTTTTTTTCTTGTGCAATGGATAATCTTAAATCTTTGAATTCTGTTCAGTTTATTTTAAACAAGCTGTAAACTCAGAAGCAAGACATTAATGAGGAAAAAAGGGGGGAAAAAGAGAGAAGAAAATACTACCTGAAAACATAACATCTCCAAAGCACCATTCCAATCTATCAAGCATGATGGACAACATTTGTCCTTGAAATTAATCTGAATAAAGTTATTACCGGTATGTATTTCTTTCACAAGAAAAGCTTATAGGTTTATTTCAGAAAAGCAACATCTTGAATTTTTAAAAACAATTACGAGGGTGAGTCAAAACGTAATGCCATTTTCTTTAGGACAGGTATAATTACCAACACTGGAACATGTAGCATACATCAAAATGAAGCTGGTCCTCTGTGGTTCACATCCCTACTTCTCAACATAGTCACCGTTTCTCTCAATAGCAATGTTCCATCTTTGAATGAGAGCATGTATCTCTGTCTCGTAAAATTTTGTTGACTGTTCTTTGAGCCACTTCTTCACTGAAGTTTTCACTTCCTCGTCACTGGAATAATGTTTGCCTCTCAAACCCTCTTTCATGGGGCTGAAGAGATGATAGTCTGAAGGCGCTAAATCTGGTGAGTATGGAGTATGGAATTCCAGAGAGCCGAGGTGGCGCAGTGGTTAAAGTGCAGCACTGCAGTTCAGCAGTTCAGCTGTTCAAATTTCACTGGCTCAAGGTTGACTCAGCCTTCCATCCTTCCGAGGTCGGTAAAATGAGGACCCAGATTGCTGGGGGCAATATGCTGAACTCTGTAAACCGCTTAGAGAGGGCTGTAAAGCACTATGAAGCGGTATATAAGTCTAAGTGCTATTGCTATTGCCTATGCTCTAATACCAAATCTTGCTGGCCTTTTATTTTGTCCCATCTTCCATCCAGTTTGCAAATTGGTTTTTCATCAAACTTCTGGCTTTTTCCTTTACATTCATTTTAATATCTGTCCATTCTGCATCTGATCTCACCTAGCTATGATCACACACTGACTGCCACAGCTTACGACAAATACCAATTTTGCCAGTCACATGGAATCAGCTGTCAGGGTAAGCACATGATAAATGTTATCTTCTGTGCACATTTTAAAAAGAGCTACTGTAGCTTTCTGCTTTTATTAGTGGCTAGCTACCCAAGTCCTTGTCAGTATTACTGATTCATTACGAAACTGCATTTTATTTGCCTAAAGTGTAAAAAGATTCATATGCACACAGATTTAAGCCTTGCTCCCATGAATACAAAACATAAATGGCATTCAGAAAGGATCCCTCCCCTGACTCTACAACTGCTGTTTTGTTTGCTAAATGTGAAATGTATTTTATTCTCTCTAGTTTCCTCTGTCCTTCCATTGCTTTCTCTCTCCACTCTGTATTTTGGAAAACATTTTTCTGTTTTTATCTAGATGATACCTACATAAACTACATAATAGTTTGCTTCTTTTTACCATTATCATTGTTAATCTGATAAGGGGGGAAAGGAAAAATGCAACATTTATTTATATTAACTTATATATTTTGATATAAATTCATGGGATTGTGTGATTAGCAAGAAGAGGCAGGAGAATGAAAGAGAAATCCAAACGCACAGATGATAATAATAATAATAATAATTTTTTAAAAGCCTTTCTTTGCCATAGTAAAAATGTGCATTTTTCACACAATAGTGATAAGGAAATGTTTCCAAATAAGTTTTGTTGGTCAAGTTCTTAAAAAATAGAGAACAATTAGAGAAAATAAGTACAATAAGAACAACAATAATAATAATAAATTAGAACAATCTGCATAATTCTTATCATTGAGATTTTATCCGGTACTTTAAAATGGAAAAATCTAAATTCAACAAATTTACAGAGGAATAATGTAACAAAGCTATTTGACTTGACTCCCTCATTTTTCAAGCACTTTTTCAAACATTTAATTAAGACAGTTTGAAAAGACAAAATAGGAGCTTAATCTAATTGCTTGAAATGGCCAACAGCCTAATTGTAAATGGTTCATGTCCACTCTTTGCTTCTAAGGTATCCTTTATTTTACAATCTGTACTGCCAACATCAGTAGCAGATAATTAGTCATTTATATTAAGAAGGAAATTTCCTCTTGGAGATATTCATGCACCATGCTCTTGAGTACTGCAATGTGTTTTTCAAATGCCATTTTTCCATACCCTATTAATTTAAGAGGCTAAACCTCAAGCAAATCATCATGAAACAAACCAATGTTCAGTTACAGCTTAAACATATAAATGAAGAAGAAAGGCCACTAGTTCATGAAATTATAACTACTGAAAAGATTGCTAAATGAGTTTAATCAATAACGAAACCTTTAGAGAAGGAAAAAAACCCTAAAATATCAAAACTGTGGTCCATTAATCACTGCAAACTAAAAAATTAGCATATTGGATCCAGATTTAGTTATGCCTAGAGTAGATCTACCGAAACTAATGGGAGAAGTTAGTAACAGCTAACTTAACTGTCAATTATTTCAAGGGGTCGACCCTAAGCAAAAATAAATCTTCAGCTAATCAAAACAATTTAAATATTTAACCAAACTAAACTGTTCATATTATTACTATTTATTTAACTTCAGTAATCTAAAAGAAAAAAAAATGTTAATACTATAAAATTAGAGTTTTGTTAAAAATTGTGTGATAGAAAACCTTGTCCTGGGTGATTCCTACCATACAACTACACTTTAGTCATTTTATATCCTTAAAGGCATTACATTTGCCAGACCATATTCCAAAGAAAAATTACCCAGCAAATTGAGGCTGAGGCAAATCAGGAATTTAAGCACAACTATTATTGCCAATTTAAGTTAGATAAACAGATTGTCTTTCCTCTAAGAATTCAAAGGGGGTATTAATAGCACTCCTTTCTTATTTTCCTCACAACTCTGTGAACCAGATTGAACTCGGAGATCAGGAAAAGCTTTCATACCCCTGGATTAAGGAAAGAAACAATCTTGGACTATGAGGAGATACCACAAACCTCTTCGCTGTATGCAGTCTGCAATTCAGACCAATGAGGAAAGACCATCAGTTAATACTGCCAAGAAACATTCAGAACTTTAGAAGTTGCTCCTATCCCTGGCAGTAAAAATGAAATAAATTAAGCAATGAACAAGTTTCTGCTTTAGTGCTTATACTGCAATCCTTAGGCCATTACACGCAGGTTGCCCCTTCATTAATGTTAAAGGCCAACTTAGGAAATAGAAATGAATTTTACCTCATAAGATGTTGGGATCATGTGAATGGTGAATTTTTATTATTTTTCTTTAAGAAAGCAAAACAAAGCACCATCTAGGACAGCGGTGTCAAACTCGCGGCCCGTGGGCCGGATGCATCACATGCTGGCCATGCCTACTCCTGTTTTAGTGAAGGGGGGAAAAAGTTGCCACACGTCATGTGATGACAACGTGTTGTCGCGAGTTTGACACCCCTGATCTAGGAGAATCTCCTGGCAAGGGTTGAGGCAGAGATCTCTTCCTTCTTCTTTGTTCTTTTCCCATGCACTTAATTATGAATATAGCAATAGCAATAGCAATAGCACTTAGACTTATATACCACTTCATAGTGCTTTACAGCCCTCTCTAAGCGGTTTACAGAGTTCAGCATATTGCCCCCAACAATCTGGGTCCTCATTTTACCCACCTCAGAAGGATGGAAGGCTGAGTCAACCTTGAGCCGGTGAGATTTGAACAGCTGAACTGCTGAACTAGTAGGTTGCAGTGCTGCTTTTAACCACTGCGCCACCTCGGCTCCTTATATATAATTGGTCATGATATAATGTTGGCTTGCCCTTGGGAGCTAGATCATGTTCATGTTTAATCACAGCAGCAATGTATCTGTCTTAAAACAGAACCTCTTAAATGCAACTCCTTGTAAGAATTGTTTGTAGGCTTTAGTTGATTTCTAGCAACATCATCTTTCTTTCCAGAGTTCTGTTTTGAAGCCATTACTCTGCCATTAGGGTAATGTAATGAACAACATCTCAAATGATGATGATCCTCACTCAGTAAAGGACCTCGGAGTACTCATCTCTAACAATCTGAGTGCCAGAGCCCACTGCAACTACATAGCAAAGAAGGCATTAATCTTGCGCAGCTTCTTCTCTGGAAACATTGTACTCTTAACCAGAGCATACAAAACATTTGCTAGACCGATTCTTGAATACAGCTCATCAGTCTGGAACCCACACTACATATCAGACATTAACACAATTGAGAATGTCCAGCGATACTTCACAAGAAGAGTATTACATTCCTCTGTTCACAACAGAATTCCTTATGAAACCAGACTTGAAATTTTGGGACTTCAAAATTTAGAACTCCGCCGCCTTCGATCTGACCTAAGTTTAGCTCACAAAATTATCTGCCTCAATGTCCTACCTGTTAATGACTACTTCAGCTTCAACCGCAATAATACAAGAGCTCACAATAGATACAAACTTAATGTAAACCGCTCTAGACTTGATTGCAAAAAATTCGACTTCAACAACAGAGTTGTCAACGCCTGGAACACTTTACCTGACTCAGTAGTTTCTTCCCCAAACCCCAAAAACTTCAACCTCAGGTTATCTACCATCGACCTCACCCCATTCCTAAGAGGTCGGTAAGGGGTGTGCATAAGCGCACAATCGTGCCTACCGTTCCTGTCCTAATGTTCACATATATTCTTACCTCTTTTACTCTTATTCATGCTTGTACTATTACATATATATTCAATCATGTTTTACTGTTCATACTTTGTTTATAATCATATATGCTTGACAAATAAACAAATACAAAATCACTCATCGGGTTGTAGGGTAAAGTCCTCTCCTTTCTGTTGCACCCAGTAATACACCAGTTGTCAAATATGTGTCATATGTGGACTAATATATCTGTTCAACCTCTAAGCCAGTGGTTCCCAACCTTTTTGTGATCGAGTACCACTTGGAGGTCCCGTACAGTCGCCGCGTACCACCTGGTTCCAGAGAAACTAAATTCGATCAGATATCACTTTATTTCCATAGAGTTCAGAACAGTCACCATTCCTTTTTTGGCCCCGCGCATCCAGCAACTGGATTCTCGGGCTGCTGGGACCAGGTGGGTGGCGTGTGGCAACAGTTGCAAATCGTTGCCAGATTATCTTGTGTTAGGCAGTAAACATTTTTGTGAAGTAAAAAATAACTAACTAAAAATCGTTCATGACCCCGAAAGTGTTTGCGTACCACCTGGAAGGCCCTCGCGTACCACTAGTGGAAGGCCCAGCTCTTCCCAGTTAAAGTCTATATTTTATTTCCTCCTTCTCCTAGTATAAGCGCACCATAGTGCCTACCATCCCTGTCTTACTGTCCTATTGTCCTCATTTATCTGTACTTACTTTGCTTATGTTTATGTTTATACCTATACCTGCTATCCTGTACATGTTATTTCCAAATGGCTGCCAACAGTAGCTGCATTGTCCACACCCCTTGCTTTTTTTCCCCTTCCACAGTTCGTTTACCATGTTGCTAATTCCACGCCTGCATACACATGACACAGCAACGCATCTGTGCAGAGGACAAACAGAAGAACGAAATGACCATTCTTTTAAGGAATGAATCAATTTGCAAATTAACAAACTCCCAATATGCTGTAAACATTAAATACTCTAAACCCAAAACCTTCTGCGCCATACAAGAGTGCTTTCACCATTATCTATTTACAGCAGCTCTTCTTCTCCTGAGGCTCATAAACACAGAAAGACAGAGCCAGGGGTTTTTTGGGGGGGGGAGGGGAGCAGGGGGGAGGAAATGCTCTCGTTGAAATTCAACTCACAGCAAAAGCAATTTCCGAGTGTGCAAAGTGCTGTCAGCAAGCCTGATGTTTGTGTATGAAATATAGACAATATGACTGGCCCATCGGCAGCCACTGTCAGCCTGATGGATGGAGCTTGAAAAGGAGTAAAGCGGCTGCCATTAGGGCCCAGTCTATCAGTCTCTTGAAGGAGATTCAGGGGCTTAATAGGGGGGAAACTCTTTACTAATCGGACAAAATTTCCAGCTGTGATCACCAAGAAAATAAAAGGGATGGGGGGGGGGCGGTGAAAGACCTGAGCTGGAAAACACAATACAGGAAGGGAAAAAGCAAACCCTTTCTATTCTCACCCCATCTCTCTTTCTAGTTTCCAGTTTCCTTAACTGATTCTGTTGCATTCAAGGACATATTCCTGTACTTGACTCACCATGGGAACTCTCCCCACCAATATTTTTGTTCATTTGAGAGAAATAAAAGTGTTGTAAATATATTGTGTAATGTGATAGAGCAACTTGCTTAGCCCTGTGGCTGCTGAGCAAATGGCCCTCTTCACCAGTGCCGTATGATAATAATTATGCATTCATAACATGTTATTGTTGAACCCATGTATTATTTGCATTTTCTTTGACCTAATCCTAAGTCTGCCGTGACACTACTGTAGAGATGAACTGATGAGCAGATTGGAGATTTCTGGAGACTGCATTTCTCTTTCCCTAGAAGGATACCAGGGCCAAGAGGATAAACACTTACTGACAAGAGAGCAAAAATTTGCATTTTCTTCTTCGTCATGACACAAGAATTCTGCTTCAAGGGGCATCATATTATTATGTTTAAATGCAGTTAAGGATACCAAGGTCAAACAGTTAACAGCTGAGGACTAAGAAGACCATAAGACCACACAGTTGAGAGCAGCTTAGCTTCAAGTGGATATGCATGGCTGTTAATAACTCACTACTTATTATTTTAGTCATCATCAAGTAACTCCTCTCCTCTCCTCTCCTTTCCTCTCCCCTCCTTTTCTCTTCTTTTCCCTCCCCTCCTCTCCCCCTCTCCTCTGCTCTCCCTACCCTTTCCTTTCCCTTCCTCTGGGGTGTATGGGTAGAGAGAAGGTGATCTGTTTTGTCATTCTAAGAGCAAAGGCTCATGTCTTTTTTTTTTAATTCAGGCATGCTCCTGCAATTCCTGCCAAATATTGCATTGTATGCTATTTGTTTATCTCCTGAAATGCAGTAGGGCAAAAAGAAAGAGACATCTGCAAACACATGAAAAGCTTTGAAAAATCCTTCCACAAACATAAAGAACATGTCTTCTTCTTCACCAAGCTGTTCAAAGGAGAAGAACAACAGTACAATTGTGATACAGGTATAAAATGGTCTCAACTTTGAATAATTTAAGAAATACCATCCAGGGCACTAAAGTAAGAGACCGGCCATCACTGCAATACAATGATTGATTGATCACTACTTCATATTGATGTGAATATATCAAAGAGTTGAGAGTTTCCAGACAACGACCTCGTGCCATTATTTACATCTTGCAAACATCAGTTAAATGGAAATTGATTAGTTTTGTGGTATTTTTATGTTTTTATTATTCTGACATTCATAACTCTTTTGTCTTTTTCCAATTTATTTGTTTGTTTGAAAGATTTATATGGCTGTCCAATTTGTAGAACTGGATGGCTCACAATAAAATTCCAAAGAGCAAAAACAATGTAAACAGGAAAGCCAAGAAAACCAGATGCCAAGTGCATTGTATCTAATGCATCTATCTATACCAGAGGTCTTCAAACTTGGCAACTTTAAGACTTGTGGACTTCAACTCCCACAATTCTCCAGCCAACCTTACACTATCCCAGAAAAATGAGGGAAAAGCCACAAAAATCAAGCAATTTTTCTGACAGCTGCTGAGAATATTCAAGATGTTTGCAATCTACTAAACTGAACAAGCAATAATGTCTGACAGAAATTTACAGGTACCTTCATATGGACACAGATTGGCCCTAAAGATCATAAAATGCTCCTCTACAGCAAGAGAAGATCTTGCTAATGAATTATCTTATTTATTTATGTATGTATTTATTTATGTATGTATCAAATGTATATAGCTTGCTTTCTTCCCAATCACAATAATTTATTTAGCTCCACAAGTCCTTTGGGAGCAGGTCAAAGGATCTAATGACCTCTAAAGGTCAAGGAAATGAGAGGTTGACAGAATGAATTATTTGGACATGTCATCACAGAGGGACAGCATGAAAGAAAGGAGAAAGATTTTGACATTTTTGAACAGTTAATTTATGCCAGGAGTAGGCAAGTTGTGAGGAGAATCCCGATTTTCAGAAGCAGGGCAAATTGTATGTTATAGCAAAATGATCATTCAAAAGACCCATGTTTCCTTTGTGGGTGATAAAGATTATTAAGCTTGATCCTTTGATATCTAGAGGTTGCTTGCTGAAATGCCCAAAATGCTGATAGATGCAAAATGTATAAAGTACAAAGTACAAAGACTTTTTGCGAAAAGTTTTTACCTTCTGTAATCCTAATCACAACCGTACACATTTCTACATGGGAAATCAAATATACAAACAAGAAAATAAATAAGCATCACATACTGGGCCATACCTGAGCTGCAAAAATCTGGCCGAGTCCCAGATTTTAAGCTTTTTGCTGCCATTTGGTGATAATTTGGATTTTTGCACTCCAGATATGGTAGCCCTAGGCAAAATTCAGTTACAAACAGCATTCTCATTTGAAGACTTCAAACTACAGAAGATG
Organism: Diadophis punctatus similis; assembly: GCA_023053685.1. Lineage (NCBI taxonomy): Eukaryota > Metazoa > Chordata > Lepidosauria > Squamata > Dipsadidae > Diadophis > Diadophis punctatus. The sequence goes on from JALIGW010000003.1 coordinate 54,406,675, forward strand.
TTCCAAATGAAGACCGAAAATGAATTATTTTTAAAGGTAGCAGGGGAGATATTTTGGAGACACAGAGATAATTTAAAACAGAATATGATTTTTTGATGAGGCTGCCAAAATGAAAAGCTCCTGGAAAAAAAATGAAGCTTATTTGCATACAGACAGAGCTGTCAGCCAAGTGGCTGCCAGAAAGAATGATAACAATTCATCTGGTAACAGCTCCCTTGTTAAGAAAATAACAGCATCCAGGGGCATTATTTGTTCACCACTAGAGATTCCCTGAAAAGATTTTTGATGGGAAAACACAACTTTTCCCTTCCTTTTTCAGTTGTCTCTAACAGTTATAATCCTTTCCTTTCAGCCAAGAAAGATTTAAGGTTTCTTAATTCCATGTTCCAGTTTTGTTCAGGCAACTAAAGTGGGAAATCTGTGGGGAGAGAGAGAGAGAGAGACTCACCAATATCTCTATTTAATGTTCTTCTATAGAAAAAAATATTTATTTTGGCAAACTCCAAAGCTGCAATGGTGGCCCTCCTGCAATTGCCTTTCACTTGCTCCTAGTTGCCTATTTGAAAGTCAGATTAGAAGGTTGGTCTGGTAGTAGAATAGAATAGAATAGAATTCTTTATTGGCCAAGTGTGATTGGACACACAAGGAATTTGTCTTTGGTGCATATGCTCTCAGTGTACATAAAAGAAAAGATACATTTGTCAAGAATGGTTGTCATAGGGTTCAAGTAAGCAATCGGGAAACAATCAATATTAATATAAATCGTAAGGATACAAGCAACAAGTTACAGTCATACAGTCATAAGTGGGAGGAGATGGGTGATAGGAACGATGAGAAGACTAATAGTAATAGTAATGCAGCCTTAGTGAACAGTTTGACAGTGGTGAGGGAATTATTTGTTTAGCAGAGTGATGGCGTTAGGGAAAAAACTGTTCTTGTGTCTAGTTGTCTTGGTGTGCAGTGCTCTATAGCGACGTTTTGAGGGTAGGAGTTGAAGCAATTTATGTCCAAGATGCGAGGGAAAGGGAATGCAGCAAAGATATCTCCAGGCTTAACTTATAATAGGCTTATCTTATATCCTATCTGTTTTATAGCTATTGTCAAGACTGACTTGAACTTTCACCTATATTCTGCTTTGCCAGCAGCTTGACAAAGAATGGGTGGTGGATTGGAATGCAAGGGTGAGGGGAACGGCCTCCAAGTATCGTTAGTTCCCGTGAGACATTGTTCCCATGAGACATTGCTCCCCCGCCAAGGACATCCACAGCAGATGCCAAAGCGTGATCGGATGGTTCCCAAAACAAAATGAACAGAAGTGATTGGTGGAGGTAATGGACTGTGGGTGGCCCGTGGGGAAAGGGGAAATGAACTATGCATGCGTTTGCGTGGGAAGCCAGAGCTGGTTTCAAGTCTTCTGTGCCAATTTGGATTTATATAGTAAAGTTTATACTCTTGGTAAAATAATGTCCCAGGAGTTTCTTTTTCTGGATTCACCAGTTGGACAGCTGACAGACCTAGTAGTGTCTTTGTAGCAGTGGTGAAATCTAAAAAAATTTCCTACCGGTTCTGTGGGCATGGCTTATTTTGTGGGTGTGGCTTGGAGGGTCAGGTGGGCATGGCTTCAGGTGGGTGTAGCTTGGTGATCAGGTGACTCATTGGGCATGCTTGGTGGTCATGTGACCAGGTGGGCGTGGCCAACTTGTAAAATGTGGTGAAACTCACTTAACAACGCTCTTGCTTAACAACCAAAATTTTGGCCTCAATTGTGGTTATAAGTTTTCTTTCTTTCTTTCTTTCTTTCTTTCTTTCTTTCTTTCTTTCTTTCTTTCTTTCTTTCTTTCTTTCTTTCTTTCTTTCTTTCTTTCTTTCCTTCCTTCCTTCCCCTTTCCTTCCTTCTCCCTTCTTTCCTTCCCTTTCCTTTCCCTTCTTTCCTCTTTCCCTTTCCTTCCTTTTCCCTTTCTTTCCCTTTCCCTTTCCCTTTCCCTTTCCCTTTCCCTTTCCCTTTCCTTTCCTTTCCCTTTTACCTTCTTTCCCTCCTTTCCTTTCCTTCCCTTTCTCCCTTCCCTTTCCTTTCCTCCTTTCCTTTCCTCCTTTCCTTTCCTTTCCTTTTCCTTCTCCTCCCTTTCCTTTCCTTTCCTTTCCTTCCTTCTTTCATTTCTTCCCTCCCCCCCCCTCTCTCTCTCACACACACACCTGGTCTGGGCACATAGACAAAGCCCTTCCCAGGGAGTCCTGCTGCATGGACCCTCTTAGCTCCAATGCAGCAGCTGCCTCTCCATCAAGGACCGCCCACCCACCCACTGGCCAGGCTGTGCCAGAAGTGGCACGTCTCCCATCACACGCCAACTTCGGAAGTCAAGCAGGCATGGGGGACTGCCGGGAAGGCCGCGTGGAAGGCTGCCAAGCATGCGTGGGGCTGCAGGGAAGGGAGTAGGCTGCTACCTCCCTTCCCCGCCACCCCAACATGCTTTCCTGCCTTCCACATGGCCTTCCGCTTGCCTGCCTTTGCAAGGTGGCCATGGGGACACCTGGAAGGCCACGTGGAAGGCAGGAAAGCATGTCAGGGCTGCAGGAAGGGAGTAGGCTGCTACCTCCCTTACCCACCACCCTGACATGCTTTCCTGCCTTCCACATGACCTTCCGCTTGCTTGTCTTCCCAAGCTGGATACGAGGACACCGGGAAGGCTTCGTGGAAGGCAGCAAAGCATGTCGGGGCTGCGGGCCACGGGGAATGAAGTAGGGAAGGCAGGCTGAGACAGTGGGGTGGGGGCAGGGGCAGCTAGGTAGGCCACGACTTTGCAGGCTTACCTGGCAGGCAGATCAGGGGTGCAGCGCTTCAGGCAGGCAAGCAAGCTGAAGAGCAGAGACTGGGCAGGGCAGGGTGAGCGAGCAGTGACCGGGGGACCGGTTTGGAGGCGTGGCCAGCCAGCCAGCCATCGCTACTGGTTCTCTAAACCACAAAGGACTGTTGCTACCGGTATGCAAGAACCTGTCCGAACAGGGAGCATTTCACCCCTGCTTTGTAGGCTTTGTATATACTGTAGATAGGATATAAGATAAGTAGTAGGCTTATCTTGTATACTATCTATTTTATGTAAGTAATTTTTTACAACATATGTCTCCAGTGACAGCATACATAATTTAAAAAAACATTACAGAATAAAATAGCAAAAATACATAAAATGCCCCAGTATAATGCACCACATCAGAGGACCATAACTACATGGTCAATCAAACACTATTGATTTCATTATCATGTGCATTATTAGCATATGCTGAAAGATATTGCATGGAATACTTTATTTCCAAGTGTCCCTTGGTTTTTTGTTTTTGTTTTTTTTGGAAAACAGGTGTCGTAACTCAAAATCCTTCTTTCTCATGGATTTCAAAAGAACATATACAGACTGTTGGGAAATTGGAAGGACCTTTGAGGAGAACGACAGCAGTTAGGAGATCTGTGAGGGATTAGACATTCTCTTGGGAATCCTTAGTCTCAAATAATTTAAGACTGATTAATATCAACACCGTAAAGTTGGTAAAATGACAGCTAGATTGTTTTTTTAAAAAAACAAAGTAGATATATGGCAGTGTCTGGATGAACCACATAAAGAACACGCTGTTTAGATTTTCTGCCTCAACAGCTTTTGGATCACACATAAGGGCAACTCCCAGTGAGAGCATTACAATAATCAGATTATGAAACTATCAGGGCATGGATGAGGGAGGCTAGGCTATTCCTGTCAAGGAATGGTTGCAGTTGACACATTAACTTTTTTTTAATGCTGTTTAACAATTCAGATGGTTCCTACAGAGAGAAAGATGCTGACCACAGTGTAGGTTAAGACAAATAATATTTTTGGGGTGTAGGAGGGATCAGGAAATACTGTCAATTTGTCTCTCTTTCCACAGACACAGACAGATATATTTATTAACTAAAAAGAATGTGCTAAACATGATGGCACTAGTGGACTGGGACTAAAACTTTAAAGGTACAGATAGTTTTTGTTTAATGACTGCCTTGTTTAGCAACTATTCACAGTTGCAACAGTGATGAAAAAGTAACCTTGCAACCAGTCCTTACATGTATAACCTTCGCAGATCTGAAAAGCAAAGGAAAGTTGAAGGAAGATTATAAAATTGTTATATCTCACTTATTGATCGCTACATTTAACAACCACGTTGCTGATCATTTAGCAATTGCGGTTGATAAATGAGGGCTACCTGTAGTTTTGGAGGAAGTTGGAGGTTTTAGGATGGAAAAAAAATGTGCCATTTTGCTACTGAATTATGACAGCATGATTGTAAGTGTTTCCAATAAAGGTCAGGAGAAAGCATGTAGCCCATGGCTCTGAGTTACTCATTCTTGTTATTGATCTGTGCTACCTGTATAAGATATAAACAATGTATAAACAATGCTGTTCCTTCATGGTTTTTCACATCCTGAATAATAATGTGATCTGACTGATCATGTCCAATACCAGTCCATCTCAATTTGCTGTCATTAAGTTGTCAATCTGTAGTCATTTCATCCTTCATTGTGTTCATGTTTATTTTACAGCGCATATTCGCACACTAATTCTGATTTGCAACTTTCTTTTCTTGTATGGGAACATCAGCAACTAGACATCCTGAAGGCTCTAATCCAGTCATTGTCATAAACACCATTAGTATTCCAAAGACACTCAGCAATTCCTTGGTAGCATATTGAGTATCATCTCAGCAGAGGGGCCCATTATCTGGTACTATGTTGCCACACATTTTATATTTTCCATCCATACGGTTTTCTTAGTAAAAATTCGGGAGTGGTTTACCAGTAAGTTTGAACTGATCTTTTTGCCATTATCTCTAACTGGGTGACCCTTCTAGGAATACATAATACATAATTGTATTCCTATACATACATAACTTCTGGCATTCATAATTTAGAATGATATTGATAACTGTTTAGAACAATTTTACATCAAGGATATAATTAATGTCAGGTGCAAAGCATTTAGACCATACGTTAAGTTGCAGCACAGAAATGTATTCAAGCCTATTCACAAGAATATAGTCAACTAACAGTCAACACTAAGTTAGCACTAGATAAGGGTCTATAAAATTCAAAGGGGGCTGGATTTGGATAATTTGTGGAAACATAAGGACTCTAAGCTGATGACATGTTTAACTTTACCTCCACTCTGCCTGCTCTTCTCCTACAATACATATGTAAATGCAGTGACTTAAACAGCTATGTAAGATCATCTGAAGAGGGTTTTAGGGACTTTCTATAAATGAGGGAATAGGAGATAACACTGTGCCATTCTTTCTAAACCTGTTCCCTAGGAAAATCTTGATTTGACCATTAATTTTAAAGTAAACAAGGCTGTTATGACAATAGTAAAATAGTATGCTTCTTCCTATCTTTAATTTTAAAAAATAACAAAATTTGTTGATTCCGAACACAAAAATAGAGAAAATAGGTAAATAGGTTGCTAGCAAAATGTATGCATTTATCAGATTTTTTTCAGCTACTAGTAGATGGAAAAGCATTAAAGATTTGCTAGTTTTCCCCTAGATAATCATAGCTATATTCAGTGTTGATAAAACTCTGTCAAAACAGTAGCCTGTGAAAAGTATATTTGTAGCTTCTGTGGCTTTAGTAATTCGTTTCACTCTATCAGTAACTTTTAGAACTAAAAATGTATGAGCAGTATTTAATAAAAAGTTGGTGTGACAGTAGAAAATATCTTTGCAAGATGTTATATGTCAAAAAGCAATCATGTTATATGGTGTGATTGATTAATATGAAGAAACAGCTTGAAGGCAAGGTATTCATCTTCTTTTTATGACAACACTAATACATTTGTTTCACTCTTTAAATTAATTTTCTAATAGTAAGAAAGGTCAAAAACGAACTAGAGCAATATGAGCCTTTTTGTCATGTTTAATGAATTACCTAAAACAGGTCTGTCAGATCAGAAGGGATAACATTTTAAGTAATAAATGTTCATACTTATTAGCTGGTCAAAGTTAATTTTTCCCCCCAGGAAGTGATATATCTAGAAGGCATGTATCCAATGATTTGATTCCCTACTTTCTTCACTTAGTTGCAATTTGGCCTTTTTACAAACAGATTTCTGGGGTGTGCTTTAAGAGGTTGACATCAATTAGATGAAATGAGACCAAACGTGTCATATCGGTAATGTGGCTTTAATGGTTCGCAGATGAAAATCTAATTTGACAGAGAAAACCTTAGAAACAAAATAAGGGGGAGTTTAATGTTGCCCTTTAAAGACAGAAGAGCAGCTTTCAACGTCCTTCTATGTTCTTCAGACGTTCAAATGAGACGTTTTGGTTCATCCCAATCCAGAATTTAAAGGAAAGTGATGTCTGTATCCAAACTCATTTACATTCAGTCCATATTTAGTATCCTTGTCTCTAGGTATCTCAGGCTTTCAGATATAAGCTGGGTGGTTTAAAAAGTGTCCATAATCCACCCAAGTAATACAATATAGTAAATATACTGGGGTGAAAAATGTTCCTTTCTAGTTTTGGTTATTCTTAGTTGAGCACAGAGTGGCTCTTATCGGTGATTTTTGTTTTTTGTTTTTTGGGGATTCTGCTTGGACTAGTCCAGTGGTGGGTTCCTACCGGTGCAGTCCACTCTGTCATTCCGGTAGCGGCCAGCAGATGGTGCTATTTGCACGCGACTGCTCCGGTGCCGTCTTCCCCGCTCTGTCGCGCGGTGCCATCTTTTTTGGGGGAATTTTTGGGCTGATTTTGCTTCCTGCACATGCACGGAAGCAAAATCTCATGAGGGGACCCCCGCGCGCATGAGATTTTGGCGAGATTTTGCTTCCACACATGCGCAGGAAGCAAAATTGCGTGCGTAGCGAGTGAGTGCGAGCGCGCAACATGGCAGCGCACCGGTAGCGAGGTAAGTGCAACCCGTCCCTGGACTCGTCCCTGTAGTTTCTTTGGCAAGATTTCCAAAGTGATTTATCATTGCCTGCTTCCTAGAGCTGAGAGAAAATGACTGGCCTCAGTTTACCCAGTTAGCTTCGTGTTTAAGGCAAGACTAGAACTCTTGGACTCCCAGTTTCTAGCCTGATGCCTTAACCACTACTTCAATCTAGACTAAGATATTTGCCTGTCTCCCTGACTTTCTTCCTTTTCCCTTTGTACGAAGCTTCCAATCAAGCTTCCACATTTTGAGGAGATGTAACTTATCTTTTAGAATTACACAGAAAAGAAGCATAATGCTGCTGTCTTTCCCATTAATGCATCCCCAAACAATGTACCCTTTTCTAAGAATTTCCAAACCTAAGAAGTTCTCTTTGGAAAAAGAAGATAAGAATACCGGTGCTTAGCATCTCATAAGTACCGGGAGGGATAAATTAATCATGGGAACATGATGAGCTTATAGTCTATAAAAATAGAATTACTTTGTTGACTTTTAAGGAAACTGTCCTAGACAATTTTCTAATCTTGCTCTTTCACTAACCTTTTCCCTCTCTTTTTAAAAGGGGTTAAAGTAAAGCAAATAATGATTTAAGAATACAAGAAAAAAGAGGTCATTCCCAACTTGGTGAAATTATTCCAAATCTATTGCTCAGTAATGAGATAACTAAAGGTCAGGCTCTGTGATGGGAATTCCTCACGACCTTTAATGCAACATCCATCATTGGCATTACACAGAATCTGCCATTTATCATACAGAACAAAGAGCAAACCCAACTCTCTCCCAAAGCTTTAGCATTAAGTTCCAACTTAGGCCTTGACTCAAGTTTCTCATGGCCATTGCTGTAGTGCCTACTGTTGAACATTCTTGATGCTACTACATAACGAAAGCACTTAGGATTAAAACAGATAGGCAATAGCATGTGGTGAGTTACCCAATAATGTGTCAAAACCACAAATGCTTTAAAAAAAGTCTCCTTTGAATTGAAGAAATCTTCTATTCATTACATGTATATGTCTATGCAATTTTTTTAAAATAACGCTATGCAAAAAGGTCATTGCCTTCTTGCAGAATGTGCTTCTGACTTCCCAGACTAGTCTACATCTCTGGCATTTTCTTGTCACCTACCATTCAAACAATAAAGAGCTCTGATGCTTATTCACTTTTTGAGATCATCCAAGGCAACATAAATGATGTCCTCGTGATGATGTGAATATATATATATATATATATATATATATATATATATATATATATATATATATATATATATATATATGTGTGTGTGTGTGTGTGTGTGTGTGTGTGTGTGTGTGTGTGTGTGTGTGTGTGTGTGTGTGTGTGTGTGTGTGTGTGTGTGTGTATGGCTATCTGACAAGAGCAAAATAGCTCGAAATAGATCTATAATAGTCTCCCTTTATTTTCATTTATCAGCAAAAAATGTTACATATATATGTGTGTCTGTGTGTAGCATTTTTTGCTGATAAATGAAAATAAAGGGAGATATACATACATACATACATACATACATACATACATACATACATACATACCGTACATACATGTATGTATTTTTCTTGAACTGAAAAAATGCAACTACTGATAGGAATTGCAGTTTTCATTGTATCAACTGTACCAATGTAGATAAATGCATTTATAGCTTTCAGCACGAAGAGATTTTCTTTGTCTTTATAAGGGGATTAGAGTGAAGGGGAATAGAATGGGCACCTGTGTTTTCCCCCTAGATTTGGGATATTGGATCACTTGAGGAAGGCTATCTTGCAACCAGGAGCGGGTTCCTAATTTTTTTACTACCATTCTGTGGGCGTGGCTTATTTTGTGGGTGTGGCTTGCCAGCCATGTGACCGGGTGGGCATGGGCCTCGGGAGCTTGGCAGTGGCCGGAGAAGCGGGGGGGGCATTGCCCACCTGCAACGCAGCCCCCCGCAGCAGGAGCAGCAAGACCGTGGCAGCGGTTCTTCTAGGAGGCTCTGTCCGGCCTGAATGCTTCTCCCCATTCGATGATCCTAGGCTCCTGCCACCCGTTCCCCCTCCCCTCAGTAGCTCGAGAAGCCTCGAACGTGCGAAAATGCCTAGGATCATCACCGCGCATTCATGGCTTCTCGGACTGCTGAAGGGAGGCGAATGGAGATAGCTCCTGCTGCCCGTTCTTTCAGCATCTCACACGCTCCCTCAGCCATCCTCCCCTGCTTGGACTCACTGTGGGGTAGGAAGGCAGTGCATGCGCAGTGCCAGAAACTCGGCTTCTGGGCATGCGCAGAAGAAATTTTTTTAAAAAAAATTAAAAAAAAATTCTTAAAAAATGGCGGCACCCAGGCACCGGCAACCAACCGCACTGGTACTGTGACATCAGCAGCGGGTCGCTACCAGTGCTATAGAGTGGGCCGCACTGGTAGGAACCCACCACTGCTTGCAACCACACATATCTGGAAAATTGGTGATACCTTCTGCCATTCCCACTCTTTCTCAGGATCCTCTTATTTTGGTAATTTTTGTAAATTTGTAATTAGCAGCAGTGTCTTCTGAATGATTTGTAAAGCATTTATAACTGAAATACAAGTAGATTCTTTGAATTACTTACCAGTAAAGAGGAAATTATTTGTTGAATGACTGGGCAACTAACTACAATTACAATTCTATACAGTATATTATTAATAAAGTATACTTTGAGATCTATGGAATGATAGTGTGCATAACTAGTTACTAAACTTTTCTTCTCTCAAAGTATATTTTACTGTTTGCTTTATGACGGAGTCAAAAAATTCACCAGTGTGAATTTGGATTCATGGACAGTGGAAAAAAGAAATAAGAGAAGGGCAAGAAAGTACATTTGTTAATCTTCCTTCAAAGTTACTCCTACTCATAGGAAATTTTCACTTTCCCTGAAAGTTTCATAAACTTTCTAGCACAGTCTTTCCTAATTAGATTTTGGGGCAATTTCCAGAATTATTTGCTGTGAACAAGTCCATAGGGCATTTAGTGGCAGATGTCATATCCTGTTTAAAGCTAAACATTCACCTAATTATTCTGGAGTAGAAAAAAAGAACACACACATACAACTTATCAAGGATTTATGTATTCAAATTCTTAGGGGCACTAACTCAATCCCTGTAAAGTGAAAAGATGAGGGAGGAATTTTAAAAACTTACTGGGATGTTCAAGCTTGAACAATATGGGAACTAGACACTATATGCCAACATTTTTTTTTAATATAATGGAGCCATGCTATGCAACCTGACCTTTTAAATGGAATACAGTGTGGGAGGAGATGCAATGCAGCAATAAATATAATAAAATCAAATCTGCTTATTATTACATGGATTCCGAAAGATCTCCTGTATGGTGAACTAGTGCAGGGAAAGCGCCCCAGAGGGAGACCACAGCTGCGATATAAGGATATACCTTAGACTGTCTACAGTAGACCTCTCCTCATTTCTAAGAGGTCTATAAGGGGCGTGCATAAGCGCACCACTGTGCCTACCGTCTCTGTCCTACTGTCCTATTGTCCTCCATTATCGGCAGTATTTACTTATGTTATGTTTATAGAAACAACTACTATCCTGTACATGTTTGATAAATAAATAAAATAATAAAATAAAATAAAATAAAATAATAAAATAAAATAAAATAAAATAAAATAAAATAAAATAAAATAAAATAAAATAAAATAAAATAATAAAATAAAATAAAATAAAATAAAATAAAATAAAATAATAAAATAAAATAAAATAAAATAAAATAAAATAAAATAAAATAAAATAAAATAAAATAAAATAATAAAATTAAATAAAATTAAATAATAAAATAAAATAAAATAAAATAATAAAATAAAAATATCTGTAAGAGGGATTTAAAGGCCTTGGAATTGGACATTAACAGCTGGGAAACCTTGACCTCTGATCGTTCCACTTGGAGGCTAAAGGCGCAGTATGCTTTCTCCATTTCGAGGAAACACTTGTTCGGCAGGCCGAGGCAGTCCCGGAACCAGCAAAATCTGGGGGCCAGGCAGGGGACAGAATGGATCTGCCCTCAGTGTGGAAGGGATTGCCACTCTCGGATTGGCCTTTTTAGCCACACTAGATGCTGTTCTAGGAACTCTTTCCAGAAACTCTTTCCAGAGCACTATACCATAGTCTTTCGAGACTGAAGGTAGCCAATGATGATTATTACATTAGGATGGAATAAAATAGTAAGGTACAAAGTAGAGATGAAAGCAGGAATGGAAGAGTTAAAAGAAAACAATTGCAGAAGTAGGTTTATAGCAAGAGCAGTTGGGTTTAGCGGTAATCCAGGCTCAGCTACAGAGTGGAAGCAGAAGAAAGCTTGTAAAGTTGTTTTTATGAGGTTCCTAGCTTAGTTACTTAAATTCAGAAAGTCTAAGACAAAAGTGAGAAAATAGCCCTCCACATCTAAAGAAAAACATGCACAAATGTTTCCAGAAAGAAAGCAAACTATTGCCATGGTTTATTTTATTGCAGTCGTAGCAGTAAAGTACCATAGTTGGTTGGACAGTGTCAAAATTATATATCACAACAAATAAATTCTGCCTCATAGATTCATAAAGCAGAGCTTGTTCCAAAGATAAGCTGATGTTGGAAGAGGCTCTCTTTCAAGCTTCATTCCCAAGGGAAGTAAAGGTAAGTATTAGCTCTTTAATCTGGCCTTAGAAGCAAACCAGAAGCCAATGAAGCATCTACAACAAAGACAAATTAGCCAATAAGAAAGCAGCTTCTGAGATTAAAGCACCTAATATCTATTGTGCCTTTTCTTTGGTTTATACTTTTCAGATATCCTTGTGGGAACCAGAAATATTTTGCTTCAACATAAGAAAAGACTAACTAAACTAGTGCCCTTTAGATACTGACAGAGAGCAGTTGGGAGTCTAGGACTGCTTTCTCTATATTTGCTAGGACTGCTATCTTAATACAGCTGTTTCCTTTCTTGCATTCGCTGTTACTGAAAAGTTTGAGAAGTTATGTGATGGATTTTCTCACTGCATGCATCAATGTGTTTTGGAAAGCACCAGTCTATAAAGGGTTGGTCCAAGTAATGTTAGATAATACAGCTCACCTGTCTGGAACCCGCACTGCATATCAGACATAAATACAATCGAGAGAGTCCAGAAATATTTTACAAGAAGAGTCCTTCACTCCTCCGCTCACAACAAAATACCTTATTCCACCAGACTTGAAATACTGGGATTAGACAATTTACAACTACGTCGCCTCCAATCTGATCTAAATGTAGTTCATAAAATCATATACCGAAATATCCTTCCTGTTAATGACTACTTCAGCTTCAACCATAACAATACACGAGCACATAATAGATTCAAACTAAATGTAAAGCGCTCCAAACTCGACTGCAGAAAATACTTCAGCAACAGAGTGATCAATGCCTGGAATGCACTACCTGACTCTGTGGTTTCTTCCCCAAACCCCAAAAACTTTAACCTTAGACTGTCTACAGTCTACCTCTCCCCGTTTCTAAGAGGTCTGTAAGGGGCATGCTTAAGCGCACCACTGTGCCTACCGTCCCTGTCCTACTGTCCTGCTGTACTTTTTTTACTTATGTTTATACAAACTACTACTATCCTATACATGTTTGACAAATAGATAGATAGATAGATAGATAGATAGATAGATAGATAGATAGATAGATAGATAGATAGATAGATAGATAGATAGATAGATAGATAGATAGATAGATAGATAAACATTGGACACAGATGACAATCATAACAGAATATCAAAGTTGGAAGGGACCTTGGAAGTCTTCTACTGTAGTCCAACCCCCTGCTCGGGCAGAAAACCCTACCCCATTTCAGACAAATGGTTGTCCAATCTCTTCTTAAAAACTTCCAGTGTTGGAGCATTCACAACTTCTGGAGGCAAGTTGTTCCACTGATTAATTATTCTAACTGTCAAGACATTTCTCCTTAGTTCTAGGTTATTTCTGTCCTTGATCAGTTTCCGTCCATTGTTTCTTGTCCTGCTTTCAGGTGCAGATATTGGAACACTGCTATCATGTCACCCCAAAACCTTCTTTTCATTAAACTAAACATACTCAATTCCAGCAACAGTTCTTTATATGTTTTAGCCTCTAGTACCCTAATCATCTTTCCTGCTTTTCTCTGTACTCTTTCTAGAGTCTCAACATCTTTTTTACATCATCATGACCCAACCTGGATGCAGTATTCCAAGTGTGGTCTTCTCAAGGCATTATAGAATGGTATTAACACTTCATGTGATCTTGATTCCATCCTTCTGTTAATGCAGCCTAGGACTGTGTTAGCCTTTTTGGCAGCTGCAGCACACTGCTGGCTCATATTTAATCATAAAACTTTTAATGCTACAGTTGTTGGAAATTCACTGCGAGGAAGGGGCAAGTTATTGAAACAGAGCTCTTCTCTTCAGTGAATGTCATTCCAAGAGCTTCATTAGGAAACACAACTGATAGCCTGCCATGTGATTACTTCCTAGCTCAAATGTGTACATAAATAGAGACGCCCTCAGTGCTCTTTGTGGAGTCTTAATTGGTTTTTTAAAACACAAAGTGGAAATTACTTTTCCTTTTCTGACACACAACCAAGTTCTCAATTTAATTTTCCAAAATGTTTTTGCCACTGCTGTTGTTGCTACTACTGCTGCTGAATCCATCTGAACTGTAGCCAGATTTACAAGGGGGCTTTTGAGGTTGATTAAAATAACCTCAGTACTGAAAGGATTATATCTTACTATGCTTAGCGTGTTGCTCCATATTTATATATAATAATAAATACTATTTTATTCTCAACATCCTTATCTGTCTTTTGCACATAATTCTAAGCTTCCTTTAAAAACTGAGATACAAGAATTTTGGCAATTGTTCTGGAGACCCCAAATACTATTTGGCATTATCTAGTCTCTGGAGGTAAGTAAGTAGTTTCTTTTAAAATGCCTAGAAAGACTTTGTCCAATTTTTCTTTTCCTACTGTTAAAAGTACTTCCATTACAGATATGAACACTCTTTAGTATATTATTAAACTTCATATGAAAATGAAATAGAGTAACCCAAGTAGTGGGCATATATGTTTTTCCCCAATCCTTTAAAGTAGCTTTTTTCTAGATATGAAAGACTGATTGTGTATATTAACTCAGAAAAGAAGAAAAATTCTTTTTGTGTTATCTTCATGATATCTATGCAAAATGTACATACCGTATTTTTCGGAGTATAAGATGCACCAAAATATAAGATGCACCTTAGTTTTGGGGGAGGAAAACAAGGAAAAAAGCCCTTTGCCTCCCAGCAATTTGCCAAACAGCAAACAGCACAGATGATATACACTGTTTGCTGTGTATTTCTGTGCATGTGTCCTTGACCCATAGAAATAGCAAAGAATTGGAGAAATGTACATTATGGCAGTATATTAATCCCAGAAATTTTTCTTAAATGTAATCACACTAACTCCTCCCAATTATTTAAATAGATCTACTCCAAACATGACTAAGTCAGGGTTTAATTCAGCTGCCTTCTTTTAATACTAATACTTAATACTAAAACAGGACATTTCAGATTATACTTTTACAGATCTTTAAAATTGATGTGGCTTTCTGGAAGGCTTTCTGCTATTTAAAAGAAGATACAATAGCACTGGGCCTCTTCAGAGCAAGCATTTATTTTAAAAAGCTTCTTCATTTTGTTAAGTTGTCTAGAACAATAATAAAGCAGTCTTTAAAAAATAAGTCTTATAATTTGAACACTCTACAAACATTTAACAAAATAACATATTAACAGAATCTGCCTCTACCTAGGATAGAACTCACAACCTCCTGACTGTGAGGCAAGAGCTCTTTCCTCTAGGCTATGTAACATTGCCAGCAGTTTATCTCCCAGCATTTTGTCTCATTACAGCCACTGTAGTTAGTTTCATTTTACCACGTAGCTTGCAAGCCTCTGTCAGCTGTAGATCGGGAGGCAAGTAATCTTTTAGTGTGCTAATAAGGCTTCTGTTTCTGTACTGTTTGCTGCAAAGAAGTAAATTGTTGGTAGGCAGAGGCCAAAGGGTGGGGGTGGCTGGGTGGGCTGCATTCGGTGTATAAGACACACCCAAATTTTCACCCTCTTTTTGAGGGTAAAAAGGTGCGTCTTATACTCCGAAAAATATGGTAATTAATTAAGGCTTTTTCTTATATAATTGATTTGTAAAAAATCTTTGGTTCTTTAAAAGATTCATATTTTTTTCCTGGCAGCACTGAAGTCAAAGTAGAAGAATAATAACATGTAAAAGAGGAAAATATGTCTTATATACATACTTTTACCATACAGAAAATATCATACAATACAGATATGGAAGTATCAGAAAGAAATGACTACGACTCGGATTATTGCTTACTGCTTTTAAAAAAATCTAAAATCCAAATTTCAAGATATTAACTTGGTTTTTTTTAATCCTTATCTGATTTATCTTCTATTCTGTCTGTACGGATGTTCAAAAAATTACAAGAAGTTAGGAGTGCTGTTATGAAATATTTCCCACCTCTTTTTACTCAAATTAATGTTTTCAGAATTGACCTCATCTAAATGGCATTTCTTTTCAACCAATTTGAGAAAGAAGATATAAGTGAAAGAAAAGCTTTCTTGACTTTTCCTCTTCAGAAAAAAAAATAGTCTCCCTAATGGCGCATTTGCAGCATAGATTTATAGTTTTTCATCTGTCTTTTGCTAGAGTTATGGAATGGGCTGTTTATTTCCTAGTATTATCTTATCCATTCTGAATGTCACTTAACTCTATTCTTTGAAGTATCACTGAAAAGTTTTTTTTTCTTTTTTCCAAGTTTCAGATTAACCATGTAACTGAATTAACTGAATGGAATGAACAAATAGTAGAATGCAGTAAGGCGCAATCAATTTTCCTTATGAATGCTCTTTAGGGGTTTGAAATCTATTAATATTTAAAGTGAATATTGATTACACAAAAGAGTCCTAAGTAGTGCATGTCCACATATACAGTTTTTTCAGACTTTAGTTTTTGTGAGCACTGCAGATTTTTTTGACCCCACAGAAGTGATCAAATGGCTAACCAGAGACAATGTGATGCATGAATTAAACAACAACAATTAAGCTAGCAAGTGTATTTAGCTCCACATAAAAGCATATATTATTCCCATCCTAATACCAGTAGTTAGCAAGAGCAGGTGAGATACAATAATGTGAGGAAAAGGGTTCAAAGGGATCAAATATTCTAGGACAGTGATGGCGAACCTATGGCACGCGTGCCACAGGTGGCACGCGGAGCCATATCTGCCGGCACGCGAGCCGTTGCCTAGCTCAGCTCCAGCACGCATGTGCGTGCCAGCCAGCTGATTTTTGGCACACACAGAGGCTCTGGGAGGGTGTTTTTGGCTTCCAGAGGGCCTCTGGGGGGACGGGGGAGGGCATTTTTGCCTTCCCCAGGCTCCAGGGAAGCCTCTGGAGCCTGGGGAGGGCGAAAAATGGGCCTACCGGGCCCACCAGAAGTTGGGAAACGGGCCATTTCCAGCCTCCAGAGGGCCTCCATGGGGGCGGGGGAGGCCATTTTCGCCCTCCCCAGGCATTGAATTATGAGTGTGGGCACTCGCACATGTGCAATAGTGCACGCGCATGCACTTTTGGCACCCGAGGAAAAAAAGGTTCGCCATCACTGTTCTAGGACCATAAGAGTTAGTTTAAAATCTACTTCTTCCTCTTGAATAATTCCTGCTGAATTATTTACTTGTGTGCTGTTTAGATTGCTTCAAACGCTAACAAAATTCTTCCTTTTCCAAGATTCTGTGACTTTATAAAATATCGGATTGTAAGCCAGTGTTGCTAAGTAATATCCATTACATCAACCAGAGTCTGCAGAGTGTGGTTTAAAAAGTCAATGGCAACTATGACAGAATGACAAACATAAAAACCAAGCAGAGCTTTAATTGTATCATCACAACCACATCTTGATATATTTTTTAATTGCACTCTGAGGAAACCCCTGACCTCAGTGGTGTCACCCTGTGCTTCTAGGGTAGAAAGGCTGAAATGGAAAAATTTTTTGGAAAATGTCTACCTCAGGCAAAGAAAGAATACTCCCTTAACCATGCAGTATTTAGTAAGTAATGATCCCCTGCTCAACTGTAACCAATTCAATGGGTCTCTTGTTCAATAGCTCAATTAGATATTGTATGTTTCATGCATCTGATGACCTATCTCCCAAGATAAGGTTAAAATAACAGATACAAAATAGAATTGAAAAGTAAAAGGATTCAAAGGGGATTACATTTTATTCTGAATTGGAGATAGCATTAAATATGGTCAAATGCAGGATATGCTAATCAACAGAAAACTGGTGAAATCTTCATTCACATAAAAAACAATACTAAGTACTTTCAGAACAGTGCACCCTACTCCGTTTTCCACTTCTGCATCTATAAATTTTAGCAGCTTGTTAGCTGAATTCATAAGATCGCAATCTAATTCTTGAGAGTAACCCATGCTGAATTCAATGGTATTTCTTAGCAGATAGGAATAGGATTGCAATGCATTTGGGCCATTGTAATCACCTGTAAACCATGTAAAATTTAAAAGTGAAAGAAAAAGCTTCTTCCCCTTTCTTGGCAATGGATTTCCTTCTTGTAATGTCTGTATACATTTTTCTAGGCTCTCCCCAGTCTTCTGTGCCAATGCCATCCCCACTCTGTTGTCATTCAAGTTTCCTCTAAATAGGATGCTCCCAAGCAGTTCTGGGTCTATTTTGTTACTGCAGTAGAAGAATTGAAGATCCTTTCTCCCATACCGAGGTTACTATAAATCAGACTGAATACATATACTGTAAATCACCAGAAAAGAAGTGGGAACAAAACAAAGGTATAATTTCAAGTGATGCAGTCAGTATCCCGTGTAGTTAGATTCTGATTGATGAGGCCTCCCATTTACAAGCTACCTACTGTTTTTGTCATACTCCAAATGGCGAATGCGGGACTTGTGGGATAAGCCAGATCAGGGGTAGGCAAAGTTGGCTCTTCTATGATTCGTGGACTTCAACTCCCAGAATTCCTGAGCTAGCATGATTGGCTCAGAAATTCTGGGAGTTGAAGTCCATGAGTCATAGAAGAGCCAACTTTGCCTACCCCTGAGCCAGATGACACAGTTGTCAGAACTTGCTATTCTGTGCAAAACATTAATTTTTCTACAATTTTGTTTTTTGTTTTTAATTTCCCCTATCCTATACTTTGGATGTAGGCTTATTGAGTTATTGATTGGTAAAAGGAGAAACATTAGGTTGGTTGTTGTCTTTTCTAATTCTGTACTTCATTTATATGCTGCAATTAAAAGCTGCAAGGCAACACTTTCTAATCTAATGTCTTCCAGATAACTCGCAACTAAAGCTAATAGAATCCCAGAGCAAGTATAGCCAATTTGCCCCAATCTTTCTGTAGGGTACTGGTGTGAAAAAGACCAGTCATTAGAAACTATGCTTTTTAATCTTGCTAGATTTTTCATTTCAGATATTTTATCTAGCATACCCAGCTTACTTTCATGTGAAATTTCCTACCATGCAGAAATTGTGCTTTCAGGGGAAAAAAAGGTTCAACATATGTTTAATGTTTGGGTAATCCAGCAAAACTGACTGATTCATTCATCAATATTCAAAATGGCTATATGTTCTTTGCAGCTGTGAAATAACCAAATAGTTTGGAATGGAAAGTGGGGGAAGAAGCTCTTTATTGGGCGGAAAACAATTGCTGTTAATCATTAAAAATGTTAGATGAAACGATACCACTTGTAGACTCAGAGAACAGAGAGCTCAAGTGTGCAATTTAGACCAATGTTTTCCCCCAAGTCTATTATTATATTTTATTCGTCCATTGCACAGTTTCACGTGGATAGCTATGTTAATAGCATCATTTCAAGAGTGGAAGCAGAGCCTGAAAATCAACACAATTTGCTGCCCTGACAAAAAGGAAATTTATCTTAGACCCCAGTAGGATCTCTGCAATCATGAGACCGGTGTTTTATTCTTCCATTTGAATTGTATGATGGTAAACAGATATTGAGCAAAACTGTGAGATAATTTGGGAAACATGATCATTTGAGGCGGGCTAAGGTGGCAAACTGCAGGTCAACCAAATGGAAGTCATTGGACTAGTTTTCATATAGAATCTAATACTTCTCCTGAAACAAACTCCTTCAATCATATAAATGGCAGAGCCACTCTTCAAGTATATATATATATATATATATATATATATATATATATATATATATATATATATATATATATATATATATATATATATATATATATATATATATATATATATATATACATAAAATATGTTACGAGTATTTTCTATGTGGTAACAACAGTGTTCAGAGTAAACTCAATGTTTTTGTGATTATAATATCTGGATTTAATTTGAAAGGCTCCTCAGATCTCTGTTTTCACAATTTTGTCACAAAGAAAGTGTGGCTTTATGTTTTTTCCCATGTGACAGAAGAAGATTAAGACCTAAACTTTGCAAACATTTTTCCTTTACTTAAGTTATTCTTTTTGTTCATTTTAAAAACTTATCTGGCTCATAGAAAGGGTCAGAAAGTTGAGACTACCTGTTCCAATGCTATAATCAGCCACATTTCATAAGGGCCTCGGTCCAGTTACCACAAGAAATGTGCTGCTATCATTATGGGGGGACTTCTGGAGAAGAAGTCATGAACTGAAGACATCTCTGCAGATAGTGAATTTGATGACCACAATAGAATAAAGAACTGGTGAGCAGGACAGCTCTATTCCTCTCCAGACAAGGAGATGACTTAAGATCATCCAGAAGTGCTCACAAGTCCTCCTCGTGAGGAGACCATAAGATAGTAGTCCCTAGTTAGTTTAGAGCTCTGGGAATAACCATCTTGTTCAAAACATGTTTGGTACCTTCAAAAGGACACTAAGTTTGCAAACTCCCTTTTCTAATCACTTCAAAAAATTGCTTGCTAACTGCTTTTCAGGTCTTAGAACCTTTGGACTGAGGAGTTTATTTCAATCCTTAGCAAAAGAATTTTAACCAGACATTTAAGAATCAATTTGTAACTCAGCTGTGCTACAAGCTACCATCTGATGTTGTAGCTTGTAGCACAGTTTCCATGCAATTCAACATGTCCAATGTTTAGTGTAATTGCATGGATTCCATTCAGGTTGTATGAAGCTGCATACCATCCATGTACAAAAAAGAACAAACATGTCCACTTAAAGGCTACAACTGTCTTCTAATGGGCAATAATTACTATGAATTTATCTTTTTGATATTCAGATGATTATGAATGAATCTTTTAAGAATTACCAGATACCTTATCCCACATGACACAAATGATGGAAAAAGTAAGACAGTGAAAAGACATATTGGATACAAGCCCAGACGTTAGCAAATGTTGGGTGGGGTTAAAGAGCATACACATATAATAGGAGGCATTCTACTTAGCACCTATGAAGTCTGCGAATCAACTGTAAGATATCATACCAGCACTGAATACACTCAAACGCTGGAAGGTATGTTTCCATAGTAAACAAGGAAGATACTGGATTACTAAAATAAAGAAATAAATTATGAATTGTCCAGGAGACATACATAAGGAGGCCTACGGAATATGATGTGCTAGCAGTCTGTCTTGTCATCTTTTTCTGGCATCCTCTACTTTACAAATACTACACTTCTACCTGCTTTCTGTTTGCATTTCACTTTATGCCTCTTGTAATGCCCAATATAAAAAATACTGCAGAGGCTTCTTGTGCAGATAGAAGTAACCAACCTGAAACAAAGAACATGAACACTTGCTCCAAACTAGAAGTTTTGCAAAGTCACAGGAATTCAAAAATAATGAAACAGAAGCTTTTTAATGGTTTGGCAAGAGTCTAGGGCAGTGGTGGCAAACCTTTTTCGGCTCGCGTGCCAAAAAGGGGGGGGCGTGCTCGTGCGCGCTCGCGTGCCCACACCCATTCCCTCCTCCCCCCACGCATGCACACAACACCCCCCATGCTGCCCCCTGCGCATGCGCACACACCCCCACCCCCACACAAAGGCTTACCAGAGCCTGGAACAACGAAACCGGCAAACCGGAAGTGCGAAAAAACGCACTTCCGGTTTGCCGGTATGCTGTTTTTTGCACTCCGGAGGGTTCAGGGAAGCTCCCTGAAGCTCCGGAATGCAAAAAACTACAAAACGGACAAACCGGAAGTGCGGAAAAGTGCACTTCCGGTTTGTCCGTTTTGTAGTTTTTTGCATTCCGGAGCTTCAGGGAGCTTCCCTGAACCCTCCGGAGTGCAAAAAACAGCACACCGGCAAACCGGAAGTGCGTTTTTTCACACTTCCGGTTTGCCGGTGGGAACCCTCGCGTGCCGGCTTCTATGGCTCTGCGTGCCACCTCTGGCACGCGTGCCATAGGTTCGCCACCACGGGTCTAGGGGATTAAAACTCTCTTCCTGATGATTTGTTATTGTGATGCTGAATCTTGGCATGAAAACAGGAAAACACAAGCAGAGAGTGACAGGAAATTGGTGGTGGTGGTGGTGTGTGTGTCTGTGTGTGTCTGTGTGTGTGTGTGTGACCGGACCTGTGGCCGAAATCATTTCTCAGAATGAAAGGAGATGCCAGGGGAAAACTAGGAATGGAGAATCCAGAGGGAAGAACCAAATAGGATCAATTTCTCTCCCAGTGATTGCAGACCTTTCATATTAGGGAAATCCCTGTGTGGGAAAACCTAGACCCAGGGTGGGCCATATATTGTTTAGTGGAAAATATGCTAAGTAGAGAAAAAGCTGCATTTCAACTAGCTTAGCTAAAATAAATCTACAGTATCTGCATAATTTTGTTGAGATTTACTTTTTCCCTAGGGTTTCACCATTAATTTTATTCTGAAAATAAAAGATTACACTACATTAACAGAGGCAAATCACTTACTGTTTGGAAAGTAATCCAGCAATGTTTACACAGGATGTTTATCCCACTGTAGTCAGGCCTGAATATGTATTCACGCAAGTTGTGCTAATTAGAATACATTCAATGAATTGAGTTTTTAATCCTTGGTATAACTAGTGGGACACTGAAATAGCAATCCAGCTCCTGGCTATCTGGGAGCAAGTTCCACCGAATTCAGTGGTTTTTCCTTAGAAGACAACATACAGTATACATAAGATTGAAGTGTGAAATATTTCTTCTTAGACCTGCTTTCAACAACATTGATCTCATTTAACTCTTTAACAATAGTAGTGAAATATTTTATCCTTGGTTACAATCTTGATGGGGATCTACCAAAAAACTCAGAAGAACCTGATCAGAAGAATACATAACCCGAGTTTTTATCTCTTAGAACATAGAATAATAGAGTTGGAAGGGACCTCGGAGGTCTTCTAGTCCAATTCCCTACTCAAGCAGGAGACCTTATATCATTTGTCCAGTCTCTTTTTGAAAGCCTGCAGTGATGGAGCACCCACAACTTCTGAAGGCAAGTTATTCCATTGGTTAATTGCTCTCACCATTAGGAAATGTCTCCTTAGTTCTAGGTTGCTTCTCTCCTTGGTTAGTTCCCAACCATGTTTTCTTGTTTTCCCTATTAGTATTTTGGAAAATAATTTGACCCCCTTGTCTTTGTAGGAGTCCCTCAAATATTGGAACACTGCTATCATGTCTCTCCTAGTCCTTCTTTTCATTAGACTAGACATACCCAATTCATATAATTGTTCTTCGTACGTTTTAGTCTCCAGTCCCCTAATCATTTCTGTTGCTCTCCTCTGCACTCTTTTGAGAATCTCAACATTTATTTATTTTTGTATTGTGGTGACCAAAACTGGTGCAGTATTCCAAGTGTGGTCTTACTAAGGCTTCAACATGCACATGCACACGCACACATGCACGCATGTGGGCACACACAAACAGACATAGACAGACAACCCCCCCTGCAAAGCATAGGCGTAATTCCAGTACCTCTTCTAATGTTCTCAAACAAAATCACCAGGTTTAATATTGCGGGAAGGGGGAAATTATTGAACAAACGGGGAGGGGGGGTGCAAATTTAAATCACATTTACTATATTTAGTTTATTTCATTATAATTACATTTAAACATAAACAGCGCCCCACAATTTAGGGGAATGTGATCTTTGGAACACCATGCAATTTGTGCTCTTCGACCTGACAAAAATGATGCACTTCTGCTGTCTGTACTGTGCTTCATTTCATTTGTTGTTCTCTAGTCTCTTAATCAAGGGCCTCGGTGGAGAGTTTCAATAAGGTCAGGTTGGTGCTTGCAATCACAGACTGAAGTTCTGCTTCTTTTTAATAGGTGGTTGCGGCTGCCACCTTGGCTTTTTTTTATATATTTCCCCAGATGCCTATGCCCTTAGTGCTAGCCCCGTATTTGCTTCAGCCCCTATTCTTTAATCCCTGCTTCTCTCTTTCTTCCTGACTGTCTTACTCCCAGCAAAAACAGAGCCATTTGAATGATACTTCGGTTTATTACCTGCCCAGGAATAAATACGATTCCAGCAGGTTGAGAGAAAGTTGCACTGCAGCTCTGCCGGCTTAACAATAAACAGTAATCTCTATTTCTGGAACAGCCACATATTTAACCATATGTGTTTGTTTACTTACATTGTGTGTATGTATAATCAGATGCAGTAATATCTAGCACAGACACATACACATGAAAAAATGGAATAGCAACATGTGCTTCAATATGCTATCATTCCCTGAAAGGAAAAGCTGTCACTGAGAAATGGAGTATCAAGAATTTTATTCAACAAGAGCCTTCTATAAAATCCAAATACTCTCCTTAGTAAACGCTGTTACTTATTTTATATTTTCAAATCGACTTCTTTTTGTGTTAAGAGGTTTTTCTTAGGTCATATACTCAATAAATCCTTTGGATTTTGATGCCATATATTCAATAATTGTCTGTCTTCTACTCTTCCTCTTTCCTTAATCCATCTTCCTAGATTAGCAGCAACTGCATCTAGGGGTTGTATGTGTGAATGAGTGATATCTATAGCTGTTTAAATAACATTTGCAAAGGCCATTTCTCTTCAGCTTTAAATTTCATGTAGCAATGCTCCCTAAACATACACTAAATAACATTCTTTCGTATTGTACAGTAAGTCCTCAACAGTCTAGAGAAAAGAAGGCTAGTTGTTGACATGATAGCAGTATTCTAGTATTTGAGGGGCTGTCACAAAGAGGAATGAGTCAATTTATTTTCCAAAGCACCAAAAGGCAATACAAAAAACAATGGATGGAAACTACTCAAGGAGAGAAGCAACCAGGAATTAAGGAGAAACTTCCTAACAGTAAGGACAATTAACCAGTGGAACAGCTTACCTTCAGAAATTGGAGGTGCTTCATCATTGGAGGTTTTTAAGACAAGACTGGACAGTCAGTTATCTGAAATAGTATAGAATCTCCCGCTTGAGAAGGGGGTTGGACTAGAAGACCTCCAAAGTCCCTTCCAGCTCTATTCTGATTGATGTATGACCACGATTGAGGCCAAAATTTACGTTGCTAAGTGAAACATTTGTTAAGTGAGCTTTGCTCCATTTTACAACTTTTCTTGCCATTGTTGTTAAGTGAATTGTTGCAATTGTTAAGTGAGTTATACGGTTGTTAAGTGAATCTGGCTTCCCACTGACTTTTGTTGCTAGACAGTCGCAAAAGTTGACCACATGGCCCGAGGACACTTTCATCTGATGTATGTGACATGAAGCTGGTCATAGTTCAGAAGTTTGTCTGCTGTAACTTTGGGATCACAGGCAGCCCTCAACAATTGAATGTATATTTTGTGTGATGAAGAGGGAAATACATGGGGAGTTATCATCTATAAATTTAATTAATTTAAATAAATTAATATGACATTCTTTTTAAAATTGTGGTTCAATGAGTTTCTTTATTCTGACATATCTTCTTTGTGGAGTCAGTCTCAGCAAGTTTTAGTCAAGGGAAATATAGCTCTCCTCCTGAAAAGCTTGGGCATCCCAAGAGGACAATGCTCTCTCCCGCTGCCTTGTTTTTAACATCAATGGAAGGCTTGCTTGTCCTCTTGGGCATTTGTAAGATAACAATTGTCCCAACACCATAAATCACAAAAATATTTCCATAGACACAACATAAGAGATTCACTGATGCAAATATGGCAAGAGATGAAAAAAAAACATTATTTGAAACTCTCCAGCTGGCTGTCCACTATGGAGGCGATGATCCACCCAAACACGATAGACATGTGTAAAATGGTTAAATATAAGGATATTTTAGATGGATACGGGAAATTAAAAAGTAGACAGGAGCTGGAGGAACAGGGCTGTCAGGGTTCCAAATAGCATCCAACTTGAGATAATTCCTCCTGGAACACACCCAAGGCCAGGCCACTGGAATACCCATGGTCAGGCTATAATGCAGTAAGATAAGAACGTAGCCCAGGGGCGAAACCATATTTTATTAGAGACTTTGGCCTGCCAAGGGCATAATTATAGATTGATGGCCATACCTTCAACTCCAATCAAGATATCAGAAATATAGTGATGAATTTGGAATTGAGATAGAGACACAATTGGATAAACTTTTGACAGGCCCAGAAGAAAAAATGATTACAAAAATATATAACTATTTATTACAATTCAACAGAGCTGAAGATATAGTAAAGGGGACGATGATAGCCTGGGCAAAAAATGTGGCACATAATATTCATTTGGCTGACTGGGAACAAATTTGGAACAGAAATTATAAAATAACAAAATTGGTATCCTATAAAGAAAACCACTATAAAATGTTCTATCACTGGCATCTGGCCCCCTCAAGACTAGCGAAGATATACCCAAATTTAAATTTGCTTTGTTGAAAATGCAAAAAAGAGCAAGGTACCTTCTTTCACATGTGGTGGTTGTGCCCCAAAGCGAAGAAATACTGGAAAAAGATACATAGTTGGCTACAAGAAGTAGTAGGGTCACCATTAGAATTTACTCCAGAAATCTTTTTGTTAGGGATATTTAAAGGACAATATGATAAAAACTCTAAGTATTTGATCTTACATATTATAACTGCAGCTAGGATTGCTTATGCACAATGTTGGAGAAATTCAAACACACCCATTGAGAGTTTGATAATTAAAAAAATATTTGAATGCGCGGAGATGGATAAATTAACAATAGAACTCAAAGGACAAAAAGATTCAGATTATTATTTAATATGGGAAAAGTAGTATGATTGGATTGATGACAGAAGGATGAAGAGAAAGTGTACGAAGAAGATGTAAAATTAGAAAATATTGTAAGATAATGTACCAAATGTATCAACACAAAAGTAACGTATATAAAAGGCTGTAGATCTGCTTAAGAAACTATTGTGATATATAGAAAGAGAAAAATGTAATAAAGACATTAAAAAAAAATTGTCCCAACACCAGGCTGCCGTTGGTCTGCCTTTTAACTAAGCTTGATTGTCAACTGTTGCACAGTTTTTATATTGTTTTGGCCTGGAACAGGGGCAATATCTAGCCTATCTTGAATAATCTTGACCTAGGTCAGTATCAAATGGGAGGCTATAAGCAAATCTCAAGATATAGGCTGATTTTTTTAAAAAAATGGAAAAGGGTAATAGCAATAGCAATAGCACTTTACTTATATACCGCTTCATAGTGCTTTACAGCCCTCTCTAAGCGGTTTACAGAGTTCAGCATATTGCCCCCAACAATCTGGGTCCTCATTTTACCGACCTCGGAAGGATGGAAGGCTGAGTCAACCTTGAGCCTAGTGAGATTTGAACAGCTGAACTGCTGAACTAGCAGTCAGCCTGCAGTCGCAGCATTTAACCACTGCACCACTTCAGCTCTAATGGCAAATCACTTGCATATTATTGCCAAGAAAATAAATGGATGGGTCCATGAAATCACAAAAAGGCAAGCTTGACTCAAAGGAGCCTGGGTTTCCTTGTGAGAAAAAGTGGGATGAAAATGATAATGGAAAGACCAGGGAAAGACAAAAGAGCAGCTTTTGCAAAAGCAGGCTTCTGTAGAAACATGTTCAATGAAAAATCCAGAATACTCGTCACAAACTCTGAGAGCAATTTTAAATCAACATTTGTCAATTGGTGGATAAAAGGGAAGTTATTTTATAGTTCCACTGTCGACTCACCGGATTGTTGTGCATCTGAATAATTAGTTGCTTTATACCATAAAGTGTAGGATGAGCCCAAGGAGAAGGTTCTACCCAGTGCCGATTTAAGTCAAAGCCCATCAAGGAACACCTATGAAAACAAAGACCAGACAATCAGATCCCAATATATTGTACTGTACATGATATAGTGCAAAGCTGACTTTGTCACACCCTGTGCTCACCACTCTTGGTAAATTCAGCCATAATGACTGGAATCATCAAGCTATAAATTATGGTTTATAAATTACACATTACAAAAATCCATTAACATGTCTTGACTTAGCATGATATGTAGATCTGTCTGATTATCATCCTATTATATTATATAAACTATAAATGAAAAAAAGTGGAGTGAATTCATGCAGGAATAAGAGAGAATAAACCAACATATTGCCCAGCTAGAAGCAGAAAATGGTGAATACAGAGAGCAATATTAAAAGAGAAAACAAACAGTTTGTAATCCGCAGAACAATTAAGATAGACTTCCTGAATGGGAGATAGTTTGTGAAACAACTTATACCTCATTAAATTGCTTAACCTTAAGTTGCCGTATGAAAGCTACTTACCAAACAGGAAGCCACAATGAAATAATATGTATTTACTTTTGATTGCTGGTCTATTTATTTAATTTCATTGTACCATGTGCAATGACAATAAAGTAAACTACCGTATTTTTCGGAGTATAAGACGCACCGGAGTATAAGACGCACCTTAGTTTTGGGGGAGGAAAATAGGGGAAAACAATCTGCCTACCAGGTATTCATCTGGCTAGCATCCTTAGTCTGGTCAGCTTCAGCTCATTATTTTATCCCCTGGTTAGGACTTAAAAAAACCTTCTTCTGAGAGAGTAACAATGAAAGAGCATGCAAGCCAGTAAGAGCTGGGAAGATCGTTAGCACCTAGTTAGGGCTAGAAAAAAACTTATTCAGAGCAAGTAGAGCAATGAAAAAAAATTCTGCAAAGACTTAGGGCTGGAAAAATATTCTTCTGAGAGAGTAACAATGAAAGAGCCTGCAAGCTGGTAAGAGCTGGGAAGATAGTTAGCACCTGGTTAGGGCTAGAAAAAACTTATTCGGAGCAGCTTCAACACATTATTTTATCTCCTGGTTAGGACTTAAAAAATCCTTCTTCTGAGAGAATAACAATGAAAGAACCTGCAAGCCGTAAGAGCTGGGAAGATAGTTAGCACCTGGTTAGGGCTAGAAAAAAACTTACTCAGAGCAAGTAGAGCAATGAAAAAAAATTCTGCAAAAACTTAGGGCTGGAAAAACATTCTTTGGAGAGAGTAACAATGGAAAAGCCTGCAAGGTAAGAGCTGGGAAGATCTGTTAGCACCTAGTTAGGGCTGGAAAAAAAGCTACATTCGAAGTATAAGACGCACCCAAATTTTCAGCCACTTTTAGGGAGGAAAAAGGTGCGTCTTATACTCCAAAAAATACGGTAACTAACTAACTAAACTATGACCGTAATAAAGTTTGATGGTGATGATGATGGTGATGATGATATTATTATTATTATTATTATTATTATTATTATTATTATTATTATTATTATTATTATTAGTAGTAGTAGTAGTAGTAGTAGTAGTAGTAGTAGTAGTAGTAGAAAACTTTACTGTTTAAACATCAGTGGCCAACCTATAACACTGGGGTAATAATCCATAATTCTGAGTAAAAACTGGAAGTCAACACCCAGCTATATCAACATGGAAGCTTTGTCCCTCCAGCATTGCACTAGTGTTTATTCCCAAGTCAGAAACACACACACAAGGCCACTCCAAAGTGCAGAGGATAAATTGCAAAAATTCAGTTGACCACTTGATGGCAATAGGTATAGAATCTTGGTCTCTTTACTGCTATCTAGTGGTCATACAAATTTTTGCAGCCCAAATATGGCATTGGCAAAGAGTATTATGGACTCTTATTAGAAAGACAGGCTTCTACTCATCTAAAACCAATTGGTGACTGGAATTTTAGGAGGGAATCTATTAATGCTCAAGACTAAGAGAGGATATGACCAGCCCACGTAAAACTATAGAGTTGTATCCCTGCAGCCCTCAAGCTTCTTAAGTCTATTTCTACCTTGCATAGGCACAAATTGATTGTACAAGTGTGACAGTATGAAAGTTATATTGTTGTTTCAGATGTAAGATTCCTTTAAGATTGTTATAAATGAACATTGAAGAAGAGTTGAACCTATGACTGCAAAAGTTATATCTGAAATAATCTTGTACAGTGACAAGGTGCATGTATACTCTGCACTTATGTATAAAATGCCCTGTAAGAAGCAATTCTTATACTCCGCTCTCTAGGTATCATTTTCTCTTGAAAGGGCCCTCAGCTGCTTGCTATTGTTGATCTAATAACATGCCTGAAGATGTGATTTATTTTTAGTTTGCTTATTTTTCTTACTATCCTGCCTTGCTTTCAAGAGTATTCAATCAACAGAAAATCACCGGAACCTCTGACTTTTCTTCTTTTGATTCCCCTGCCTTTTATTTCTTCTACCTACTATATGCCTTAGGAGTTTCTTATAGACCTATTCCCTGAAGGTGAGTGAGATGGAGAAGAATGGACTAAAGGACTTAAAGAAATCCTTTTTCACAGCCATGATTTATTACAAAAAGAACTGTACAGACTCTTCATCTGCTTTGTGAGGAAATGCCAGTTCATTGGATCAGTACTTGGTGAATGCGTAGATAATATCCCACACAACCCCCACAAGTACAAATCCACAACAGCACTAGTGTTAAGGCTTGGAATTTCAAACTAAATAAGGAGAGGGAGGTACAGTATTTTCTTCATTAAAACATCAATCTATTATTTGTAATAACCTTTTCTGAAGCTATTGATTTCAGGGACATTGGGCACTTTAGAGCAGGGATTATTTTGACATTCATTCTCAGAAATAATATGCATTTTGCACAATCTCTTTGAATTTCTACCAGCCATTAGTAAATGATATGTTATTCAAGGATAGGAAGGTCACAAGATGCCTGCCTATTGGTCCTTATCAAAGTAGTAATACCTTCCAGACAAGTGAATCCAGGGCGGAAACTCAGTTCCATTACTTTGTATCATATAATCATGTCCCACAATCACTATGTCTAGAGCTCACACTTGCAAGCCCTATACATTTCTGAATAATCTGTGAATAAGGCTGTGTTGGCACAAAGGCCACTAGAGAAATAGAATATTTCTTAATTCACTTGTCCTATTCTTGGTTCAAAGTCCTCTGCTTTATAAGCTCTGCTCTGATGTTCAGAGCAGTTCAGAAACTTAGTTGTGTTATAGGGAAAAGAAGGCACTGCCCATCAAAAAGAGGGATTTTAAAATTTCAGCCTTTTCTTTGTCTCATTGTTTTCCATTGCATTCACTTAGAAGTTCTAAGAAGTTTTGTGGAAGTCTTACCATCTGGCTGTCTTAAGAACAATGCTTTCTTTTACACAAAGAATTATGTGAAGAAATTAGATTTGTATAGCGAATTAATCTCCCCAGAGTCTACCCTAAGTAGTTAATTCCAATCTACTCAGAGAGACAGTAATTTTTTGTCAGTTTAAAAAAAATGCACTTCCCCTGCAGATTTCATTCTGTTCTGTTGAAACAAAAATGTTATATGGATTAAAACACATGTAAAGGGATGTAGCTCAAATGTCCTGCACTGACTTTTTTATTCAATTTGGCACGATGTCTCCATTTAAAATGTTCTGAATTTCCTGCAGATCCTATTATACTCTCTTTTGGAAAAGTAACAAAACCAAAACAGTCATTTTGTTCAGGCTACATAATGAGAATTCAAGCCTGCAAACTTCTGAAATAACATGCTAGAATTCAGATGAGTTGGGATGAGTTACCAAAGGGAATTTTCAAGGTGGAGAATCTTGCCTTGGCCAACTTTACTTGACAGATGTTCATGTTGTTACTTGTTCAGGTTAAATTCACACCTAATTTCTTGTTATTGTGCGGTCTCTTTATTTACTATTTTAGCCACAGTATAGTACAGTGATGGCGAACCTATGGCACGGGTGCCACAGGTGGCACACGGAGCCATATCTGCCGGCACGTGAGCCGTTGCCCTAACTCAGCTCCAGTGCGCATGTGCATGCCCGCCAGTTGATTTTTGGCTCGCGTGGAGGCTCTGGGAGGGCAATTTCGGCCTCTGGAGGGCCTCCAGGGTGGCAGGGGGGAGCGTTTTTGCCCTCCCCAAGCTCCAAGAAAGCCTCTGGAGCCTGGGGAGGGTGAAAAATGGGCCCACCGGAAGTCGGGAAATGGGGGAGTGGGGGGGTCACGCACGCATGTGCAGGAGGGTGGAGCAAGTGAGGGGCTTTGAATTATGGGTGTGGGCACACACCCGCGTGCAATAGCGTGCACATGCCCTATTTCGGCACCCGAGGAAAAAAAGGTTCGCCATCACTGGTATAGTATGATTAAATCATTTGCAATGAACCTCTACGTGGAATGGATCCCAATGCTATGGTGTGCTTTTCACAGCAGTGCTGAGATCTGATAGCTGTTTGTAAAGAGGCAGCCAGTAATGCTGTTACCGCATGCCTTATGAATTTTATATAAAAGCTTTAATTGCAACCAGCAGAAGTGGGACCCCATTGTAAGACATTTTAAAACCATCCAAGTCCAAGGAGTCACCATTGTGAGTATATCCTGTTATCTCTTTCCTGAACTGCCAAGAGATTTTCAGAAGCAAGTGATGAACAAGCTAGTTAGCTTTGCTCCACGTTCCAAAAATAAGATTCTACAGAGTAAACAATGATTTTTACTACATCAGTTAAGTGGTATCGCAGGAACAAGTATCTTGGTTAGATTTCTCATTCTGCCTTTTATGCAATCCAAATCCCCAAGGATAATTTGGTCATGAGGCATGGCATTTGGTTGTTTTTTAGCCAACCATTTTCCTTATGTAAAATTGTATCTCTAAAAGAGCTCACAAAAGACAATTTCATAAAACAAAGGCAGAGTGGACAGAACAGCATTAGCTGCTGGAGGCCACATGGTGGAGTAGATGTTTGTAGAATGAGCTTTAAACAGTATATGATAGTTAACAAAAATTCTTCCATTTTCTCCTGTTAAATATAAACAAAGCTGTAGCAATGTCTATCTTCCTCTCATGTGCTCGCTTATTCCTTCTCTTAACTTATGGGAGAACTCATGTTTACACAAAGGTGGAATTGTGCAGCATGTACAACATTAGTCTGCGATCAGCAAGAAGTACCTTGATTCCATAGTTGGAACTAACAGGAAACAAAGACATTTGTTTCTTTTTGATGCAATCAATCCTCTGGTATTCCAAAAAAAAAGAGGCATTTAGCAATCTGAGAACCACAGGTCTCAAGACAATAACATCACATCTGAACTAAAAAAGGTGGCCTACTTTATTTCCATAATGTTAGCCTATACCTAATGAGAACACCTATACTAAATTAAATGAACAAACAAACAAACCCAGGCATTATTATGTGTAAGCATTGAAATGTGTAAAAATCCATAAAAGAAATAAAAACCCGTATGGCCATAGTACAGTTAGCAAACTTCACTGATTATCTATTCATTTCCAGACTCTTTAAAGGACCACTTTAACTTGAGATCTCCATAACATATGTGCACAATTCCCTTGAAACAGGCCAATGTAGTCTTCCAAGAACTTTCGTATGGTCTATAACAGTGGCCCCCAACCTTTTTGGCACCAGGGACTAGTTCCATGGAGAAAGGCTTTTCCACAGACCAGAGGGAGTGTGGTTTTTGCATGCTGCCTGCACCCACCGGATGGGGCTTTGCTTGTTTGCATGGCCTGGTTGCTGGCATGCCATGGACTGGTGCCAATCCACAGTTCGGGGGTTGGTCTATGAGACCCTCTCAGCTTCGACTGCTGAATATTGGCTGCACTAAAGACCTCAATTAATCATGCTATTGTCCTGTCGCAGTTCCACTCCTATCTTTCCAACTACACAAAATACTTCTTGTTCCTTCCCATGTTCTTCCTCACTGCCTTCCCCCTAAATTGTTGTCCCTTAAATTTCCCCCTAAATCTGTGTGTGTGTGTGTGTGTTTGTGTGTGTGTGTGTGTGTCCGTCCCCTTTTCCTTCTCCTCTTCCTGACTACTGCTTATCTTACAATGACTGCCATTTTTCCTGTTCCAGACTAATTTCTTGTTCAGGACCTCAGAATAAATATGACTTCCAGAATGCACACTGGATTCCAGAATCATTGTAGAATGAGTAGAAATTAATAACTTGCTGGGGGAGAGGTGGAGATTCAAACTCTTTTCATCCCTTCCTATTTCAGCTGCCTCCATCCTTTTAATTTATTATTCCCTTTTCTTGAAGCGGGTGAAAGTTTTTGTGTGCATTGGTGTGTGTTTGTAACAGTTTCCTTCTTTGCTTTTTTTTGTGTGTGATCAGCTGCGTCATCTTACAAGTTACTAGCCTAAGCATGGTATTCCACATATTGTAAGCAATTATAATGGAAGCTCGTGAAATGAAGTACGATGCTATTGTTGTAAGGAATATCCTTCTGGGTTCATTTCCAAGTGGGGAAAAAGACACTGGATTCATGAAAGTTGCTTGGAAAGAAGGTTTAATGGTGGACAGGAGCACATGGCATGAGCCCCTGCACAGAAAAGGTAGCTTACATTTTTCCAGGTGTGGGTGAAGAGAAAAAGAGAGAGAAGAGATGCTGAGTTCCTTGTTTTATACTGTCTGTTGGGTCCCACCTCTTAGTTTCCTGTTCCTGTATAGACATGTATCCCATTGGCTCTCAGACCCCCCAGGGGCATGCTGGGACAACTCTATAGATTTTTGTCTAATCCAGCTTTGGCTGAATGAAAGGGCCTTGGGCAAATCCTATTGTGGTTTTATTATGCAGAAGACTTTCAGGCCAGGTGAGAGGAATATGTGAGCTGGCCCAGTCCTTAATGGCCCATTGGCAGGGGTGGGGATTTCCAAGAGGAGTCTTTTGTCTGTTTAAAAGCATGTTTCCAGATGTGTTCCACAGAATATTTTCTGCCTTTTAATATCTCCTAGGATATCTCATTTCCTAGGAGAGGGGTGGGTGCTAACTTCCTACACTATGATGACCTATCAGACTTCTGAGCCTTCTTAGTACATAATACTGAAGAGGCTTGCTGAGGATATATTCCAATTTTCAGTGGATGGTTGAATTATTATCAAGTAAATGAAACTTCCTAATCCGGGCCATGTAGACTAACACATTTTGTGAAACCTTTACTGAAGGCAAAAGATGTGTGCTTAGAGCGCTAATGAAAATTTTGAATGACAGAAAATGTCAAGATCAAATTAATAGATGGATCAATTAAGCCTCTTTGTAGGGCAGAGATGCAAACCCAGTTGCCACTCACATAATCTTTGAGCACAGACCCTAGCGACTCCTCAAAGTCACTAGTATATGTAATTTTTAATGAGACAAAGGGGGAAAAGTATAAATCAGATATGAAATGTAATATTAAATCCAACAATCATGGTAGAGATACTCCATCTGCATCCAGCCCAATTTAGGTCCTAGAATATTTTGCCAAATGTCTGAAATGTGTTCAGCAATGTAATTTGGAACCAAATATTATCAGTAGCCAGGATTAAGTGAAGAAAGCCTTCCAGCCATTCAGTTTGATTTCTTTTATTTGTTTAACGTCCCTATGAACTGTCAAGTTGATCCCAATAAGGTGCTTCGATTCACTTTAATTGGCTAGCAATGTCTGTCAGGAGGAGGGCATTTGCTAAATGTCAAGCTTTAGGGTGTCCTATAGTCTAGGCAGCATTTCTATTTTAATTTTTGTATCATTGAAGAAACTATTCCATGCCTGATGCTGGATCGGCTGACATAGGGTGCTTAAAGAATATTTATCTGAGTAGCTGCAGTCCTCTAGGGGTTTGTGGGTTCTGTGCAATATTTTAGCTTTCCTAGCTCTGCACTCTTCTGGGCAGAGAACCCTGATATTGTTCCTAGGATCAGTTGGACTCACTGTCCCATCTTAGGAGTCCCACCCTGAGTGCTCTTGTCCCCACTGGAACCCAGAGGTGGGTTCCTCCCATTTTGGACTGGTTCACCCAAACTGGTAGCAATCTGCTGGTGATGTCACAATGATGTCACGGAACCGGTTCGGTTGGTGCTGGTCCATGGTCGCTGCCATCTTTTTTTTACATTTTTTTGGATTTTTTTGAATTTTTTCCCAGGTTTTTTTCCTTCTGCACATGCGCAGAAGCTGAGTTTCTGGCACTGTGCATGCATTGCCATCTTGTTTTTGGCTTTTGGGGGAATTTTTTTGAATTTTTGTGACTGCACATGCACGTGCGTGCACTTTAAGGCACGGCCACGCGGCGTGGGAGGAAGCGAACCGGCAGCGAGGTAAATTAGAACCCACCCCTGCTGGAACCAGTTTGGCTTTTTCTTTCCACATCTGGGGCAACCTTGATTATATATAAACAAGGAATCTCTCAGCTCAATCCAAACAGTAATTATACAATACACTTGGACAGAGGCATCCCACACTTGTTAAGAATAAGAAGAAGTGTGCCCTCTTTCAGCGTTTTGAATAACTGTGGAACAACTACAACATTGACTTCCCCCCCTATTTTGATAGACTTCACAAGGCAGCCATAGTCCATGACATGATAGCAGCATGTTATCTGACAGTGTATCATTGTAAAAGGACAGTGAACTCTGAGCCTCACTTAATAACCAAACCTAGATTCTAATTTTCAAAAATCTCCAAAACAAGAGGACATTTCCTGCTAGCCACTCACTAACTCATCGTCTCATTTCTTAAAACTTTTCCACCAGATATTGCCCCGATACACACACTCACACACAACTACTTCTTCATATCAAACCAGATTTGACAAATACAAAGATGCAATAAGACAAGCAGGAGCTATATAGAACAGGGACTGCTCCCGTCACCTTTCCACTTTCCCCTGGATTCAGACACACAGATTAGAAGCATTTAAAATGGATGGCTATATTTTACTGAATTTACAGTTTGTGGACTAGAAGATTAAAGAATTCAATCAAATACACAACACCCCAGAAACTGAGGCTCATGAAGGATGTAGTTCTACCAAATACTGCCGGAAAAGTCTGTAGGAAAAGCCAATACAAGGGTACCTCAGTACTCGACTGCTTCAAAATTAGTTGAATTTGGTACTCAATGCATTTTGATGTGAAAAATGTTGTTCCTGTACCTGTTGTTTGTTTGATAGTCAATGCACCGTGATAGGAAAAGAGGAACAGCCATGGAGAATGGATAGGAAGCTGGCCATGCCAGGAAGATTGCTGCAAAAGGAAGAGAGGGACAGCTGCAGAGGGTGGACAGGAAGTCGGCCATGATGGGAAGGACATAGGAAAAGGGATAGGCAGGAAGTCCTTCCCAACTGAAACAAAGTGTCAGGTGGTAAGTCATGTGATTCATTGGCACTCATCATTTTTTGGTACTCATTGTGCCTCCCAGAACCAATTAAAAATGAGTACCAATGTATCACTGTACTCTATTACAAAAGGTTAGAAAATCACAACATGACTCTGTGTTGGGAGTCTTACAAAGAGGCCCAATTTCATCTCTTCAAATTACTTAGTAGGAGAGAATCAAAGAAATACATTAAGTAATTAATGAATCAGCAAAGATGAATTGTAACTTCAGCCCATCAGTAGTAGCAGTTTATTCAAGGATAGACCCAGATGCTATTTTTATAGTCCACTTCAGACTGCATCTATGTCAAAGGAGAATGAGGATTTAAATAATTTATATGGAGGCACTCCTGCATTCAAAGAAGTATTAATTTAATGCTACAAGGAGAACTGATCTGCATTAATAAATGCCTTTTAGCTCCATAGCTGAGTATACAATTATGCCTTTTTCACCATAGAATTTGTATATGTGCATGAGGAATGTAAATGTTTTAACACAAAATTTACAGATCGCAGCAGCATTCATTTCTGGGATGTTCTCTTGCATACTTGTGTTGTAAGGAATATCCTTCTGGGTTCAGTTCCAAGTGGGGAAAAAGACACTGGATTCATGGAAGTTGCTTGGAAATAAGGTTTAATATGGTGGACAGGAGCACATGGCATGAGCCCCTGTACAGAAAAGGTAGATCACATGCTTCCAGATGTGGGAGAAGAGAAAAGGGCAGAAGAGATGCTGAGTTCCTTGTTTTATACCCTCTGTTGGGTCCCATCTCTTAGTTTTCTGTTCCTGTGTATATAATGCACTGATTGGTGGTCAGGCTCCCAGAAGGCCATGCAGTGGCAACTCTATAGGCTTTTGTCTGTCCCAGGCTTGGCTGAATGAAAGAGCCTTGGGCAAATCCTATTATGGTTCTTTGTTATGTAGAAGACCTCCAGGCTAGGTGGGAGGAATGTGTGAGCTGGGGGCAGGGAGCTGCAGGAAGCTGCTTTGTATTTAAAACCTGTTTCTCTTTTCCTCATTCAGGGAAACATATTCTTTCCTTTTTCAATATTTCCTAGGATATTTCATTTTTCTAGGTGGGGGTGGGTACTAACTTCCTATACTTGTTTGACATTAGCATCCACAATATTTTCTAAAATCCAAATATCTTTCCTGTGAATCCAGATCCCATGATTGTTCTTCTGAAGAAAAACAGAAAAAGGCTGAGCTAATATAAGCACAACAGAGATGTGAACAAGAAAATATCCAATTCTAATTTGCAGCTTCATCTAAAGTGTCAATTCCATTCAAATCTGAAATTTAATTTGAAGAGTTCCATCCAATTGGAAATGGCAACTGGAAGCAAAAATCCAATTCAACAAAAGACTGTGAGCACATTTGAAAACTCCATCTATATACTACTAAAGCATGTATGTCTGTTTGTCCGCTAATAAGTTTTAATTGGGTGAAACAGTGCATCATACAGCAACAATGTTTGAACTAAGTTTCCTCAATAGGCTAACTTACAGAACGAGTCCAAAATCTGGAGCTCATTACTCTTGTGAGATTGAAATTTGAAAAAGTTCAAATTTCAGTCAGTCATAGTTTTATATGATTGTTTTTTCCAACCCTGCCTGACAGCTTCCTATAAGTCAATAGGGAAACTGGCAGGAACATGATCAACTTTAGAACATCATTGCAGATGCTCCCTGCCAGCTTCCTGCAAGTAAAGTCAATGGGGAAGCCAGCAGTAAGTTGCAAGTCCATAGCCAGGAGGCAGTTACATGGCTTCTGTCAAGTTGGGGGGGGGGCAGATTGAGTGAGAGGGGTGATGAAAGTTAGGGAAGATGCAAAAGGAAACAGTACAGGGTGGAGAAGGTGCAATAGCAATAGCACTTAGACTTATATACCGCTTCACAGTGCTTTACAGCCCTCTCTAAGCAGTTTACAGAGTTCAGCATATTGCCCCCAACAATCTGGGTCCTCATCTAAAGTGTCAATTCCATTCAAATCTGTAACATTCAAGACAATGTTACAAGGGGAGGGTGCACAGGGATGCACAAGTGGTCATGTGGCACGAGCACAGAGGGACAGGAGACACTTGAGCAACCTGCAACCTTCTGTGCCCAGCTTCCCCATCAACTTCCTCACTCCAAGCAGAGTCAGTAGGGAAGGGAAACAGGAAGTCAAAAATTGCTCCCACTTCCACTGCTTATTTGCTCACTCATGGTTGCCTCGAACTGCGAGACAAGTGACATATAAATGTAAACTACAACAACAAGCGTACTGAAGTCAAGAAAAAGTTTAGAAGTGAATACCTCAAGAGAGTGTAAAAAAAATCTTAAGGTGCAGCCAGACTCAAGCAGAACTAAAAGCCCTGGATAAAATACCAGAAAAATAATGACAATGAATCATGCCCTTCTTCCACACAGTGATGTTGACAGACTCTACTTGCCAATGAAAATGGGTGGGGAAAGAATGTTGCAAGTGCACCAGACAGTTATGGAATAAAAAATAGGCATTGGAAGAATATCTGATGGACACTGAAGAAGATGCACTGAAGCTAGTATACCAGGGAGGCTGACTGAATACTGGACTGCCCTACAAGAAAGACCAAATGAAGACCAGAAAGGAGACATGGGAAGCCAGTACATTAAAAAAAATAGCAGACAAAGCAGATAATAACAAAACCTGGCAATGTCTAAAAGCAGGAAAGTTGAAAAGAAAGGGGAGCTAATTCTGGCTGCCAAAGATGAAGCCTTAAGAACAAATGGCTTTAAAGCCAGAACTGAGAAGACAGTAACAGACAGCAAGTGCT
This sequence comes from Diadophis punctatus similis, assembly GCA_023053685.1. NCBI lineage: Eukaryota > Metazoa > Chordata > Lepidosauria > Squamata > Dipsadidae > Diadophis > Diadophis punctatus. Next base: position 54,446,042 of record JALIGW010000003.1, read on the forward strand.
GCCTCTGTAAAGAAGCTGAAGTAACAGTGAACCATCTAGTTAGCTACTACAAGAAGATCACTAGGCTGACTACAAGCAATGGTATGACAAGTAGCAACAATGGTGGATTGGAAGACTTGCAAGAAATACCATTTGCCTGCAAGCAAGAACTGGTAGGACCATAAAATAGAGAAAGTAATAGAAAATGAAAAAACTAAAGTGCTCTAGGACTTTAGAATTCAAATAGACAGGCATCTGCCATGTAACCAGAGGTGGGTTCCTGCCTGTTTTTGCCGGTGCGGTTAATAGCTGTTGTTCGGCGCAGAGCCGAAGATGCTGCTGCCGTTCGCGGCGCGGGAGCTTTCCCCGGGCGCTGCCGCCACCCGCATGGACGCCACCGTTTGCGTTCTTTTGCCCTCTGCGCATGCGCAAAGCGTTCTGCATGAGCAGAGGGCAAAAAAACGCAAACGGCGGTGTCCATGCGGGCGGCGGCAGCGCCCGGGGAAAGCCCCCGCGCCGCGAACGGCAGCAGCATCTTCGGCTCTGCGCCGAACAACAGCTATTAACCGCACCGGCAGGAACCCACCTCTGCATGTAACACCCTAGTTTTAACAACTATTGATAAGAAAGACAAAAAATGTCTGGATAGTGGACCTTGCAGTACCTGAAGATAGCAGAATAGAAGAGAAAGAATTAGAGAAGATAACAAAATACAAATACCTGAAAATATAAATAGAAAAATTGCAGCAAAAGAAAGCAAAAGTAGTACCAATTGTAATAGGTACCTTGGGTGCAATCCCAAAATAACTGGAGCACCACTTGAAAACCATCAACATTGACTAAATCACTATTAGTCAATTGCAAAGGCAGCTTTACTTGGAACAGCTTACATCTGGCGATGGTATCTTTAACATCAACAAATAACAGCATCTGCCCATCCTAGGTCCTTGGGAAGGACTCAATAAGTGGATAAAAATGCCAGAATCAGTCTGAATATTTGGCCGCCTGTGTGATAAACAGCAACAATAATAATGATTCTATTAATCTGTTTAGATAAGTAAATACTTCTGAAATGACAACACAACTGAAATGATAACCCAACAGGTCATGACATGTCTTGATGAATCTTAAAATTCACATGTTGATTCCATTAAAATTTGATTGGGTTCTTTCATTACGTTACCTTTAAATCAAGTCTTCATACACTCCTAGTTACCAAAATTCTGCACATAAAGCAATGTTTTGCTTTAATAAAGATCTGAGTGATACAGTCCCTTGAAGATATTTTGCAAAGTAGTGAAGCTTTCTTGTTCCTAAAGCCAAACTCAAATAAACTGAAATATAGCTTCACGTTATTTTGCTCCCACCTGATCTGCATAGGAGCTTTCAGTGTTGGCAAGTACTACTGGAAAATACCAAGAAGAATTATTTTGAGCTTCCTGGCATAATGCAAGTATGTGGCTTACAGATGCTGGTTGATTAGAATACACCAGTGGTGAGAAAGCTCTCTGCTTCCCAGATGCAGTGCTTTTGTGCCAGCACAGAGGCTTCCACAACCAGTTACATCACAAAGTTCATGCACCTCAGCAATGTAAATAGCTAATGTCAACTGGTTCAGGCAAGCTGATATCTCATCATTGGCAGCAGATGCACAAACAGAGCTACTTCTGCATACCTAACCAGGCATGTTAGGGCTTAATCCTTGACTGTCTGCATCAGGTACCAGGAGAAGGCCTGAACATGCAAATTCAATTCTGTCAACTGCAGGCTATCTCAAAACAATTTGGTTCCTTTCCCCTTAAACTGAAAATGAGCTACTATGTCATCATGGCTGCCCTATCTATGACATCAATCCTGTGGCACATTAGCTTGGCCTGCAAAAATGCTCCCCCTGCTCACTTGGAACTTTTGTGGACACATATCAATGCTGAGGTGCCAATGCTTTGTCATTTCCTGCCTTGTTTCTTACCAAGCCAGGGAAATCTACCAATTCTTTTAATGTTGCCAGTACTCTTGAGTGCTTGAAGAACTCTCTCCCCGCATTTTATAATCGATGTTCTGCACTCTCAAGGGTGAGTGATGGATCATTTCACCAAGACTGCATCCCTGCTGAAGTCATTCCTATTGTCAAGATCATTTTCTGGTTGTATGGCCTGCCTACCTATATCATTTTGGATCTGTGTTCCAATTTAATGCTGGGTTCTGGAAGACTCTGTTCTTCCTGGTAGTAGATTTCTACCTTTCTACCTCATACCATTTGAGCCAGATGAATACCGTATTTTTCGGAGTATAAGACGCACCGAAGTATAAGACGCACCTTAGTTTTGAGGGAGGAAAACAAGGGAAAAAGGCCTCTGCCTCCAAGCAATTTGCCAAACAGCAAACAGCAAACAGCACAGATGATATACACTGTTTGCTGTGCATTTCTGTGCATGTGTGCCTGACCCATAGAAATAGCAAAGAATTGGAGAAATGTACATTATGCCAGAAAATTTTCTTAAATGTAGTCACACTAACTCTTCCCAATTATTTAAATAGATCTACTCCAAGGTAACTAAACTCTAATACTAAACAGGACACTGTTACATTTCAGACTATACTTGTACAGAGCTGTTAAAATTAATTAAAATTTCTGGAAGTATACATTATTCTCTATTATTTAAAAGAAGATACAATAGCACTGGGCCTCTTCAGAGCAAGCATTTATTTTAAAAAGCTTCTTTATTTTGTTAAGTTGTCTAGATTTACAGGGATCTCCAACCTTGGCAACTTTAAGACTTGTGGACTTCAACTCCCAGAATTCCACAGCCAGCAAAGCTAATAAAGCTGGCTGTGGAATTCTGGGAGTTGAAGTCCACAAGTCTTAAAGTTGCCAAGGTTGGAGACCCCTGGCTCTAGAACAGGGGTCGGGAACCTTTTTGACTAAGAGAGCCATGAAAGCAAAAAATTTGGAAATTTATTTCAGTGAGAGCCATATATGGCGGCGGTTGCGGCGCGGAGAGAAATAAAAGAAATCTCTGCCTTAAACTCCACCAGCTTTAAGCACAGAAGCACCCGGGTTCGAGGGCGTAGAAACAGACCCCCCAAATCAGAAAAGAACAAGGGTGACGGAGGGAGAGAGAAGGGGAAAAACCCCAAGTCGCTAGCCGCAGGGCAAGAGAAGAGAGGGGGAAAGCCCCAGGAAAGAGGACTTGGCAGCACGTCCCTCTCTTCCTGCCCCTCCTTCCTCGCTTCCCTTCCTCTCCCTCTCCTTCTTTCTCTCCCTCCCCAGCGCCTCGTGCACGCCTCCCCTCCGCCCGTCCCTCAGTTAACAAGGCCCCTCTCCCCCTATTGCTCTCGCACGCTCTCTCCTTTCTCCCACCTCAACCCCCCCAAGATACACACACACACACACTCGCCAAAAAAAGGGGGGGGAGAGAGAAAGGAAAAAAGGAGGGAAAGGGGGGGAAATATAGCGAGCGAGCCCTGGCGCTAATTCCCGCCCGGCGCAGGCTAATAGACTCCCTCGAAGGTGGCGGGAGCGCAAGGGGGCACCGAGCCGGGCAGAGGCGCTCGTTGCTGGCTGCCCAACTTGGATGATGACCATGACTACGATGGCTGACGGGCTGGAAGCGCAAGACTCGTCTAAATCTGCCTTCATGGAGTTCGGGCAGCAGCCGCCGCCGCCGCCGCCTCAGCAGCCTCCCCAACCGCCACCGCCGCCGCCGCCACCGCCTCCAGTGGCACAGGCGCCCGGCGGCTCCTCACACTCAGCGCAGCAGCAGCAGCAGCAGCAGCAGCAGACCTCGCCGGCGGCGGCCATGGCGGGCGCCCACTACCCGCTCCATTGCCTGCACTCGGCGGCGCCGGCCTCGCATTCGCACCCGCACCACCAACATCCGCACCTGCACCACCACCACCATCACCACGCCACCACTGGCGGCGGTTGCGGCGCGGAGCTTCTCCCGCCCGCTTTCCCATCCCGGCTGAATGCCGCCATTTGGGTTATTTTTCCCTCTGTGCATGCGCGCGCATGCACAGAGGGAAAAATAACCCAAATGATTGTGGTCAGCCGGGACAGGAAAGCGGTGATTGTGTTCAGCCGGGACGGGAAAGCGGGCAGGAGAAGCTCCGCGCCGCAACCGCCGCCAGTTCCATCGGCTATACGCCGAAGGACTGGCCCGGGCGAACCAGGAGGATTTCACCACTGCTGCGAGCCATATGCAATCATCAAAAGAGCCACATCTGGCTCGCGAGCCATAGGTTCCCGACCCCTGCTCTAGAACAATAATAAAGCAGTCTTTAAAAAATAAGTCTAATAATTTGAACATTCTACAGACATTTATAGTTATTCACTTACCCCCTTCCATCCAGTTCAGCAAAAAATAAAAATCTGCGTGTCTCTCCCAGCTATTTGCCTCTTTATAGTTAGTTTCACTTTCATTTTCCCACGTGGCAAACCTAATCAGCTGTAGGTCGGGAAACTGCTACTGACTTGCTTGGCATTACAGGCTCTTCCCTCTTTCCTGCAAGCAGGTAAATTGCTGGAAGACAGAGGCCAAAGGGTGGGGGTGGCTGGGTGGCTGGGGCTGCATTCGGTGTAGGTTTTCACCCTCTTTTGGGGGGTAAAAAGGTGCATCTTATACTCTGAAAAATACGGTAGATAGCATGAATATCTATAACTGGCTCATGAAGCAGCAGGGTCCTGCACACATAACAAGGTGTCACCCCTGTGCTAAATGCTCCAGCATTCATCTTTGCTTCTAAAGCCAGACCGTGAATGAGGAAGATGCAACATGCATCAGCAGAAGAGCATTAGGTGAAGAAAATATTTTGTTTTTTTAAAAACCTGTTGTTAAAAGTAGGAAATAAATGTGCTCTTTGAGGAAATGCAAACTACTTTGTTAAGAAAAATATGTAAGAAAATTACATATAGAACTGAGCTTTTTGCCAAGGTGAATCTAAATCATCTCACTCAGGTCTAAGCAGCACACCCCTGAGAACCCTTTTAAGATTGCCTGGGGTGAGTGGATTAATGATTTGAAAATATTCACAATTTCAACAAGTGAGATCTGATCAATAAAAGTTATTAGCTATTTTGTATCTCATTTGGGAGGGGGAAATCCAAAATAGCATAAACTTCTCATTTCATAACCATTTACAGAGCTGTATCATAACAGGTTTCTTATAAACCATGGGATTCTATCAACCTTTCACCATATATCTAGTGGAAAAGTGGAAAAATATTTCTAGCTAATATCAATTTCAGATTTCAATTTCAGATTTCCAAAGGCTGAACATAATCAATTCTTTAACAAACGGAAGAGTACAGGAATAAGAAGAGAAAACTGACAGAGTCATTTAAAAACAAAGGAAGGAAGGAGGAAAGGACAGAATTTGTAATGTCACAAGACTGAATCATTCATGTAAGTAACAAAAAATCATTTTCATCTCAGAGTTTGTTTATTTAAACAAGCAAATATTAAGCCTGATGTTATGACATGAAACATGGTATTTATAATGAGTAGAAAGTAGAGATCGATGAATTGTTAAGAGGAAATACTAACTTTTCCATAATAAGACTCATGGCTTTACAATATCACAATTTTTCTTGCTTTATTTTATTTTACAAGGAGGAACTTTTGATAGAAATGCTATCACTGTTTTTCATATTTCCAGTCAAACATAGAATGGAATCCCATAGGAGGCAGTATATGTTTTAAAATGTGGGTCACATTGCAGAAGGGATCTGGCTTCAAAAATATGGAGAATAATTCTAAAATGTTTTATCAAACAAATAAAATAATGCTACTTCTATAGGATTCAGTATCAGTTTATAATTATTAAATCAATTATTTAAGGATATATTATACAAGCATATAACATACTTTAAATCACTGAAAGACTATTTGATATCTAAAATGCCTTTAATGGGAAAATTAATAGATTCAATCCAGCTATCATATTCTGGATAGCGGAATAATTAGTGTGAAAGTATATTTGGGTGGAACCAGGATTAGTCAATCTTAGGTTCTGTATTTTTTCTACTGTAAAAATCAGGGTAACATTAACATTGTTAGGCAAAAGGGGTAATGCTAATAATTACAGTATTCTTCTTCTTGTCCCATATCCGTCATCAGAGGTTAGCGATCATGTTGGCGATCCTATTTTTATCAACAGTCGCACAAAAAAGTTCTGTTGAGTTTCATCCAAACCAGTCGCTTAGATTTTGAAGCCATGATGTTCTCCTTCTGCCTGGACCTCGTTTGCCTTCAATCTTTCCTTGGAGGATTAAGCGAAGTATGCCGTACTTTTCTGGGTGTCGCATCACATGTCCAAAATATTCTAACTTTCACTTTTTTATGGTTTTGATGATTTTCCTTGGCTTTCCCAGGCGTATAGTTATAGGGTTGTAAAAACTTTGAAACTTGAAGTGACCTCCAATCCACAGAAATTTCTTCATGAATTAAAATGCTTTTCCTGTCTTCTAACAGCAAAGACAAGTGGTTTTATTGTTTCACACCATTTTGTTTCTAAATAGTTCTCCGGTAGTTCTAATATCTTCCAATCCACTCTCCAGAAGAGGTTTTTCTGGAGCTTGGAGGCTACATCAAAGAAAATCCTCTCACATCTTTGTATCAGTGAAAATAACTTTATCAAGTCTATGACCTGATACCCATTTCAAACACATCCAAGCTGCCCTATCTGCTTTATCAGATTATAATGAACTGAAAGACATCTGTTATTCACACTGTCACTTTTGAAGCGAATACTCCAGATTACAGACAGGGAAATTCAACCTTAATTAGAAAAAATACGCTGATCTCTTGAGTTAAGACCCACATTTTTCAAATAATATGTAAGAGCGGCTTACAAAAATGGCTGGTTAGCAGTCATATTCCAAAGGACTGAATGGTCCAACTGAATGCCAGTTGATGAAACATTATTGAACAAGAAGACAGTCTCTCTGAAAGCTGCATGTGTAATCACAGTTTGCTTAAGGGTAATCACAGTTTGCTTAAGGGTGAACCTCATTAACGGCATCTCTGATTAGGCTGCCAGGACTCTCCCGTTTTGAAATAGGAATATTTCAAAACTGCAGCTCCACGGGCAGATTTTAGTCCTTCCATTTTGGAATTAGCAGATAAAAAGGAGAGATAAAATTAGAATGGAGTTTGTTTGCTTCAAAGAATTGATAACTTGTATGATGCAGGCTAAAGCCCAAATAAACCACAAGGAACCTAAAATGCATCCAAATATGCCTCCATTTGAGAAGAGATGCTGTTCTGGTGTGGCACAATCTATATTTTTTCTATGTCAACACTTGCATCTCCAGAGTAGAAGCTAATTTGGTAAATTTATAACAGACGTTGGCCCGGTAATATGCCAGTTTATTGCATTGTTGCAAAGCTATTTCCCCAGCCATCACTCCAGGCTGTTTCGCAATATGAATATCTCACAATGATTATTATGGGGTAAGTATTTAATTAGCACTGAAACATGAGAGAAGGAAAAAGAGTGGACAGCTCACATGAAACAGAAAGGGAGGGCCAAGACAAATAATCTTCCTTGTTTTCAAATCAGTGATCAATATGAAATAAGGGAAAAGTTTAATTCATTATACAACAGATAAAAAAGTGGAAATCCTGCCTGAAAGTCTGGTTCAAAGCACCTTGAATAAAATAGGTTATTTATCTGTATCATGGAAGTGTGAAGCAAAATGAGGATATAATTAAGGGAGATGGATAACCAATGGTGTAACAGTCACCATTATTATCATTATTCAGCAATTGATCATTGCTCCTCAAAGTTATGGGTGGAACTAAATTCTGAAATATTGCTATACAGAGAAACCTTTCACAGACTCTCCATTATGGTAAATCATATGTGGTTGGGGAACTGGGGCTATTCATAAATTCCTATCTAATCTGTGAGTGTCTCACACTTTAATCAAAGTCTGGCAACATGTTTGCTTTGTTGTGGTGCTTCCTTTGCTGTCTGTTCACGATAACTCAAATCATAGAGATTTCCATAGCAAATCTGATTAAAATGCTGTTTATGCAAGCAAAGACTTGGACTGTGAAGGAGATTTTCTCAACAATGCTGCTAGTTATACAATAAAATAAAAAACACCTTCTCAGACAGGTTACTATGAGCTCTTCCCTGTATATAATATTATGTGACAGGTGACATGCCCATTTAATCACCAGATGTCAAGCTTGACTTGAGTGATATTAACTTTTTAACCCAACTTTCAATATCTAGTTTCCCACCTAGAGAACATGTTAGTCTATACTCTTATTTTTATCTTGCGACATAATAAATGTCTCATATTATTTTCTAAATAATTGTAAAAGGTGATGCTGGGAAGGTAAGAACCAGTGATATGTACACCAGGCAGAAATTTTATGTAAATCTGCTTTTAAGGACTGGAAAAGAACAGCCAGAATTGATTCAAAAGAGCGGTTGCAGGAACTGAGCTTGGCCAGTCTGGCAAAGAGAAGGACCAGGGGGGACATGAGAGCAGTGTTCCAATACTTGAGGGGCTGCCACAGAGAGGAAGGGATTAGGCTGTTTTCCAAAGCACCAGAAGGCCAGACAAGGAATAATGGATGGAAACTGACCAAAGAGAGATTCAATCTGTAAATAAGTCGACCTCTCCCCGTTTCTAAGAGGTCTGTAAGGGGTGTGCATAAGCGCACCACTGTGCCTACCGTCCATGTCCTACTGTCCTCTTTTATAGTTACTTTTTACTTATGTTTATACAAACTACTACTATGCTATACATGTTTGACAAACAAACAAACAAACAACAAACAAACAAACAAACAAACAAATAAATAGGAACTTTCTGACAGTGAGAGCGATCAACCAGTGAAACAGCTTGCCTGCAGAGGTTGTGAGAGCTCCAACACTTGAGACTTTCAAAGGGAGATTGGACTGCCATTTATCTGAAATGGTGTAGGGACTCCTGCTTCAGCGGGGGGTTGGACTAGATGACCTACAAGGTCCTTCCAACTCTAATAATAATCTAAAATCTAAAAAGGATGAGAAGAGGTCTGATCGTGATACATAAGGCATGGTTGGTTTATGGTCCTGCAGTAGATAGAAGTTCTGCCTTCTGTATGTGACTAGCCTAGGTGAGTGTGTGAAGCTTCTGTCATGCTTCATGTGAAATAAGAAAGTACAGGTAGTCCTCAATTTACAACAGTTCATTTAGTGAATGTTCAAAGTTACAACGGCACTGAAAAAAGTGACTTATGACCATTTTTCACACTTACAACCACTTCATCATCCTCATGGTCTCGTGATCAAAATTCAGAGGCTTGGTCATTGACTCATATACTATATATTATTATACTGACTCATATTTATGACAGCTGCTATGAACCTGGGTCATGTGAACACTTTTTGTGATCTTTTGGCAAGCAAAGTCAATGGGGAAGCCAGATTCACTTAACAACTGTATTACTAACTGCAAGTGATTTGCTTAACAAATATAGAAAGAAAATTTATAGAATGAGGCAAAATTCACTTAAAAATGATTCATTTAGCAGTAGAAATTTTGGGCTCAGTTGTGGTCATACGTTGAGGACTACATGTAATAGAGAACTGATAAAAGGGTTATTTGCTTTTGGCTGTAATGATGAGGGGGTTATAAAAGAAAGGTTTAGATATAGGTATGATGTTAAAATGGGCCAAGCATAAAGAGTTTGACATAATTAATCAATCAAATTGGCTTTCAGAGTGTTTGGATCTTTTTGTTACGGTGGGGAAAAGGTTGTCTCCTTTCCTCTTTTCTTATTTACCATAGAGATGACTGTCTCTATGGTAAATGATGAATTATACATAGTGTCAGGCCGAAGCCATATTTTATTTGCGACTTTGGCCTGCCACACTAGATGTTTAGAATGTATACTTGCTGTGGGAATTTGGGAGGGGCTGTTGCATGAGCAATGTAGAAGTGTAGCCATAACAAATTTATTTTAGGTTTTCAAGGTCATCCTTTGTTCAGCCCCTGGCCGGAAGCTGATGGGAGTAACGGACACGTTGGCAGAAGACAACTGGTCAACGTGATGAACTTGTGGGTGTGGGAACAAGGGAATGAACTTTAAACTGGGTGGAGAAACCCTCGTGGCTTTAGATTCGGGTTTCTCACAGATGTGCCAACATGGCTCTGTTAATAAATTGGAACTTTGAGGAATACTTTGCCTCGGACTCTGACTTAGTTTTGGATGCTATTTGGAACCCTGACACATAGCATAATTCTCATTAAGATTCCAAAGAACAGTGGCTTGAAATGCTATGAATAGATGCATTGTTTTGTTTCTATGAGGTTAAAGAAACGAGAAATGGAGGAAACTTCAGCCTCTTGGTACAGTTAAGCAAGGTACCCTCTTCACAAAAATTGAGAAATCAATCTCATTCCCCCACCCCATGTTGTAGAAAATTATCTTCACTTTCAGGAAGAATGAGGAAGACACACATAAAAACACAGGTGTGTATTTTGTTCCACATTTAGACTACCAATTTTACCTTAATCTTGGAAATGTTTAATCCTCCTCCAGGTCCCGTCGGCCAAGCAATGCCGGCTGGCGGGCCCTAGGGGGAGAGCCTTCTCTGTGGCCGGCCCCGCGCTCTGGAACCAACTTCCGCCAGAGACCCGAACTATCCCCACTCTGCTGGCCTTCCGGAAAGCTGTCAAGACATGGCTTTTCCTGCAGGCTGGGGGTAGAGCTTAATCCACTCGAGCTCACCCCCCAAGTATATATGGTTGTTGAATGGATGTTGTTGTTTTTATACTGTGTTTTTAAATTTTGTATTTGCTTTTAATTAATATTTAATTGGTTATTCTTGTATTTTTTCTCTGTTGTACGCCGCCCTGAGTCCTCTGGGAGTTGGGCGGCATATAAGAATACCAAAATAAATAAATAAATCTTTTCTGGATAACTTTTCCTGACTTAGTTACCTAATGGCAGGGAAGAACTTTTTGAAGCTGGAACCATTATTTTTGTTTATGGCAAAGAAACAGGAAGATGTGCCAATATACAGAGACCTGATTAAGTAGATTAATCTGTTTCTGGGATGTTCTTCAGAAGCAGATAGAGGGAATGAAACTGAAAAGCATAAATTAACTGCACCTCTAGTTCCTTGTTTTAATCAATGAACCCCAAGAGCTTAAGGGCTCTTGAAACTCTCTTTTTTCTGATGTAGTTAAATGAGCCCTGTTTCCCAGTGTGACTTCTCTAATACTATCAGTGGCTTCCCAGTGATTCCAAGCAATGTCTCTGGGTCCTGGCTGCACTACAAAGTCATTCAAAAATTAATTGGATGGTATGAAAGTTACAGAAGAAAAAATAGGGGATGGTGAAGATTTTGTTATGAAAAAGACTTCTAACAAAAGACTTTAATGATATCTCTAATCCCAAAAAAAATGACAATAAAGATGTTCTGAAGCATATTTGATAAATTATGATCGTATTTGTTCTTCAAACCGTGTCAATCCTTCTATTTATTTTGCCTCCACTTTAAGTTAAGTCGTTTTTCACTTTCTACTTTATAAGCTAGTCTAGAAATCACAAGGGAACATTTAATAGGTTTTATTTTAAAAATGATTTATAAATGGTTCTGTTATTTCATTACTTCAAGTAAGCATCTGTAAATTTTGTTTTCTTTTAAAAAGGCTTAGGCAACAAGCACAAGCAAACAGGTTTTTCAGTGTTTGGTATGCATTTAATTTGTTCTTGATTTAAGCTCATTTTAGATGTGCAATACAATTGTCATGACATGGAATTCATAACCGCCAAACCGCTCTAGTCAAATCTGTTTGTTTATGATTGCACTGTCCTATCTTTTTATTGAAAAGAAAAGAAAGAACTGCCAGCTCCAAGAAACCGAAATAAAACCCCTTCCAATGAAATTTTCATACCAACCATGTATCCTGAAACTGTTAATGCCGGCAGGCTGCCTGGTAGATAGAAAAGTGGGTACAAAGTGGTTTAACAATAATTGAGTTATTAGTTAATGAAACAAGAGCCAGGCCAAGTGAATTTCAGTTTCATCTCATCTGAGAAGACAAGTGGAAAACGATACTGGACGATACTGGAGAAGGCTCAAGGAGACCCATTCATAAACCACATTTTTTCCCCTGAATGATTTTTCTTTGAGAATTTGGACATATTCAAAGATTTATGTTTTGTATAAAGTAACTACCCAAATCTTCTTTTTATACCTTCTGCTATTATTGTATAATCTGTGCAGATTGAATTGTAGGCACTTAAGAGTAAAAGAGGAGCCTCTTAGTAAACAGGACATCTATCTATCTATCTATCTATCTATCTATCTATCTATCTATCTATCTATCTATCTATCTATCCATCCATCCATCCATCCATCCATCCATCCATCTATTATCTGTCTTTCTATCTATCTGTCTGTCTGTCTAGCTATCATCTATCATCTGTCTATTTGTCTGTCTGTCTATCTGTCTCTATCTCTATCTATCTATCCATCCATCCACCATCCATCTACCTACCCATCCACCCATTAAAACTGAATAAGTACATGTTAATTTGTTTACAATTTTGTTTACACAGTTCCTTTCTGGTTTGTTATGAGGATGAAAAAGATACAAAATACTTCCTCCATATTTGTTCTCATAAAAATATCATATTGGAAGAGCATTCCAATATGACATTCATCTCAATGGATTTGTGGCCACGTTCAAAAGTATCTCTTTAGATTAAGTCTGCCCCTTTTTCTGGCAAGGCTGGAGTTAAATCATTCTTAAGCTCAATACTTTTTCCACTTGCTTATAAAGGTGATCATAAACTAAATTATGGCTTGCCATAAATAGTTTTGCAAAGTTAAGAAAGGTCTTGGAACAACAATAAGCAAAACAATATCGGTTAAAAGTAATCGTCCAACTGGAGGTTATTTCTAAGGTCTAAGAAATAAGTAAGTCAAACTATTTTTTGCTTTTTTTTTCAAGAATTCACCTGCAAGATTAAAGAAACTGACATAAAGATTATTGACCTTCTGGCAGGGTTGCTGGCAATTTAGTTATTTTATTTATTTATTGTGTTGATTATTTGTTCTCTGCTCACTGACCATTTACTATTAAATGCCCCCCCCCCAAATCATATACTTCCTGCATAATTGTACTATTTGATAAGAGGAAAAAAATGAGGAAAAAAATAGCAGCAGAGAAAAAAGTAAAGTAAGGATTATCTGAAATTAACTATGGATTTTCCTCTCATACATAAAATACTTTATGCTTTAACCATCATATTCATACTAACCTACATTTAGACACCATTCCAAAGAAATAACTAGGAGTGGCCTAGTGGTAAAGATGCTTGCCTCCCACTCGGAAGGTTGGGAGTTCAATACCAGATAGCAGCAGATGTTTCCTAGAGTGCAAAGAAAAATATTGGCTGTGAACTCCTGTAGGCATCAGGAAGAGCATCTGGCCAGTAAACGCTCAGCTTCATCCAGTTGACCCGACTCTATACCCCAAATAGGAACTAGAGGGTCATAAAAAGGAAGGGTTTTTTTCCCAAAAGAAATAATTAAAAAGCTAAGACAGAAATAAAAAGGCCAGAACACATCCTCTCCAGTAGCCAATATCCAGATAAGCAGGGAAGCAACACTAGACAAACAATCAAGCAGAAAACAATACTCTAGTCAAAGAACTACCAAGGAGAAAACCAAGCTCCCATCAACACTGGCAGGAGAAGCTGCTGTATATAAACAAGGAGCAAAAAGCACACTCAATAGCACTGATGTTATCTAGTTGGGTAATGAAACATCTACAAGCAAACAACTAACTCAGAGAGCACCAAGAACACCATAGTTACGCTCTGAGCTACATATATTCTCTTATATTTGAATTATTATCTGTCTCTAAGGTTGGGTGTTCCTCAGCTTAGGATGGCACAGACTGTCCAGATGGTGGTCTAGGTGGGAGAAAAAAATCAATGCGCATAGAAATGAGGCCCATAATTATTCAGTCTTATGAGCAGCCTCCATAACTAGTGGCCACCCTCTACCAATGCAAAACAGTACAAGGGGAACCAGGGTAGTACACTCATTCCTGCTTCTCCTGAATGTGAATGAACTATTTCTACTTCCTGTATGGCATAAAGAAGGCTTTAGTAAATTAAGCTTCTTTTTCCACTTCCAATCAGTTAGAGAATGTTCATGATTTCTCATCTCTGTTGGACTACAACTGTTTTGAGGGAACTGAACAGCAGTGGAATTAAAAATGTGAAAATACAGTCAAGCGGAAATCAAAAGCATTGAAAATTTGGATAAATGAACTCCAAAATGCAAACAAGGCTGTTTGAAATTTCAGATTTCTGTGTGGTAGCTTTTAATGCTTCAAGTAAAAATATTGTTGTCATTGCATTTGGCAGCAAATCTAGCAAAATGGCAAACTCCCTATTTAAAGAGACTGAATTATGAAAAGAGATTATTAAATCACACCAATACCTTAATCAGAATGCAAAAACATTCTGAAAGGCATTTCAAAAGTTGAAAGCAACTGTTGGAAAGATCAATGAAAGCCAAGAAGGGAATCTAAAAACATGTGCAATATTCAAATAGAATAAATGTTTCATAAAAAGCAATCGTTATGTTGTGCGTATGACATTTTCAGTTTTTCATCAATTTGAATATGGTGGCAATAGAAACCTGGACTGGTGGTGTGCAAGCTTCCTGTTTGTAGCTCCAGAACTCACTCAGAAATGGTGGTAAAAAGGACAATTTGATACTTTTGCAGGTAGGGGAGTTTAAGGGGGTTTAAAGGGTGAAATTAGTTTTTAAACCTTGCAAGTGGTCATTTCACATTTCATCCATTGGAAACTCCTAACCCCTGCTCCCAAAACTGGTCCTAGTCTTGCCTACTTTATGGGTGTAGCCTTCAAAACGCCAAGTTGACAGATTTTTTTGTACCTCCTTAGAAGACTGAATGCATTTGTTAGAGGAAGATATAATTGGTGCCAGGTTTGAACTAGTGTTCAGCAACAAGAAAATGTATCTCCCTTGCCCTCCTCCTGAGCTTTGAAAACGCAAGGGCTATTATTCATCAAACCATTTCTTGATTAGAATTTGACCAAAGGTCTTCCCAAGCAGTAATCGGGAACAAAACTACTTAAATGGAAAATAGATAGATTTATCTTTTTAAGTGTACCATGTTTCATTCCTAGGGAAATAATGGCAGATATTAACCAAGAAGTATGAATTCAATTATTTCACATTATGATTCCTTTCACAGTCTGCTCTGGAGACGAATAACAGGCTACTTAGTGTTTTCAGATCAATGTTATTACATGGTGAAGGACGAAGCAATCACACTAAAACTAGCTACCACATGATTCCTACACAGCTTACCACTACTCGAAGATTGCCTAGCCTTTATTACAAACTAGATTGAATTAGTTATTTTTCTACCTAAAGCAAAGCATTATTTAATACTCAAAATATTTAATACTCAAAGCTGAAGAGGTTCAGATTCAGTTGACACCCTAAAACTTAAGGTTTTGTGGCTACAGTGTGGACACACACATACGCATGCACATGCACACAAACACTATTGATTGGTAGAGTGCTCTGTGTAAGAGAATTTGTTACATCAATAGCAACTGAAAAATACTCAGGAGCTGTAATGTGGTTTAAATGAGCAGTTACCGCATCAATGTAAAAAGCATTTTCCGTGTTAGGCGGTTGGAATCTTTTTGCAAGCTGTATTTGTTTTACGATAAAGAATGACAAATATTTTACAATGATTTTACAAATATTTAAGCAATGGCTTAAAATGACTTAAAACTATCTTCAACATGGTAAAATCCCTGGTGAAAGCAGACAACATGTAAGTAAAAATCATTCCTGCGCACATAGATTATTTGGATGTATAATAATTTCCAACCAAAATCTAGTTAACCTGGGAGTACAGCTGAATAAAAGGCCCTTTAATATTTTTCAGTTTAGTCATAATTTTTGCAGGGGATCAATTAAAAGATGCTGATTCTAGGTATGATTTTCCAGATGGTGACATAAACCAAAATTGAGTAAACATGAGTGCTTTAGTCTTTCTATTTCCAAGGTGTCAGATAATTTCTTACAGTTATAAGTCCTTTGTTAACTATACCATCTTATTAAAAGGCCATAGCTATGGCCATACTCTGCCATAGCTTCCAAAAAGCATTGCATTGCCTTGGTAGCTTTTATAACAGAATAACAGAGTTGGAAGGGACCTTGGAGGTCATCTAGTCCAACTCCCTGCTCAGGCAGAAAACCCTATACCATTTCAGACAAATAATTGTCCAATCTTTTCTTAAAATCTGCCATGTTGAAGTATCCACAACTTCTGGACACAAGTTGTTCACTAATTAATTGTTATAATTGTCAGAAAAATTTCTCCCTAGTTCTAGGTTGCTTGATTAGCTTCCATCCATTGCTTCTTGTCCTGCCTTCAGGTGCTTTGGAGAATAGCTTGATTCCCTTGACTTCTTTGTGGCAGCCCTTCAGATATTGGAATACTGCTATCATGTCACCCCTAGTCCTTCTTTTCAGTAAACTAGACATATCCAATTCCTGCAACTGCTCTTCATATATTTTAGCCTCAGGTCCCCTAATCATCTTTCTTGCTCTTCTCTGTCCTCTTTATAGAGTCTCAACATCTTTTTTTATATTGTGGCAACCAACATGTACTGCAAGTGTGATCTTACTCAGGGGTAGGTTCCAAGTTACCTTGCTGCCGGTTCACTTCCTCCCGTGCCGCGTGGCCGCGCCATATGGGTGAGCGTGCGCTTCACGTGCACACGCATGCACAGTGCCAAAAAGCCGAAAAAAATCCCTCCCCCCAAAAAGCTGAAAACAAGATGGTGATGCATGCGCAGTGCCAGAAACTCAGCTTCTGCGCATGCTCAGAAGAAATTTTTTTTAAAAAAATTCCCCCCAAAAAAAATTCAAAAAAAGATGGCGGCGCCTACGGACCGGCACTGACCGAATCGGTTCCGTGACATCATCATGACATCACCAGTGGGTCACTACCGGTTCGGGCAAACCAGTCCAAACCAGGAGGAACCCACCTCTGGTCTTACTAATGCATTATAAAATGGTATTAACACTTCACGTGATCTTGATTCTATCTCTCTCTTAATGCAGCCTAGGACTGTGCTGGCTTTTTTGACAGCTGCAGCACACTGCTGGTCATATGTAAGTGATTGTCCACTAAGACTCCAAGATCCCTCTAATAGTTACTACTATGGAGCCAGGTACCACTAGATGGCGAACCTATGGCATGGGTGCCACAAGTGGCACGCGGAGCCATATCGGTGGGCACGCGAGCTCAGGTCCGGCGTGCATGTGCGCACCAGCCGGCTGATTTTTGGGCCTTCTGGGCCCACTGGGAGTCAGGAAACAGGCTGTTTCCAGCCTCCAGAGGGGGTGGGGAAGGCCGTTTTCGCCCTTCCCAGGCTCCTAGAAAGGCTCTGGAGCCTGGAGAGAGCAAAAAATGGGCGTGCCATTGCATGCTGGGAGTGGGGGGGTCATGCGCGCATGCGCAGGGGTGCATGGAATTATGGGTGTGGGCACGCACACACGTGATCCCCCGCATTCCCCCCCTTTTTGGCACGCGAACCAAAAAAGGTTCGCCATCACTGACCTATACTATACCTGTGCATTTGGTGTTTCTTGCCTAAATGTAGAACCTTACTTTTTTCTATCATTGAATTTAATTTTGTTAGATACAGCCCAGCATTCAAGTCTGTCAAGATCCTTCTATATCTTAAACCTAACTGTTGTTCTTGGCTATTCCTGCCAGCTTGGTGTCATCTGCAAATCTGATGAGTTCCTCATTCCTGTCTCTAAATAGCAATGATTTGTAAGATAGCTTCAGAACAGCATGGCAGTAAAATGCTCTCCCTCCCTCCTCTCCTCCCCCCCCCTCTCTCTCTGAAAAAGGAAGGAAGGAAGGTCACAAAATTTATATAAAAGACAGCAATATATTAAGGAGCCAATATAATCAAGGCAACTGTAAACATCACAAACTACTATCCAGAAATAATTATATCATTTGTAGCCTATTGAGGAGCTTCTTCATGATTGGCCCCATGCTTTTGAAATTCCTATTCAAAAGATTAGGCTATATATATCTCTTTCCATTATTCTTTCATTAAAAGAAAGCAAAATATCTCTTTAGATAGATGTAAGCTGTACTTTTTGTTCTTTTGTAGTGTATTTAATGTCTTTTATGTTTTTACTTGTGTTTTAATTTTATCATTTAACCAGTTCTATGACTAACATGGTCAAGATTCATTTTGGAATAGTTGGAAGGCACCAGCTGGAGAAATCTGGTTTAGAAACACAACTATAAATATGTGATGTTCACAGTTTGTTGGCTATAGAATCCCTGGATTTCCCCTATCAATCCCAATAAATCCAAGGTGACCTCATTGTCAGAACCTAACTTATGCAACCTTAGTGTGAGAATAATATCTCATCCTGATAACTCTAGCACTGGTTACTAAAACAATCCACAGATGGAGACTGTCCCCCTTTCCTAAAAGACTCTTTATACGAGAAAAAAAATACGAGTTTTCTGTGTTAGATTGCTTCTATCACGGGTGGGTTTCACATACCTTCGCCACCGGTTCGCGTCGCGACGTCCCCTCGCGCGATCTCACTTCCGTGCATGCTCAGAAGGTGGATTCAGCCTGAAACACAGCTGAGGAGTTCATCAGCTATGCTTCAGGCGAAGAAATAAAGGTCAGTATTAACCCGGGGGCGGGCGGGAGGGCTTTTTTCAAAGCACAGAATGCTGTGAAGCTATCCAAACAAAGGAAAATCGGCCAAAAATTCAGAAAAAAATATGGCGGCAAGCACGGACCGGCACAGACAGAACCGGATCCATGACGCCAAAATTACATCACCAGCGGGTCACTAACAATTCGGGCGATCTGGTCCAAACCAGGAGGAACCCACCCCTGGCTTCTATATAGATTTCTTATTTGAAAATAGACTACTCACTACAATTGTTGTATTGCACCTTAATTTCTTCCAATAAATATTAGTAATCTAAGACCAAAGAGACCTGTACAGGTAGCCATCAACTTACAATCACAACTGAGCCCAAAATTTCTGTGGTTAAGTGAGAAATTTGCTAAGTGAATTGTGCCCCATTTTACGACTTCTCTCGCCACATTTGTTAAGTGAATCACTGCAGTTCTTAAATTAGTAACATGGCTGTTAAGTGAATCTGGCTTCCCCATTGACTTTGCTTGTCAGAAGGTCACAAAAGGGGAATCACATGACTTCGGGACACTGCAACCGTCATAAATGTGAGTCAGTTGTCAAGCATCCAAATGTAAATCATGTGACCATGGAGATGCTGCAATGGTCATAAGTGTGAAAAAAGGTCCTAAGTCACTTTTTTCAGTGCCGTTGCAACTTTGAATGGTCACTAAATGAACTTTGTAAGTCGAGGATTACCTGTATTTTCAGTCTAGATTACAGGTAGTCCTCAACTTACAACTACAATTGAGATCAAATTTTCAGTTGTTAAGTGAGACATTTGTTAAGTGATTTTGCCCCATTTTATGACCTTTCTTGCCACAGTTGTTAAGTGAATCACTGCAATTGATAAGTTAGTAACCCGATTGTTAAGTGAACCTGGGTTCCCCATTGAATTGGCTTGTCAGAAGGTTGCAAAAGATGATTACATGACCCTGGGACAGAGCAATGGTCTTATGAATGACCCAGTTGCTAAGCATCTGAATTTTGATCACATGATCATGGGGAGGCTATAAAGGTTGTCACTGTGAAAAATAATCATAAGTCACATTTTTCAGTGCTGTTTTAACTTTCAACAGTCATTAAAACAACAGCTGTAAGTCGAAGACTAGAAGGGAAAGCTGAGGTGGCGCAGCGGTTAGAGTGCAGTACTGCAGGCCACTTTAGATGACTGTGATCCGCAGGTCAGCGGTTCAAATCTCATCGGCTCAAGGTTGACTCAGCCTTCCATCCTTCCAAGGTAGGTAAAATAAGGTCCCAGATTGTTGGGGGCAATATAAATATATACATTGCTTAATGGTGTAAACCGCATAGAGAGTGCTTGCACTGTGAGGCGGTATATAAATCTCACTAATAAATAAATAAATAAATAAATTTAACATTTAGTTTGCGTTTTTCCACATCACAAAATACTCAACAGCTGCAAAACATAAGTGGGAATGAAGTGATTCAGAATAATCCCATTGAACACCGGCAGACCTTTCTATTGCCATAGAAAAGACTGGAAAGAAAAGCTTGTCAATATTATGGCTGAGAGACAGGCAGCTTAATAGAATAGAATAGAATAGAATAGAATAGAATAGAATAGAATAGAATAGAATAGAATAGAATAGAATAGAATAGAACTGAACTGAACTGAACTGAACTGAACTGAACTGAACTGAACTGAATTGAATTGAATTGAATTCTTTATTGGCCAAGTGTGATTGGACACACAAGGAATTTGTCTTTGGTGCATATGCTCTCAGTGTACATAAAAAGACAAGATACATTCGTCAAGAATCATGAGGTACAACACTTAATGATTGTCATAGGATACAAATAAGCAATCAGGAAACAATCAATACCAATATAAATCGTAAGGATACAAGCAGCAAGTTACAGTCCTGCAGTCATAAGTGGGAGGAGATGGGTGATAGGAACGATGAGAAGACTAATAGTAATAGTTAATGCAGCCTTAGTGAATAGTTTGACAGTGGTGAGGGAATTATTTGTTTAGCAGAGTGATGGCGTTTGGGAAAAAATGTTCTTGTGTCTAGTTGTCTTGGTGTGCAGTGCTCTATAGCGTCGTTTTGAGGGTAGGAGTTGAAACAGTTTATGTCCAGGATGTGAGGGGTCAGTAAATATTTTCACAGCCCTCTTTTTGACTTGTGCAGTATACAAGGTCCTCAATGGAAGGCAGGTTGGCAGTAATTGTTTGTTCTGCAGTTCTGATTATCCTCTGAATTCTGTGTCTGTCTTGTTGGGTTGCAGAACCAAACCAGACAGTTATAGAGGTGCAGATGACAGACTCAATGATTCCTCTGTAGAACTGTATCAGCAGCTCCTTGGGCAGTTTGAGCTTCCTGAGTTGGCGCAGAAAGAACATTCTTTGTTGTGCTTTTTTGATGAAGTTTTTTATGTTAATAGGACTTCCCACAGCTCAACTGGGTGTTTATTTTGTGCTTCCCATGTCAAAATATAATGCTGTACCCATTGTATAACTCTCTTTCCCCGTGTTGCTTTTTCTTCAAATAATTGATTTTCATTCACCTTCTGGAAAAGCAGATGGGCCCATGTGTGCACTGGTCAATTTGGGGGGGGGGAACTGAAGTGAAATTTCAGAGTATCAAGATACCTTTAGGATAAATGATTATTTTCTGATGACTAATAGGCAATTACTATGGTAATTCGGCAATACACAAGCAAGGTATCAGAATGAGAAATTATAGGTAGCTATTCCAGACTCATTTCTATGGTAACAAAAAGAAATGGACATTAAATAGCAGTTATACTGTGGCTGTACTTGGTAATTATAGATTTTTATGCTCAGAAAATATAAATGCATTTATTCATAGTCTTGTGATTATTTAGTTTTATACACTCTAAGGTGCAACATAAATAATAATGATAGTGTACATACTGACAGATGCATAATGGGAGGGAAGGCCCATCAAAAGCTTTCTTCTATCACTTGGATATTCTATTTTTCTGACTTTACATAAACGATTGCTGGTATATGAAATGAAGGTAAAATATGGATTAAAAAGAGAAAAAGGGTTGCGACAGAGCTGAGTGTCCAATCTCAGCAACAAGAGTTAAACACAGAGGCACTTCTGTTCTACAGTATGAAGTTGAAATTTATTAACATTGGTTCTCCATCGTTTCTCCCCAACTAATTGGGCACATTGAGTACTTCCGAAGAATAAGTCTAGCAAATGACTGCCTGGAGCAACCTCCTAGCAGGGCATTTGCTCATCAGTATTCACTGTCTCTACCAGAATGTAAAGAAGGAGAAAGCACATTCTCCCAAGAGCATGTAAGGAACAGATAAAAGGGGAATAGTGACTCAGAAAGAAAAGAAAGACTCACGGCTCCACAAAAGGTTTTACCTCTTACAGACTCCTCACCTAAGGATTGTATTACTTCCACATACAAACAAGAGGATTATGAATTATTATTTATTATTTCAGTTATCTCTGTCTAGTAGGCTTACTAGCCAATAGCAAATTCACTTCTAGCTGGGAAAAGATTGGGCTGTTTCTGTTTTCTTCTTCTTCTTTTTCCTTTTTGCTGAAGGTTTCAGGTTGGACACAGAAGGCATTATTATTCTCCCTTTGTGAAGCAGCCTTTAGAGGAACAAAATCTCTGAGCAACATACCCTACTGACTTATGCACCAAGGGTTTTACATATTTATTTGTAGCTTATTTCCCAGACTAGGCTGATACTGTTTCCATGCTTACTGCCCTGGGAAAAATGGATTTTTTTTACCTAGGAAAATAATAATAATAATAATAATAAAATAGACCAAGCTTAAAACAAATGTGATTTCAGATTGGATGACCGGAATGTTGTACTCAAAATTAGGAGGGATGGTTATCACTGTAAAAGACAAAACTAAGATACAAAACGATCAGATAACTGGGTTAAAAATGCCTTCTTTTCGCTTGTTTGCAACCACATCTGCACGTACAGTAGCGTATGAATGAAATCAACCAGATTTAGGAACAGAGAAGTTAAAATGCGTTTTCATTTTTCTAATGGAGAGAGTACCTAAGCAATTGTGGTTAAGTCCCCAGACTAGAAAGCACGAGATCATGAATTCAAGTCCCGCCTTAGCCATGAAAGCCAGCTGGTGACCTTGGGCCAGTCACTTTCTCTCTCAGCCCAACTCATCTCGCAGGGTTGTTGATGTGGGGAAAATAAGAGGAGAAAGGCGTGTTTGATATGTTCGCCACTTTGAGTTATTTGTAAAAAATAGTAACGGCAAGAAATAAACAAACAAACAAATGTCCCCTCTTTATTTTAGCAAGAGAAATGAGGTATGCAAAGGAATAGGCCACTTCACCTCCCCCAGGAGTTTGTATTCCCCCCTGCCCAGACTTGTCACTTTCCTTGAAAAGGAAGTTCCCTGTCCCCACGTACAAAGAGGACAGTGGTGGGTTGCTACCGGTTCGGACCGGTTCTGCGAACTGATAGCGGCGGCGGTGGGAGGCTCTGCCTGTTAAGGGGGGCATTCCCCCGTGGAGGCGATCTGTGGATCTTTGCTTCTTTTGAAGTCATTCTCATTAGAAAATAAAACCGAGATTCAAATCTAATTAACAAAATATTTATTTCAGTACAAAAGTAATAAAAGAATTCCTTAATAAACTACATCTTTCCAGCTAATGAAGTCACATCTGCTTTCAGCAGAAAATGGAGAAAGAAGAAGGAAGGAGTTGACTCCTGGAATGCAAGCATGCGTAGTAAAATATATCACATGTCTGCTTGACCATAAATACAAGAACCTTAGGAAACATAGAGATGCACAAACTGGCAATATTCACATCGTGACACTGCCCACCCGCCTGGACGTCAAAAAAATGCTCTGTGCATGCGCAGAAGCATTGTGCGCGTGCAAGGCATGCGTATGCACCCGCACGCTCCCATTCCTGAACCGGTAGCAAAGGTAAGTAGAACCCACTACTGAATGAGGACGTATAAACGTATGACTCATTTATAAGTCTCTCCCCATGACATTATTTCAGCACACCTCACACCAATTCCAGGACAAAAGGTTTGTCTAGTAACTTTAGCATTCTTCAAAGCCTTAAAGACTTGCCCAAGAGAAGAAAGCTATGATCAATGCATTACCTCTCTCTGAATGCTGGATATGGAATAACAGACTTAAATAATAGGAAAGCAAATTCTGGTTGATGTTAGAAAAATAGTTTAGCAGAGCATTTTGACAGAGGCACACATTACTTGAAGAGATGGCTTTACCTTCAAGAAAAACCCTTGTCGGCGATGCTTTGATTTGAATTCCTGTGCCGAGCAGCTAGTGTAACTTAATTGTCTAAATGACCGACTCTGTGATTCCTGGGAAATCCATACAAAATCAAATGCCTTTTGCTCCATTTTCTTGCCTTCATCCTCTCTACTATTTTTCTGCATCTAATTGCCTCCCACCTCAGAGACTTCCTTCCCACTTATTCCGTTCTAATATGGTTATTGGGCAACTGCTGTCTATAATTAAGTGGATGAAAAAGACTCTTGGAAAAGTTAGGCTCCTCTGTTTCAGTGGTTAGAAATCAATTGCTGAACACTTTTTCCCCTCAGCCTCACTTAGTTTTGAACGCCATGTTAAGATATTGAGATATACAGAAACAGAACTTTGCCTACCAGCAAACATTCTTAAGAAGTTTCGGGCTTGAGATGTGACAAGCCTATGTGCTATAATTAACATATATATTTTACTTCCCTAGTGTGTCTCACTGTCACAGCAAATAAGTGAAAGCAATAATGAAAGAGTGTGCAACAGAGCAAGAGTTGCTAACTGTTGTTTCTGACTGTAAAAGCTTTCAGAAGGAATGGCTTTTTTTTTTAGCTTCTGCCTTGTCACAGAATTTCAAGGGCGCTTCAGCACAGATCTGCCACTATTAAGGAAGCATATTACCTTCCATGCCATCTGGGGGTCTCTCATCTCTGCAAGGTGAAAATGACAAATTGGAACTAATCTAAGCTGAAGATGGCACCATTACAGGCATCTTGCCTGCAGGAACAGATGTCACTCTCTCAGCTACATGGTGACAAGTTTAGAGCAAGCTTGGGATAAAGGAGAGTTCAACCCTGGCCTCAGGATGTGCCAGCTTTTAAATCAAGAGTATGTTGTTGTGTTTCTCTGCCTTATCTATTGTTGCTGGAGATATCACAAAACATCCAGATGGTATTAATGCTAAACTGCCAGGAAATATTGAAAGTCTGAAGGAAACAACTTTCTTCCTTGAAGTGTAGCAGTCACGAAGGATTAGGGAAAGATGTTATTTTGGTATTTCGCTGATAGAAGCCTCTTTTATCAGTCGGATCAGTTTAAGCCTATTTTCATAATCATATGTGGTCCATTGCAAATCATAGATTGCACTTTCCTTTCAGGGCTTCAGGCCCGAACCATGCACACAGCTTCCAATGGTCTCAAATTAAATTCCTTTTTTATCTTTTTGAGCCCTGATCACAATGCATTACAAATTACTATCATGTATTATATTGTAATTGGTTGTTTCTTAAATGGTCAGCTTTTATTCTTTGGGTGTCCAACAGAGTCAAACTTTTATCTTCAGCGCAGGCATGTCATTTATCATTATCCAGTTTCAGCAAATGCCACAAAAAATATCAGAACTATTCATCAACAGTCAATTTTCCTTTTAGGAAAAAAAAACAAAAATTATATTTCATTGCCATAAACAACCATCCTAACATTTTAATAATAACAGATTATCTCGCAAGACTTCTATGAATGAGAAACCCTTATAAAATAATATGCCTTTTGCTCCATTTCTTTGAGTATTTCGCATGAAGCAATTTTGAGTAATACTCCAAGTATTCATGCTCATTATTGTTGTTATGTTCAAATGCATATTGTGCATTTGCACTGAACCAGTTTATTTTTTCTTATGTATTATAAAACTCTCCCTATGTAATACACTCAAAAACAGTCAGAGAAATGGACTTAGAATTGATAGAATTCTGCTTTTATGCAAGAATTAGCACTCCCAAGAACCTCCCCAAAGTAATAATTTCATAGCACAGTGATGCCCATTAAGTGTAAGAATAGAATTCAAATTTGCCATGAATGACATAGTAAATGATGTTCCTATGAACTCCATAACTGCTGGAAATGGTATAACTGGCTTAGTTATGATGTTGCCATGTAATTTAGTGAGGATATTTCTCACACACAAAAATGACAAATCTAGAAAAAATGGAACTATGCATTTAAATCACGCTGAAACACCATCTTATCTGAGTTCTAAAATTCAGCTTACCAACTTTGACTTTCAAGCAGAGTAAAAGTCAAGTCTGTTTCAAGTTACATGAGACTTGAGACTTCATTGCAGTTTTCCTAGCAAGGTGTATGGAGGTGTTTTATCATTTTCTTCTTCTGGGATATTTTCAGTTTCCCAACCTGGTCTACAGCCCTGGAATTCTCAGGTCCTTTCCCATCCAGTATGAATTGGACTCAGGGTTGTGGGCAGGGGTGAGTTGCCTGTTCTTCATGCTAGCGGTGCGCTGTGCGCGCATCGCCATGTTTCGGCACGCACACGCCGCCTTACACAATTTTGCTTCCTGTGCATGTGTGGAAGCAAAATCTAGCAAGGGGACGCGCGCATGCATGTGATTTTGGTGCTTTTTTGCTTCTGCACATGTGCGGAAGCAAAAAAATCACCGAAATCTCGCACGCACATCCCCTCACAAGATTTTGCTTCCGGGCATGTGCAGGAAGCAAAATTAGCCCAAAAATTCTCCCCAAAAAGATGGTGCCGCGCGACGGGGAAGACGGCACCAGAGCTGTCGCGCTCAAATAGCGCCATCTGCTGGCCGCTACCGGAACGACAGAGTGGACTGCACCGGTAGGAACCCACCACTGGTTGTGGGGCTTCTAAGCCAAGGCAAAGTCAGCAGATGCTGTCACCTGCTGAAAACTGATTTTAAAATCATCATCATCACATTCAACAATGAAACCTTGCTGTGAATTATCTAATAGCCATGGCATACTCACATCATTATCAAGATTGTAATATCCCTCTTGCAATAATAGGCAGTGTGGTGTATTATATTCATTTTAAGTTATTAATTACATTTTTGTACATGATAAGATAGAAATCAAACTAATACTTTTCCATTAGCAGTCCATTAGGGTTCAGAATGGCAAAACTTCCAGCATCTGATAAAAAAGCCAAAATTGTGTGGTGCTATTGGTTCAATAATTAAGTAAGTGATTCTTTCTGCAATACCTAGCCTCCCCAAAGTCATTGACGACAATGGGCCAGATATGTTTGATACATTTTGGGTTTCCCTAAATTTTTTGCAGTTCCCTAAAAATTAATATAATCCTGAATGAAAAGCAAGAGACAGAGAGATAGCAAGAGGTCTAAAGAACATGGGAATGGCATGTAGGAAAGAAAAATTGCTTCTCTACCTTTACAAATATTGATACATTATTTTTCATTATTTCTATTCTGTTCTGTTCTGCTCTATTCAAATAATAGACCCATCTCAGAGACATTTGAATATATAAAGATCAGAAATAAGATACTGACCAATTAGCTGAATGTCAAACTTACCTCTTCTTCAAAATCTTACATCGGCCTTATATATACCTCATGCTATTTCAAAATAAGAGTCTGTGACTGAAACAAATAATGTTCCTTTCACATTTAAAAGTAATTTGTACAGAATTTTCTACCCTAGGTGTTAGATTTGATGTAGAAGTGTGATTTGGATGGCTTCAAACAGACCTTCCAAAGTATTCTCAAAAAAGCTTCCTCAGAGATGTGCTACTAAACTGGAGAAAAGTATCAAAATTCAGTGATGGGCTGGCTTATTTATTTATTCATGGCTAGGATGAAGAAAAATGAAGGAATACTTATCCAATTTGCAGATAGCATCAAGGTGAGTGGGATAGCTCATGTGCTACAATAAATGGGTTTGGTCCACATCAGAATGACGGGAAAAAATACTCATGCTTTCTGAGAGATACTTTGGGGTTTCCCCCCACCCACCCACTGAATATCTGAAGCTATTCCTTGTAGTCTTACATCCTTGTATACTGGAGTAACAAACTTTATGTATTTGTTTATTTATTTATTTATTTATTTATTTATTTATTTATTTATTTATTTATTTATTTATTTATTTATTTATTTATTTATTTATTTATTTATTTATTTATTTATTTATTTATTAAGAAAACCTATATAGTCATCCAACTCACTCATGGTGAACCCAGATGGCTTACAGAAATAAAATGCCAAATACAAAACACAATAAATCTTCATAAACACACAAACACACACACATATACATATCAATAACAATCATAAAAACTCTTCGATGTGCTCTATATTAGAGGTCTCCAACCTTGGCAAGTTTATGAGGTATGGACTTCAATTCCCAGAATTCCACACCTCATAAACTTGCCAAGGTTGGAGACCTCTGCTTTATATCACTCCAAGGTTCTCAGGCCCTGTGGCAAAACCATATCTGCAGGGCGTTTTGAAAGAATATCAAGGTAGAGGCCAGTCTTATCTCCACATTCAAGCAGAAGATGTTATGACATTGATAATTTTAGATCAAATTTTCATTTGCCGTCTATGTACAGTTTACTGCCTTTCAAAAGCTCAGCGCTTCACAAGAGTTTCCAGATTTTACATTTTGGTTAGTTTATCCATTCACTTTAACTTAACCATGCAATGTTAATTGGGCAGTTAGGTGTAAAATAAACAGTGGCAGATCAAGTAACATAGAGATAATTTAATATTTGACTATGCTATCGCAGAAAAGTTGCGTATGAAAATATTCAGCCGAATTATCAAGCAATCAGTAATCTGAATCACATGATATCAAATAATGAAGACACGTGTTTAATCATGCCCAAAATAGTTGAACTTTTTAGTAGCAGCTATTTCACTCTTATAGAAAGGTAAATAGGGAAATATATAGAATGCCATTTTGACTAAATTAAGAAAAATTAAAACTGAGTAAAGGATGAGTAGCTAGAATAAAAAAAACACAGGGTAGAAAAAATTGGAAAAACATTTTCTGATACTTATCCCCCCCCCCCAACCTATTGACATCATTCACCTCATGGATCACATTATATTATTACTGGTTAGTATTGATATGACACAAATTTCCCAAACTGCTGGCCACCCCCCATCTTTGGGAATTTGATTTGTAACTGTTCTGCCTGATTTTAGAGACAGATGAAATTTGCATTCTCACAATTTCATTCTGTGTTTGTACGCATTTCAGAAAGGGTAACTACAAGTAGTTCTCAACCCACAACAGTTCATTTGGTGCTGTTCAAAGTTACAACAGCACTAAAAAAAAGTGACATGACCATTTCCCACACTTATACCCTTTCTAGCATCCCCATGATCATGTGATCAAAATTCAGATCCTTGGCAACTGGTTTATATTTATGATGGTTGAAGTCCCAGGGTCATGTAAGCATCTTTTGTAAACTTTAGACAAGCAAAATCAATGGGGAAACCAGATTCACTTAACAAACTATGTTACTAACTTAACAACTGCAGTGTGTCAAAGTTCGAAGTGCACTTTTGCTGTTGCAACCAATATCACTTCTCAGCTTGCCAAAGAACCAGTGGGGAAGGAAAGGGGAGATGGAATGTAGGCTCCAGACATCAAGAAGACAGCTGTGAGAACCAAGGGCACTCCAGCAGGTGTTTGTCAGAGCTAAAGACTTTTTCTCATAACAATACAATGAGACTCAATTAGAGTCTCAATGTGACCTGATCTAATAGGGGGAGGGAGAATCTATACTATAATTATGTGGGCTTGTGCGGGTCTTAGTTAGATCTGGTTTTGCCCTCATTTTGGTTGGGTTCGTCAGCCAGAAAGTTGACACAGTTATTAACTGCTGTGGCAAGAAAGGTCTGAAATGAGGCTAAACTCACTTAACAAATGTCTCACTTAACAACAGGAATTTTGGGCTTAATTGTGGTTGTAAGTCGAGAACTAGATCTACTGCGTAGATCTACTGAAATTCTCTTTACTCAGCTGCTGCCTAGCTTGGATTAAACACTGATTGGCTGAAGATGTTCTCTGCAATATCTAGACTCTCATAGCTGAAGTTGTTTAAGATCTGCAGATGATGAGGACAATGTGAAGAAATCATGACTAAGTTTTAAAGTACTTTAAATGGAATGATGATTAGGTGAACTAAAAAGTCTTATATTCAAAATATGTAAACATAACTTAATTGGTTAGCTTTATAGACTTGATCTGGTATTTTCTTATCTCAGTCTTTTAAAATCCTCTTTTCCTGTTTTCTGGCCCTGCAAATAACTGTTCTAGAAGTTAACTAACCTAAGTATATCACTCGTCCTATACTGCATATTCATACCTGTAATTGCCAAGATAAACTCCATCTGGATTAAGCATAGGAGCGATCTTGAAGACCAAATGATCCCGTAGTACTTTGGCAATTGGATGTGGGCTCACAAGAAAATCAATGATACCTAGGGGGAAAAGTATATTAATTTTTCTTTATAAACACAAAAATAATGTATGTTTTTCAAGTTATATTGAATTCCATTGTAATACTTTATTAGATATTATAAAACCAAAAGAGCAATTTCCAGTTATTTTTATTAAAGATGTGCAAATTGGGTCTAATTCAATTCAAACATCCGAATGTATTCAGAAAATCAATTGAAAAATCAGTCTCTTTTAATTCAGATGTCTGAATCAATTTAGGCTAAATCTCCGAATTGAACCTGATTGGATTTAGATTGATTCAGACCATTAAAGCTCAGGTGCACATACATGGTATCTGAATCCACTTGGAAACATTCAGTTCAATGAACTAATCTGTCAAACTGATTCAATACCACAAATTGATCAAAAAGGTTATGCCTGCACAATGCTTATACCAATTAAATATAAAACATATTTTCCATACACTTTAACAGTTCATTTCTTACCACTGATGCAAAGTAAGTAATAATTGGTGAAGTTAAGTTCTTCACCAATTAAGTTCTTCTCCATGTCAAAGAGGTGACAAGATGTATTATTATGGGTGGATTTATCTCTCAACCTATCAGATTATACCATATCACAGCACCCAGCAAATTTCTCCTTTAATCTTCAATTTGATTATTGAAACAGTGGTGCCTTCTATTAGACAGCCTCAAGATATTGATGTGGTAGCACTTAATGCTAAATATATATATTTTTTCTTATCTGCTGCTAATTTTATGACTCTCCTTGATGATTATGCAATATCATTACCAATTTGTATTGGAGCAATATGGTTTTGCTATTATCTGGAAAACGTTTAATGTGCTGCCTTTAGGATCTGCTGTATCGGTAAATTACTGTAAGAAATTTGTACAGACTTTATAAAGTATATTTTATAAAACATATTCAAGAAATATATCATAAAACCCAAATCTAAATGTACGGACAAATTTAGTAAATATAATTTCCATTAAAATTTGGGGTAAGATTAATGTTATCAAAATGCATAGTACAAGATTAATATATATTTTAAGAGGCATTCCTATATTTATTTTATTCAAATTTATATATTAATAAGAATTTTTTTATAGCAAAGTAAACTTCCTTAAATATTATTGGCCTAACTGGCTACCTAATATTAGACTTTACTACATTTTCAACCATAACATTTTGCTTTTATTTTGACATCTAGAGTATATTATTTTGGAATGAGAGCTTCTATGAATATTCTCTTCCTAGGGCCAATTTTTAGATGAAATGTGTGTAACACCTTTGAAATCTTGGCAAGTTTTCTGCATTTCCTGTCTTGAAAGCTGCCAGGCACATTTGATTATTAATAGATAAGCAGTTATGTTTTGATGTTTTGATCCTGAATCACATGAGAAATTTATGTAATGGAATCAAATTTGAAAATAGCAGGAAGGTCATTTTGCTGGAATACTTAAGCTAAGCAAGGGATCAACACTTTTAATCAGTTTTTTTTTTAAAAAATACTTGCTTTAAAGATTTGGAGAAGTTGTATGTGATTATCCCACATTATTCCCTTGGCAGTATATACAGATAAAACAAATACTAATTAAACATTATGGCTGGCAACTCTAGCAGCATCCAAAGTACCTGTGATTTTAAGATCCATAAGAAGTGTGTATTCACTTGAATGTCCCAAAGGTGCTTTTTTTCAACAGGCAACTGGACTTTCTGGTTTTTCTTTGAAGACGTTTCGCTTCAAAGAAAAGAAAAACCAGAAAGTCCAGTTGCCTCTTGATAAAAGCACTTTTGGGACAATCATAACTTGGATGACTGAGAATCTCCATAGATATTCACTTGAATCAGGGGTGGGTTCCTGCCGATACGCTCTTACCTGCTGGTCGCCACAGAACCGAAGAAGCCGGTGGCATTTGTGGCACGGGGCTTCCCCGCCCACTTTCCCCCGCCCACCTAGACACCGCCATTTGCATTCTTTTGCCCTCTGTGCATGCGCAAAGCATTCTGCTTGCGCAGAGGGCAAAAGAACTCAAATGCCGGCGTCCAGGCAGGCGGGGGAAAGCGGGCAGGGGAAGCCCCGCGCCGCGAACGCCACCGGCTTCTTCAGTTCTGTGGCGACCAACAGATAAGAGCGTACCGGCAGGAACCCACCCCTGACTTGAATAGAACCCAACAATTCAATACTATAAGATTTGTTGTTTGTTGGTTTATCCCATTTATATGGTTATCAGTAGAGAATAAGGAAGATGATATTGAGGGACCCAAGCCAGATCTAGGGTCTTCTGAAAGAGCACTACTGTTAGAGTCATCCAAATCTTTGGAGGGAAGCTGTTCCATTAAGCAGATACATTTATAACATCCCATCATATGACATTGCCTTACTGAGAGCACCCATAACATGCACATCCTGCCAGATCTGGAGAGATGAACTGAAATCACTGTAACAGGCTTTAAAGACACCAACCAGCACTTTGGCTTGCACCTAGAAGTCTACAAGGAGCCAGTGCAGCTATGTAGCAATGATTAAAAAGTAAAATGAAAGCTATTACATATCTAAATAGCTGAATTTTGGAATGAAGAATTGGAATATCCAATTTTGGAGAATCAGTGAGTCTAGCTGCTAAGAAACATAAAATACAATTCTTATAATTTAAATTTGAACATAATTCATCAAAAATAGTTTGTGCTTATTGGACCCTTCAACAAATTTTGGAAAAGGGAAAGGTATTAGATTTTTTGATAATCCTGCCTTGGATCAAGGCGACGCTGAAGACGGAGAGTAGGAAAAAAAACCCAAAAACCTAGTGTTAGAGATAAGGCAGAAGCTATCAAAATAAGACAATAGACACAAATTAGTTCCAAATATTACATATATCAACATCTAA
Organism: Diadophis punctatus similis; assembly: GCA_023053685.1. Taxonomy (NCBI): domain Eukaryota; kingdom Metazoa; phylum Chordata; class Lepidosauria; order Squamata; family Dipsadidae; genus Diadophis; species Diadophis punctatus. Next base: position 54,479,165 of record JALIGW010000003.1, read on the forward strand.
AGGCTGGGACCAGCCGAACCCATAAAAAAAAGACCAAATTAGTAGACCAGCGAAATGCAGTAGACATAATATACCTGGACTTCAGCAAAGCATTTGAAAAAGTAGACCACAACCTACTTCTTCATAAGCTAGAAAAAAGCGGGATAGACAGCTACACAACCAGATGGATTAACAACTGGCTGACCAACCGTACCCAGCGAGTAGTCCTCAATGGCTCTAAGTCTACATGGAGAGAAGTAAGCAGTGGCGTACCACAAGGTTCCGTCCTAGGCCCAGTACTCTTTAATATCTTCATAAATGACCTAGATGAGGGAATAGCAGGAGAACTAACCAAATTTGCAGATGATACCAAGCTGGCGGGAGTAGCAAACACCACAGAGGACAGACTCAAAATCCATTGGGACCTTGACAGACTCGAACACTGGGCCCAAACCAATAAAATGAAATTTAACACGGAGAAAAGTAAAATTCTACATCTAGGTAAGAAGAATCAAAAATACACATACAAACTGGGTGAAGCCACACTCAATAGCAGCGATTGCGAGAGAGATCTCGGAGTCCTGGTAGACAGCCAACTAAATATGAGCCAGCAGTGTGCAGCAGCAGCCAAAAGGCCAACGCGGTCCTGAGCTGCATAAATAGAGGGATACAATCAAGGACCAGAAAGGTACTAGCACTACTCTATAAAGCCTTGGTCAGACCACACCTAGAGTACTGCATCCAGTTTTGGTCACCACACTACAAAAAAGACATTGAAACCCTAGAGAAAGTGCAGAAGAGAGCAACCAGGATGATAAAGGGTCTGGAAAATAAAACGTATGAAGAGCGGTTGCAGGAACTGAGCTTGGCCAGTCTAGCGAAGAGAAGGACCAGGGATGACATGATAGCAGTGTTCCAATACTTGAGGGGATGCCACAGAGAGGAGGGGGTCAGGCTGTTCTCTATGGCACCAGAAAGCCAAACAAGGAATAATGGATGGAAGCTGACCAAGGAGAGATTCAACCTGGAAGTGAGGAGAAACTTTCTGACGGTGAAAGCGATCAACCAGTGGAACAGCTTGCCAGTGGAGGTTGTGAGAGCCCCAACACTTGTGACCTTCAAGGGAAGACTGGACTGCCATCTCTCTCAAATGATGTAGGAACTCCTGCTTGAGCAGGGGGTTGGACTAGATGACCTACAAGGTCCCTTCCAACTCTAATAATAAATCTAAATCTAAATGTGCACTGTGTCTGCAGCTTTCTTTTTGCCAAATTTATATAAGAAGTTTCATGAGTCAATACAACGATATAATCTCATAGATGCTACCTGGACTATTTTGAAGACGAGTAGAAGGCAACATTTATGCAGAAGTTGAACTTGTCTATCAAATTTACTTCCATCAAGGAACATATTGCTAGATTTTGGAAATATATTGAATATAAGTTTGAATATGATCAACCTAATTTCCTTAATGATGTTACCATGCAGAATATACACTTCTGGAAGAAAAAGTAAAGAAAGATCCATTTACATTAAAAAAAGATTAAGGATGCAAAAATGAGTATATCTAAATGAATTCCTTGGAAAGTCTTCCAACCTTCTTTTTTATATATATAACAGACAACAGTTGGAGCTAAATTAATCTGGATTGTATGACAGAATATTCAAAGACCCTTTGGCAGAACTATAACACATGGTGGTAAAAAAGATTGAAAACCTCACTTTTGCAAAGCTGACAAATGTGGGCATAATGAACACAAAATGAGCTACCGCTGTGGCAGGAATAGACGAAACTCCATAACAACCTTTGTGGGCTTGCTACCTCAGTCATAAACCAGGATGTGGTTTCTTTAATTTTAGCTCAGCATCATGTGACATCAAGCATTATGGTTTGTAAATAATAACTTATATCATACTATGCTTACTCAACAAACCATGACTAAATTTGACCTATTACTTAACACAACTCATGTGAGACACAAGAAGATGGTTTTTATTTTTACTTTTTTTTTTGACAATACACATAGAAAGAACGCATCCATGAACAACTGGCAGTCAGAAGACATGAAGAAAATTCTTTAATTTCACAACATATAGACAGATTTAACCATAGTTTCAATTGGGAAAATGTGACAATCCTAGACCTGGCCAAGTCCAAAAATGCCAGGGAATTTCTAGAGGCCTTGCATTCTGTCAAATCAGCCATCAATAGACATTAACAACATCTATAGACTATGCAAAAGAGACAATCAACCAGCCCAAAAGAGAACAAAAAGACTCCAGCACCTCTCAATCAGCACTCAGATCAACATAGATTAATCCCAAGGTTAACTTCAGACCAACAATCAAGTAAACAATATCCCATTCAAGAAACTGCCAAAGCGTCATCAGTAAACAGTCCAACCAACCATCTCTAAAACCACACCCACCCACACAGACAGGCAAGTCGCCAGAATATAAACTGACAATAAACAGCACTCCTTACTAGCACTGATGATGTTACTTAGTTAGGGTAATGAAATGTCTGCAAAACAAGCAAGCTCAGAGAGACCCCTCATTTCAACCCTGAGCTACAAATATTCTCCTTTATTAAAATTCTTACATACTTCCAATCTGTGTTAAGAACTATAGCCACATTTTTTTTCTTCTTCTGTGTCTGATTCTCAAAGTCTGCCTGGACAACTCCCTGCAGTTTTCTTTGCAAGGTTTTTCAGAAGCGATTTGTCATTGCCTCCTTCTAGGATTAAGAGAAAGTAACTGGCCCAAGATCACTGCTGATGGGTAGGCCTAGAAGACAGAACTCACAGTGTCCTAGTTTCTAGTCTGATGTTTTAACCACTATGCCAAACTGGTTCTCATACGCTCGCATATTATTTTTACTGCATTTTACAGGGGGTTTTTTTTCTTCTAACTTTCCTGTTTTGCTAATAACAATGTTTATGACTGTTTCTCAGAACAAAAAATAGAATTCTCAAAAAAGTCTTTCTTTTACAACAGCCTCATAATTAGTATAGGCAGACTTCAAACTCACCAGGTCTATTGTTTTGTTTTTTACTAGAAGCCTAGCATTCAAACAGAGAATAAGAAAAACCGCTTCACTGAAAAACTGATGCAACAAAATAGGCAGTAAATTGGAAATGGTGGATTTTGAATGACCTGCACATGCTTAGAGTTAATCTCCTATATGTTTTTCCCTTATTTGTTTCCACAATTATAATTTGCGAAGGGAGACAATACTCTTTTTTTCTTGCTATGCTGAGTAATTAAAAAAAGGACTAGCTTGAGAATCTATTGTGTGTCATCCAAAATGATATTAGTCCAGCCTAATTGTAAGCCATTTTAAAATACATTATTTTTAAAAAATATATCAAATATTTACCTCAATTAGAACCATCTTGATATACTAATATATCCACTGAAATCAGTGGGGTTAAGTGAATACAGCATCTAATGCATATAAACTGTGCAACCAAGAGCCAAAAGCTATAGGATAAAATATTCCAAAATAAAAAGGAAATCAATTGTAAGAACTGGGAGAAATAGAAATGTTGATGATAATGATTTTCTAAAAAGAAAAACAGGCCATGCAACAGCTTTTCTTGAAGATGTAATCTTAAAATGCTTACAACAAACATCAAGAGTCAATTATCAAGTCTAAACAAAGATAGAAGACTACCTAAAAAATCTATATTGTACGTACATACGTACTTCACATAAAATCAGCCAATCAGTAGAATTATTTCAATGTTTTTCTGTCCAGCAAAGATTCTGACCTACCAACCAGTAAGACATACATTATGGATATTTTTGCATGTGTAAAAACTAGAGAAAGTTGTTGTTTATGTTCATAAATCAGTGCAAACTAAAATTTACATTTTCCACAATCAGCAAGAAGCATATCTTGTATTTCATTTAGACCTAGGTTAAATATTTGGTGGAAGCCAAGTCCAATTAATATAATTTGCCTGATGGCAGATAGCGTGATAAAACAGTTGCCTTAATTTTTTAGTTGGTTCTTGTATTAAAATAACAGTTGCTGGTAAACAGGAAGACTAATGATGCCAGTTGATGTTATTAGTGGCTAATAATTGCTTAATTTGTCCACTAATTGACCTATGCTGCTATAGAGCCATTGGACCATGTCGCGGGGTTGGAAGAAAATAAGACCAGTATAATGTTACTTCTGAGAGTGACTTCTGGAAATAGAACTACTTGTTGCAATATATTTCCCTTTCACAGATGAGCAGATTAATTGGCCTGCCAATTAGTATGCTATTAAAGAAAATAACTATGTTCCCATTATTCCTCTGCCCTGGGTTAAATAGAATGAACCAGTTGACTCAATGTGAATAATCTATTTGGGGGGGAGGGAGGGAGGGAGGGAGGGAGGGAGGGAGGGAGGGAAGGAAGGAAGGAAGGAAGGAAGGAAGGAAGGAAGGAAGGAAGGAAGGAAGGAAGGAAGGAAGGAAGGAAGGAAGGAAGGAAGGAAATGTGTTCATGATTACAAACCAGTGCCTCAGAATAGAATATTGTTCTGGATATAGACTTTCTGATACTGGGCCAACCTTGGCACAGAACAAGGGTAAGAGAGTTGCTTCAATCACAAATGTTAGCATCCAAATGCATGGGACAGACCCTAACAGTCTACTTCAGCCAAGTAAAGATCTTTGGCCAGTGTCACACTGACATGTAAAAACTCTCTATACACAACTGTTTCCCATTCTCATCTCTGTAATACCAGGGGTGTCATTGAGGGGCGCATCAGGGTTGTGTTTGACTTCGGGGGGCTGGGGTGGGCATGGCCAGGGTGGGCATGGCCAGCTCGACGTCACTCGTATTGGGGGCGCCTGTGGTGGCACAAGTACTCTGTCAGCGAAAACAGGCTCCCGGGCTCCTTTTTCAGATGCGATGGCTTCCTGCAACCCTCTGCCAGAGAAAACGGAGCTTGGGAGGGCCGCCTGCAAAAAGCTCTGTTTTTGCTGGCAGAGGAAACGCGGGACGGTCCTTTGCTGTTTCCAGGGCAGCCCCGTGGGTCAGATCTAAGCACCCCGCAGGCCGGATCTGGCCCCCGGGCCTTGAGTTTGACACCCCTGCTGTATACAAATATATTTTTGTGTATAGGAGGGTCCTCCTTTGGATTGAATAAAAAAATGCACGCATCAAAGATGTCAGTGTAACATACAGAATTTAAACTTAGATAAAAATTAGAATAAGCTAATGAGAGTTGAGAAAAGAAAATAAGAGCCAATTTGGCCTAATGGTTAAGGCACCGGGCTAGAACCCAAAAGACTATGAATTCTAGTTCTGCCTTAAGCATGAAAACTGGCTGGGTAACTTTCCAGCCAATCACTCTCTCTCTCAGCCCAACCCACCTCACAGGGTTGTTGTTATGGGGACAATAGGAGGAAAGAGTATGAGTTATCTTTGCTACCTTGAATTTTATATATATAAATAATGAACTTGGAAAAGAAAAAGAAAAAGAAAAAGAAAAAGAAAAAGAAAACGAGAGAAGAAAGGAAGGAAGGAAGGAAGGAAGGAAGGAAGGAAGGAAGGAAGGAAGGAAGGAAAATTATCTCTATGAAGTTTTAATATGTATGTGCCTAGGTTCAGGCAGGATCTATTATAGAAAAGTATAACATTATTTTGTGTCTATAAATAAGTCTTTCTCTAGAGAACAAATATTAAGAATGGTTCTTATCTTTGTAGTAGAAAACAACAATACCAATCAAATAATGATGGAGAAGACAAATAGCTGACCATTTTAACAAGTTTATGTTTAATAAACTGTTTTGTTAGCTACCAGAGGTAATGATTTTAAAACTAGTGTTATATTTAGCCATTATATTGGTACCATACATCATAAAGTATGCTTGGAGGAGCATATATTAAGCACATTTCTTAGCTAGAATCCTCTATATCAGTGATGGCGAACCTTTTTTTCCTCGGGTGCCGAAATAGTGCACGTGCACGCTATTGCACGCGCGTGCGTGCCCACACCCATAATTCAAAGCCCCTCACTTGCCCCACCCCCTGCACATGCATGTGTGACCCCCCCCACTCCCCTGTTTCCCGACTTCCAGTGGGCCCGGTGGGCCCATTTTTCGCCCTCCCCAGGCTCCAGAGGCTTTCTTGGAGCTTGGGGAGGGCGAAAACACTCCCCCTGCCACCCTGGAGGCCCTCCGGAGGCCAAAATCGCCCTCCCTGAGCCTCCGCGCGAGCCAAAAATCAGCTGGCGGGCACGCACATGCACACTGGAGCTGAGCTGGGGCAATGGCTCGCGTGCCGGCAGATATGGCTCCGCGTGCCACCTGTGGCACCCGTGCCATAGGTTCGCCATCACTGCTCTATATCATTGTTTTTCAAACTTGGCAACTTTAAGATATGTGGATTTCAAATCCCAGAATTCCTCAGCCAACATTTGCTGACTGGAGAATTCTGTTCTGTATTGTGCAAATATATCCTAGGAGACATAAACATAAACTCATAACGGACATAATCAACTCTGAATCAAGTCTCTCTTATATCAACTTTTCTTATTCACGCTGAAATAAGTTACAAATAACTTAAAGCATGTATTATCGGTTGCGCATCATTTCACATCACAGCATTTCTACCTAAACAGTAGGAATACTTTGTCAACCGACACACCTCCCAATAATACCGACACTGGCGGAGACTGAAAATATACATCAATATAACCCATTAGCACTAACAGAGAAGAAAAAAAAATCCAGAGACATTCACAGTGAGAAGACTGGCAAATTTCGTAAGCCAAGAATCTGATATGACAAAGAAGAAATGGATATAGTTAGGTGACGGCAAAATGAATACTCTTTGCATTCTGCTCTCTTTATTCAAATTTAATTTGTATCACATATATTGCCGTAGTTGCTATTGTTTATTCAGACAATAGTTCGGTATGAATTGTTGCTATTTTCTTTCCTCACATGCATTTCAAGTTTGTCCTTGCTGTTTATTTATACCACTAAAACAATGGAGGGGCTGCCTAAGTGGCTTTCCTCTAGCTATCCTTTGTTTGTTCTTCCTTGATCTCTGCACAAGTCTCTCTTTTAATCTGCTCATGTCAAACTTCTCTGATTTTTCTATTCTCTTCCCAGTGTGAATGTCTCTTTATAATGCCTACACAGCCTCTCTTTCTAGTGCCCCTCCAAGACTTCCGCATTGCATTTAAACTGTGAGTTGTGTGGAATTGCTTTTGTTCTCCTATTTATGCTTTAACTATCATCTCTTTAGTCTTTTGTCTTCCTCCCATGTACCTTTCCCAGAGCAGAGTCCACAAGCTCATTTCCTACAAAGCACCATAGAAACTGGCAAGCCTACTACTAATTAAATATTCAATGTGTGCAGATTTATTCCTCAGAGTTGTATGAATTTACCGCGATGAAATGGTTTACTTTCACCTTAATTATTTGCAAAGCACACTTTTGTACTGAAGACAAATATATATGCATAATGCCAGGATTAAACACATTTCACCCAAACAATCTTTTTTTTCCCCAAATGCAAATAAGCAAAGGGCTGTCCACTCAAATTACTTCAATAAAGCTCTTTGCTTAAGTATTGCTGGTACTCATTCAAAAGGAATGTTGATAAATGAGCCGTGTTGCCTTGTATAATGGATATTGACAAGTTCAAGCGTTATGCTATCATGGGAATTTTCTCTTGAAAGGATGATTACCTAAAAGAATCCATAATGAACAGTCAATATGGATGCTGACACTGCTTATTTCTGGGTTGAGAGGGGGAGGAAAGCTGCCATCAAAATTGTAGTTGAAATTATAGTTGAAACAATAGAGGTATAAATAAATAAAAAAAACCAGGAGGAGAATTTATAAAAGCAGGTGAAACAGAAGCTGAAATTCAATGTCAGTGTTTAATGTATAATTCTATAATGTCTATTCAGAAATATGTCTTACTGAGTTCACTCCAACCTTAAGTATATTATGCATGGCAATCAAATAATCTTTCGGAAAGTTTCTTTGCTTATCAAAGAAAGCACTATTCTTTAACACTGTGAGGGATGTATTGTATTACACCCCTTCAGCTAGCAGGTTGTAACTAGTATGCAGGAACAGGTATTTACTTTCGGACTGCCATTTTCCTAGAGAAAGCGCTATTGGTTCAGTCTTTTTTAATTGCCATGTATATAAGTTGAATTCCATGGGTAAAATGAATGGGGCATTCCTTAACCTTCCCCCTTCTGGATATGTTGAACCAATTTGGTGTCCTTTAGAATTCCCCACCAGCATGGGGACTGATGTGCACGATATCCAGTCAGGGATAGATTATGCTAAGTATGAAGAAAAAAGCTTTTAAGCATGAATAAAAATACTTGGGGAGATATGAAGGTCTACTACAGTGTTTCCCAACCTTGGCAACTTGAAGATGTCTGGACTTCAACTCCCAGTATTCCCCAGCCAGCGAACGCTGGCTGGGGAATTCTGGGAGTTGAAGTCCAGACATCTTCAAGTTGCCAAGGTTGGGAAACACTGGTCTACTAGAAAAAAGGGGGGGAATGTGAATTCAAGCACTTCAGAAACTCCAAGAGACATAGAAGAGTTTCTTCACTGCTTTCTGGTTTTCTGATGCCATGGAACGTGTTTGTGTGTTAAAGCAGGGAAACAAAGAGCTACGTAGTTTGCCTGATTGTAACACAAATACCTTGTGCTTTAAGTGTACAAACACAAATGTATCCCAATACCTTGGAACCATAGAAAAGGCCGACAATTCATGTAATCAGTTAATAAAATAAATTGGAATCAATTGGGAATAAATGTACATTTATTTTAAAAAGTTATTGTCTTTAGTACAAGTATTTCAAGTACGTAATTGAGACTCTGTTTAACAAACATTTCTCCCTTCTCTATTAAGGAGGACTGAATCTCTCTTTTAACATTGGTATGTTTGTACACATATGAGAACTAATTATTTTGGTTTAATGGAAAGTTGGGATTATTTCAATTTCTTTATTTACTGAGGCTTATGTGACAATAAGTTCCCACAGGCTCTAAGCAGCTTACAAAATTCCACAGCGTAGGGTTAAAAATATTTTGTTATAGAAAACATTTAACCAAAGAACTATGACAGTGGTGCTTATGAAGGTAAAAAAAACCTTACTTCCCCAGATCCAAGTTTTTACAGCTTTTCAGAAGCCAAACAAGGTAGCAGAGGGCCATATAGAGTATATGTTTATAAGTGAACAGTTCCATAAAAGGATCCCATAACTGGACAGCTTACTCCCAGGAAAGCTTACTTTGACATTCTCCCAAAGATGAGACCCTCAGCAAATCCCCTCTTTTTGATCTCACTGAACAAACTTGAATAATGAATAATTAATCAATTAAAATTCATGCAATTAACTGGCTACAATATATACACATGCAAACCCATTACACACTTCCTTTCAAGTTAAGTCAAACAACATTATGCAGAGAGCAGAAAAGAAGCAAGACAATGAAGGAAATTACAGAAATCACATATCTGCATGAGATATGAAAGAGAAAAGGATTTTACTGTCATTAAATACTCCCTTGATTCTACATTCCATATTTTGTTCTTTAAAGTTCTCATTTCTTTCTTTTTTTTCAGCATATCATCAACTCTGTCCAACTACAGTTTCCTTGTTCTCCCCTCTCTTATCAATACATTCACCTTCACCCTTCCTTCAAATCTTGGTTTTTCCATCTAATCCTCATTCATCCTCCCACTTCAGTGTAATTCTGGACATTTACTTTTGCATCCAATCCACTTTCATTTGGTCCCCTTTGATGAAGACTCCTGACTAGCAGTCACATTTATAACTTGATCTTTCTTACAGCAGGTAACTTTTACATCATCAGGGGCAGGTGGAAGTCAATCTACCAGAGACCAACATAAGGGAGAAAACTTCTTTTAAGCTGACAGGTAAGAATAAGAAAAGAGTTATCTTCCTACAAAAGTAAAGGAGACAGACAAGATAATTACAAATGACAGGATGGATGATAGTCAGTCAAGGGCATATCAAGAAGGAAAGACAGATCATGTGCTTCATGATCTATATTTTACTGATGACTTTTCTTGAACCTAATAAACTTTTCCCAAATATAAATACATAGTGACTAAAGACTTATTATAAAGTATGATGCAAACTAAAAGTTTCCATGAGTAAGTCAGTATTTTTATGCTATTGTTTAAAACAATGTTAACATGCTTCCCCACTCCTCCCTTATCTTCCACCAAAATATTGCTATGTTATTCCGTTATGAATAGATATCCACGTATGAAGTATAAAACATCAGTTTTAGCCCAAAACACAGCTGAGGAGCTCATCAGCTGTGCTTTGGGCGAAGAAATAAAGGACAGAATTCACCTGCAGGAGGGCCCTTTTTCAAGCCGCGGAAGGGGAAAAATCCCCCCAAAAAAGATGGTGGCGCGCACAGAACGGCACCGACAGTGATGTCACCAGCGGGTCACCACCAGTTCAGGCGATCCAGTCCAAACCGGGAGGAACCCACCCCTGGTTGGATCATAATAACAATTCTTACACAGGCATCTAATGTCATATTCTTTAAATTATTTACACCAAACTGTCCTGTGAAGCTTTCATTGAGGAAAGACAGTGGACTTTGAAATGCACAAAAAATTATGACAAACAGAGGAGAAAAACCACCATAGCAGTTGTCCCCAACCTTTTTGGCACCAGGGATCAGTTTCGTGGAAGACAATTTTCCCACAGACCAGGGGGAGGAACGTACAATGTAGATGCTGCAGATGAGCTGTTTCTCTCACCTGCCACTCACCTCCAGCTGTCGGCCCAGTTCCTGACAGGCCATGGACCGGTACTGGTCCGTGGCCCAGGTGTTGGGGACTCCTGCATTACAATATCGTAATGGATTTGTTACTTTACAATTTATAATATGTTAAAAATAATGGTATGGATTTGCTTCCCATTTATTCCAGCATCCACGTAAGCAAATTTAAAATGCTCATTTTAAGAAAATTAGCTAGTGTTAAAGATAGTTTTATTTTCTAAGGGTCTTTTAGAAACATAGTAGTTTAAAAATGTTTCCTTCATCTTGTTTCAAATAATCACATTCTAACCTCAGGTCTTATTCTGATCAATGTTCGTGGGCTTGTAGAAGGGAAGAACTCAGTAGTTATAAGAAAGACTCCTAATTTGAGAAATAATAAGACAATCAGCAGGAAACCGAGTTATTGAGAACCTATACAAAAGGAATATCCAGGAGACAAAAGTAAAATTATTGTTGCATTAAGCAGTTTCTGCCTCACCTCCCCAACAATTCCAGTTCTCTGTGGACTCGATGTCTCTCATTCTTTTCTTCACAGTTTGAGATTATGGATTATATAAATGGCTGTAAAGGAATACACTGCTTGTAACTTTTAAATAAGAAGAGGTTGACTGGGTTTCTGAATAGTATGTTGAGGGATTCTCCAAAAAGTAGAGTGAGCAAGACAAAGATACCTTTGATTTATGTTGTTTCAATTGAGTTAATTAAATGCATTCAATTGAGTTAATTAAATAACCTATTACTCTCACCTGTGATATACTGTAAACTATAGGAGGGGGAAGGCAATCCTGTTGCTTCTAGATTTCACCAGTTCTTTTGCTTATCCTTTTAAGTAGTAATTTTGTTGTTTTGGTTGTTTTGCCTTCTTTAATTTTCCTAATGTATAGTAATATACTTAGATAATTTCCACCATCCAAGTAAAATCTGTTGCTGTCTTTTTTTTCCCTTTGCAACTACTTAATATTTTTTCATGCTGGAGCAAATAAAAAAGAAATTCTTAGAGGATGGCATGGACTATAGAATATAGGTTTTAATGAATTAGGCAGGATTTATCTGAATTACTCTAAGGATGCTGTGCACAGAATGGCAAGTTTGTTCATTATTATTCAAAGTTAGTCCCTCTAGTAATTTTGTGTGCTTCAGACATCAGTAAATTTTTGCTGGATTATGATGCTCATTTTAGCAGAATTAGCCGGTGTTAAAGCCAACCAAAATATTAACTTGGTACAAATAAATAAGAATGTGGATTACAATGTGCTATATAATATGGAAGGGTCACAATCTTGACAAAAGTAATGGCTGCTTGATAGGAGATAGTCCATGAATTTTGAGTGAAAGGACCAACATGGCATTGACACAGCTATAGGAAGAACTTAAATATTGTTCCTATATATAAATATTACATCTCACCTCACCATGCGAATCAACAATGTTCATACAGTGCAAAGACCAATATCCGCAAACAATAGTCTTTAAATGTGTTACGAATGCTTTCCATACAATACATCATGGCACACATTGTTTTGGATACATTTTCATATTACATCTGATGCTTTATCATTAAGTTATGGGTCATTTAGAATAACTAAAGATAGGGATATAACATGTGGGTTCTTATTTGGGAAGTTTGTTAAATACAGTAGATGCTGGTGTTCAGTGAAATGTCTTTATTTCATTTTCTTTTATGTATTCCTTTCTCTCACATTTGTTTCTTTAATTCTTTAAGAGCCGAGGTGGCACAGCAGTTAGAGTGCAGTACTGCAGGCTACTTTAGCTGGCTGTGATCAGCAGTTCAGCTGTTCAAATCTCACCGGCTCAAGGTTGACTCAGCCTTCCATCCTTCCAGAGTAGGTAAAATGAGGACCCAGATTGTTGGGGGCAATATAAATATACATTGCTTAATGGTGTAAACCGCTTAGAGAGTGCTTGCACTGTGAGGCAGTATATAAGTCTCACAAATAAATAAATAAATAAATAAATAAATAAATAAATAAATAAATAAATAAATAAATAAATAAATAAATAAACAAACAAACAAACAAACAAATAAATAAATAAATAAATAAATAAATAAATAAATAAATAAATAAATAAATTTCTTCACAAGAAAAAATGAACTTGGCAACCGCTCTGTGTCACTTTGATTCCCTAGTTTACTTTTTTCAATGTTCCTTGGATTACTTATTTATTTCCATTTGGTATCCTGTTTTCTACTCACTTGAAATGCAAGCAAGTATACAAGGGATGATCCACCTAGACCAAAAAAAAAAAAAAAGCACTGGACGTTTTAATTCCTGGAGCCTAAAAGAGTTTTGCTCAACCAAAAGCAGAAGAAAATTTTCCAGCCCCTCCCTCCCTCCCTCCCTCCCTCCCTCCCTCCCTCCCTTCCTTCCTTCCTTCCTTCCTTCCTTCCTTCCTTCCTTCCTTCCTTCCTCCCCCTTCTCTCTCTCTCTTTCTTTCCTTCCTTCCCCCTCTCTCTCTTTCCTTCCTTCCTTCCTTCCTTTCTTCTTTCAAAAAAACCCTTGCCTTGAGACAAATGGGAGTAGATATTAATAAATGTGAAAGGAAGCAGGTTCCCTGGCACGGGATGAAGAAAGAGAACACCTGAAAGAAAGAAATGTTGAAAGTTGTACGGAGACAAGAAATGATCACACAGACTTTGTGAGCTAGTTTCCAGGAAACTGCTTGGCTGAGAGGAACTGTGAAAGGAGTGGAGATGAACTCCTCTGAGGCTAGAGGCGGGGAGAGTTTAATTTGGAACCAAGAAAATCTTCCAAAAATAGAAAGGCCAGTTTGGGCAAAGGGGAGAATTATAGGCAGAATAGGCAGTCTGCTTCCCACTGTAAGCTAAGGGTTACATCTAAAGGTTAAAAGATAAGATACCGTAAATCCCAGGAAGTCAAGAAAAGCTAAGAGGATGTGCTGCTAAAATGTAGTTTGCAGATGTTAGCCAAGTATTGGACAGGAGAAGCCAACTAGAGAAGTGAGATGAGGAAATTTTATGCTAATCTTCATGGCATCTTAAATTTCAAAATTGTTTGCTAATTGTTTCAATGCCTATGCCTCAGATTTTGGTATCAGAAGTGTATTGTCTTTGTGCAAAATACATTCTGACATGTTGCACTCTAGTAACATATTTGAATTTCATAACACGTTCATCTCAATTTTTGTCCAGGTTCCCCATATGGCTATATATACTGTACATCAGGCTGAAGTAATCAGGAACAAGAGTTTAATTCAAAGATAAGAGTTGAAGGAATTCAAGGTGGGCTGGACTTAGATATCTTGTGGGAGTGGAATGACTCAAAAGTGATTATGTGTTTGACTCCACAATGGGGCCCAGTCTGGTCATCTCCTACAATATAAGTCAGGCAGAGGTGGTATTCAGCCGGTTCGGACCGGTTCAGGTGAACCAGTAGCAGAAATTTTGAGTAGTTCGGAAAACCGGCAAATACCTCTGGCTGGCCCCGCCCTCCCGCCCCAGCCATTCCGCCTCCGCCATTCCCTGTCCTATATTCCCTTGGTTTTTTTAGCTCAGCTAATTCGTGCAGCACAACGGATTGCCATGCCTCCGCTGAGCTAAACAACAGCTCAGCTCACCAGCACTGACCCCGAGGGTGGTCTTTGAGTGCTGCGCACAAGGCCAAAGCACACATGCATGCGCAAAGTGCTCTCTCATAGAACCGGTAGGAAAAGATTTGGAATCCCACCACTGAAGTCAGGGCTGTCAAACTCCCGGCCCATGGGCTGGATGCACTGGGCACGCCCACACCCGGTTTAGCAAAGGGGGGGAAAATCCCGATATGTCACATGACCTGCTGTGACGACATGAGTTTGACACCCCTGATATGTCAATATAAATTTATGGGAGATTGAACTTTGAAATGCTATTTATGATCTTATCAGCATTATTTCACCCAATTCTAATTGCTTGTACTATTTCAAGCTATTTACTTTTAGTAAAACTCACTTTAAATAATAAAAATATGTTCATTTTCAACCCTTCAGAAGAAGACAAAGGTGCTCTTCTCAAAACTACAAGAGGTAGGAAACGACACTACTTGTTTTAATCTTCCTTGCTCACAATTATTATTATCACCATTACTAGTCCATCATTATTACCTTCCTTATTGTCATTATCATCATCATGACTAGTTCACAGGGGAATAAGTTGGTGTGAAACAAGAGGACCATGATCAAGGTATCAGAAGAGGAATGGTGGCAGCAGGAAACTACAGAAATAATAATCAGAAATTATGCATGAATCTAAACAGGAAGGTGTTGGGGCTCAAGGGCCATGACTAGAAAGTGAAGATCTCTCCTTCCACCATGACCCTTAACTGGCTATGCTCTACAGGTGGTTGATGAAATAAGACTAATTGGGAAACTGAGCATCTTTGACCAAACTAAATGGAAAAACACTTGGGAATTTCTGGAATCTTGGCACTCAGACAAAGCAGCCATCAACAGGTATATGGAAACAAACAATGTTTATACATCATTCAAAAGAGACATTTAAAAAAAGGAAAACAAAAATACAGAACACCTCATCATCAGCAATCAACACCCAGATAAGAAGGATTAACACCAGACAAACATTCAAGCAGTATACAATGCCCTAATCAAGAGCTACCAACTCAGGTGAACAATCATGCCGTAAACAACACCTAATCAAGAAACTATCAAGGGAAAACAACAACACTAACACTGACAGGGAAAGCTTCTATATATAAACAGAAAGCAAATCCCACTCTCCTCTAGCACTGAAGATGTTACCTAGTGTAGTAACATGCCATAAACAAAACATCTGCACAAAAGCAACCAAGCTCCAAGAACATCAAGGATTCCACAGTTAAACCACCTATATTCTTTTCATTTGAAGTAAGGTTTCCTGGTTATTTAAAGTGAATATTGGAGTCAGCATTTGACTTTGAAACTGAGCTCCAAACACTTCCATAATATTCAAAACAATCTATTTAACACAGAGAGCTGGATATTTCACGCTCACAAAGAATGTTTTGAATTTGAGACTGTTGGATTTAGAAATGTTTTGTAAACTATTAATATTTTTCCATATTCTCATCTATAGGGGAAGAAGAAAAGAATGAAAGCTGAAAAATTCCCCTAATTTGCTGGAAGCGTATTGCATCTCTGAAAAGAATAATTCTGACCTTTGCAAATATATTTTAAAAACCACTGAGCATCTATAGTGTGCACATGAGCATGCATACCTTAGCGTGTTCTTGACAATAGCACTTTAACTGTATAGCCAGCTGCCTGACTATTTTTTCTTTCTTTTAATGACCCCGTAATCCCTTGCATCGGGGTCGAGTCGGGGCAAATGGAGCTGAGCATTTACTGGCTGGATGCCCTTCCTGTCGCCAATGCAGAGTTCACCACTGATATTTACTCATTGTGCCCAGAGAGAGAAATATCTGCTGCTACCTAGGATCAAACTCACAGCCTCCTGCTTGTGAGGCGAGAGCTCTACCTCTAGGCCACTGCACCACTCAGCCAGCTGCCTGACTATAATAGTAAACTACTATAATTATCTATATGCATTCTAACCAGCCATACATTGCTGAATATTGGATACGTGCATACTAAGCTAGGCTTGCCTGCGAGGAATAAAAGCTTTCTAATGATACTTTTTGTGGTCCTGGCACCTTGGCAGCAAATAAAGACATAAATCAATAAATTGCTGAAATAAATTGTAATATTTTTTTATGCAGGAAAATCTTGCAAGATTTTATTCTGGGAGGTTTGGTGTGGAGGGGGTTGGATAATCTTGGGGAGCCAGCAAGTTCCTGGTACAGGTCAGGTACAGTGAACTAGATTTAATAAGAGCAAGTTTTCATTTTGCTAAATCTTTAAATGTATAATTTGTTACCATATTTATATTTCTTAACATTGCACTAAGTTTTATTTTATTTGTAAACCACTTTGAGAATTTTAATTGAAAGGCAGAAAAATTGTAGGTTGATATTGGTGGTTAAAGAATTAGGAGAATTTCCAGGCAGGAAAGTATAACTTCTACAATTAATGCCAATTCTTAGGGGGAAATTGAACCTCTAATCTGGATTTCCAGGGTAAAATTATTGTGTTTCACTTCCACGAAGAGAAAGAATGCAAAGTGAGCAGAAAATATTCACTGAGGTCTGATATTAAACATCTGTCAACCAATCATACTGAGAAGACCTGGGGTTCTTCGAGATGAGTCAAGGAACACTCCAGACTAAGGAGAAAGAGAAGTGATTTATTTAACAAAAGGCTCAGAAGCATCTATGTTCACAGAACGCTGCCTGCTTTAGAGATCTCTTCACCTGAAATTCAGATGAAGGTCACACATGCAGGTTGCTCTAGCTGGGAGACTTTGCTGGTTGCCATATCAACTGGACTTCCTCATAGAAAAGATGTGCTTCTCACCGTCTAAGCTGCATATTAGAATAAAGCATGGCTGACAATCAGCTATGCCCTTATCAGCAGGGATGGCTTTGTTCTTTTATTTACATGCTACAGTTCGGAGATTAATAAAAAAAAGATTTGATTGCTTTCTTTTCTTTTTTTCTTTTCCTTTCTTTCTATTCTTTCTTTCTTTCTTTTCTTTTCTTTCTTTCTTTCTTTCTTTCTTGGCATATTTTTCATTGTTAACGCAATACAAAACAATGTAAGAAAAAAGAATAAGATGCAACAAAAGAGTAACTACTAAATATACATTTCTTTAAAATGTAATAATAAAATGTTCTAGTAACACATGCTCTCTGTCCCTTCCATTTGTTTCCCCGTTTGTTTATTCAAATGTCTAAAATTGCCTTGCTGTGTAATGTGTTGTCTGAATTTTATTAAACTTCTGTTATAGAGATGCATTATCAACTTTGCCATTACCACATAGTCTCTAGTTACGACTTCTTAGCCGGCTATTGTCAGCAAAGTTTCTGTTTTCCAGAATTCTGCCAGATTTGTTCTTTTTATGTTAGTAAATTAAGGTATTTACTAAGCCACTATGATGAAAGGTGAAAGGATTTGCTGGTGACATCACCATTGCCCAAGGAATGCTCAGTTGGGGGTCCTTTCGTGTCCCCATGAAGTTGTCCACCAAAGCGGTACCCATTTATCTACTCATGGTCACCTGCTTTTGAACCACTGGGTCAGCAGAAGCTGGAGTGTGATGGGAGCTTACTCCGCCATGTGCCAAAAACCGGGTCTCAAACACGAGCCTGCTGATCATCAGCCTCGCATTCTAACCTCTAACCGTGCTCTTCAGTGTATTATACTGCAAGTAATAAAAAACATAATATATATTTGCTGTAAAAAAAATTGTATTCCATTGAAAGCCAGAGAACTCATTATGTTATACCTTCTTCACCTTGGAGACTATAACTCTCATAATTTCCAAAGATTATGTAAACTGAAATTTTTGGAGATGGTAGTTTTACACATCTTGGTGACCACAAGGTTGGGGAAATGCCATTGTAACAAAGGATACCAAATAGTGTTTAGACCAGTGGTTCCCAACGTGGGGCCCACGCCCCACAGGGGGGCAATTTGATTTTTAATGGGGGCAATTGGAACCTTGTTTAAACCAAGTTAATGGTCTTTTTGGCTTCCTCCGCGTGAGTAGGAGTTCGCTTTTTGAATAGTAAGAATTATATGTCATGGGAGGGGGGGCATCTGGATTTTAGAGATGCTTAGGTGGGGCATGGCCAAAAAACGGTTGGGAACCACTGATTTAGACTATGAAGAAACTTCCTTTAAGTTCTATATACAAGAACTGATTTACTATGGCATTCTTTTATTTATATCATAAGAGGGCAATGTAGAAGGTGGATGTTACAAGTGACCTAAAAAATCCTTAGTTTAGCTATGATGCAATAGCCTCAAGGAGACTTGCCTAGTGCAATGACACTTTATTTTCAATGTACAGTACTCAATGAATTAAACATTATTGTATTTATTTCTGCTGCATTTACTTTTATTGCTAATTTATTGCTGCAGTATAAACAGTATAAACTGTTAACTTTTAAGGGGCCTTTAATATTTTTTTTAATAAGTATTTTATTGCTTGTTTTTTCCCATTTTACTATTTTTTTCTTACAAGCTTGGTATTACAATTGTCAAGAAAGAAAGAAAAATACATAATAATAATAATAATACATGTTTTAAAGTGTCTACGATAGTAGAGATAATAACTTTGATTTTTTTAAAAAAAACCATAAGCAATAAAATAGGGAGAGATAGCTAAACAAATCTCAGAAAGCCAAACATTTGTTGCTAGATGGAAACATGTGTCTTCTGACTCCACAATTGAAATATATTGTACTACAACTCTCAGACCTTTCAACTAACATGTTAACATCTGCAAATTTTAATTCAAGAGATTTAGAAGGTAGACAATAAGCCCAGATTTCTGGAACAGCAAAGTGTAAATATTCCTGGAAGGTTTTGGAATCATCCAACAAAAAAAAATCTATCTCCAAGGCACTCTTGTTCTTATTATTGAGGTTTCTTTGCCATTCTATAAATAGAGATGTTATACACACATGGCCTCCCAAAGAGACAACCATTTCCAGTGGTTGGGTCATAGTCACACATGAATGCCAGCTTCTCAATGCACTGAATAGAGATCTAGGGAGAGCAGGATGCACATGTAGGGCAATTTAGAAAGAAAAGAATGAAGCCAAATAAAAATCAATTCAGTCAAACTCTGCCAAGGCAAGCAAGAAACAAAGGGTCAAAAGATAAAGTAAGAAAAATAGTGTGATTGACATGAGCTGCAAGAAGGCACTAGAAAACTATTGAAGGTGAATGAGAATAAAAATTGTCAGAGGAGAACAACTGTCTAAAGCTACCAATATCATCAAGCCAGCTTGTTCCATTTTACCACACCATATGGGGAATTACCAACTCTAGGAGTGATTATATTAATGAAGATATTATATGAGAACATTGAAAGTTACGCATCAGTTGAAATGCTTTTAAGAAGTCCTACAGAGGGTACCAAATGAGCACCAAATTGAACATGAAGGTTAAAATAATTTTCTTTCTTGAGGCCAGAAAAGTAGCTTAGATGAGAAGAAGACAGTTTTCCTAATCTCTCACTGAGGTCTCAGTAAAATAAATGCTACATAACTTACTATTCAGATGTTCAACATGAATAAATGTGAAGACTGGAGCATACAGGTTCTGGGGATATAGCTGTTCCTCCCTGAAAGCGATTCCTATAATCATGGCAGGTAAAAGAAAAGTTATCCTGAACATGGGTTTGTTAGCAAGAGCTACTCATTATCACTGAAAATGTGTCTCAGTACAGCTAGTCGTTCTACAGAATAGGAGGTAGTGATCACTTTAGAAGGCACCACAGAAAGCCGAAGGAGGGAGTTAGGATGATGACTGAATAATTCAAGAAATATTGGCCCAATATATGGAGAATTGAGTCAAGGGTTGGTCCAAGGAATATGGAGAGGTAAGTAAGTGACAATACCTGGTAACAATTTTGAATATTAATATGTGTTCTCATTATATAAGATATACAAATGTATTCACAATGCCCGTTTGACAGAATAAAATCACTCTGTAATTTTACAAAGATAATGCCTTTTATGATAACCTGTTTTAGGCATTGGCCTGATTGCATTAGGGTTTTAAACTGAGAGACTAGTGGAGTTCTTCTGCTTCCTAACATATTTTAAATGCTCCACCACACTCCCATACCAATAACCTTGTGATTGTGGTCCTTGATTTATCAATAGTGTGAATCTGAAGAGATTCTTACTCCCTTGGCCAAAAAACCACTGTGGTCAAAAATAAATTAATAAAAATAAGTTTATTGAATGGCAAGGTCCAAAAGAATAAAGAAAAGCAAATATTCCTTCCAGATATTTCTACTCAGCAAGACAAGGTCCTGGGACTAAGGTATGGGATAGATACATTCATAGGACGTTAGGAGGCAGGGCCTGTTTACAAGGTGAGCATTTGGATCCCCTTGGAGCTTCAAGAAAATGTCTGAGTAACCTTATATTATGAATCCCAGTCTTCTGCTGCTGGAAGTTTGAACACAGAATTAAAAAGGGCTAGTTACATATCATTTATGTAATGAGGTGGCGCAGCTGTTAGAGTGGGGTACTGCAGGCCACTTTAGCTGACTGTGATCCGCAGGTCAGCTGTTCAAATCTCAAAGCTCAAGGTTGACTCAGCCTTCCATCCTTCCGAGGTAGGTAAAATGAGTACCCAGATTGTTGGGGGCAATATAAATATACATTGCTTACTGGTGTAAACCGCTTAGAGAGTGCTTGCACTGTGAGGCGGTATATAAATGTCACAAATAAATAAATAAATAAATTTTAGCACCAACTTTTTCCAAACAGTCCATTAAGACTTGAACTATCCCATCTGGCTTGCAGGAATCTAACATGCTTGCTCCCAGAGAGATTCCAGGCAGTTACTTGTTATGAACAGGTAGATCCCAGACAGCTCCTTTTAAAAAATAGTGCAACAATTTGAGAAAGTTATACTAAAAATCTGGCTGTCATTTATAGAATAAATGGGCCAGTTCTGCCACATATCTTGTGCATTTTCTTCTCTGGATTGTTGTGAAAAAAGAAAAAAAGAAAACCCAAAAGCAGAAGCTTACACATTGATTTGATTCTGAATATCTTTAACGCCGTTTTAAGCAAGATCTCTTGGTGGTGGTATCACTGGATAAAAGCAAAAACACACTTTCTGCATCTTTGTGGGTGCTTGGGGTCAAAGAGCTACACAGAGGCAACCGAGCCCAATTTACTTTCATATCCCAATCTGGAGATACTATCATTTGAAGATTACAGCAGAGCCCACAGGTAGAAGAATGATTAATTCAGTTCTTTTTCCCCCACGGGGGACTTTCTAATCCTCCAGAGAAATGGAAATAGTTCTCAAAAATTAAATCTAAGTCCTATCTCTCCCGTCAAAGCTCTATCATCCCTTGCCATCTCTTGTGTGACCCATTTGCTAGGTTTTGCTTATAGATAGGTCACTATTGGACTATGTTAGAACTTACTATTCAATCCCAATGCTATTACTGCTGCTGAACACAGATAAGAGGCATTTCTTAAAAGTAGCGAAGGTGGGAAATTGAATGGCAGTTCTTGATCAGACTGATCACATTGCTGCAGAGTTTCAGAGGGATTTTTGTTAGTGTAACAAATGACAGGAAACCTTTC
This sequence comes from Diadophis punctatus similis, assembly GCA_023053685.1. Lineage (NCBI taxonomy): Eukaryota > Metazoa > Chordata > Lepidosauria > Squamata > Dipsadidae > Diadophis > Diadophis punctatus. The sequence goes on from JALIGW010000003.1 coordinate 54,501,150, forward strand.
CTTGAATTTCTCTTTAATTGGTTATTAATTCAAAAGCTATGATGTCTTCCTTTAGACTAGAGACTGTACTGAAGTCCCACCAAGACAGGGGCTTTAGGATTTGTCTACTGTCTATTATACTAGCAATACCTTAGAATGCAGAGCCACGGTGATTGGTATAGACTGAACTGATATATTACGCTATATATTGTTTGCTGACTATGATTTATGCAATGAACCAGAATTGGATGGCTACATACAAACACTCAATGCTAAACTAAATAGACTTCAACATGATTTAGGGCAACGTGTGCATTTAGTCAGCTCCATCAAAAGAGATATTTTATTAGCTAAAATGAAGAGGGAGTTTTGTTGGGAAAATCAGTGGCACATAAGTAAGTAAATGCACAATATTATGCCATACCCAAACCCAATAGAAGTGATTCCCAAGACAAATTTAAATGGGGAGAAGAAGAAAACTCAAAGTTCTGGTCCATGAAGACTTCTGAACAAGCAAGACAGGTAGAGAGCAGAACAGAGGAGAAAACAGGGAAAAGAATAGAGGTGAAAGAGAGACAAATGACCTCCTAGAATTGTGATATGATTCAAGGCCATTAATCAACAGAGAAGTGTGAATTAGTCAAATGGGGGTTTAAAATAAAATTGAAACAGCTAGCCAGCCCATGTGGTTCTTTCCCTTTTGCCTATTATGGGACTTGCAATATGCAAACTATAATATATCCCATTAGATCGAGGATTTGCTTTTTCATGGGGGGATGAGAAGGGAAATTGGGAATGGTGATGGTTTTATGTCAGTTGGTCCTGCGAATGAAATTGCTCTGTGGGATTTGCAATGTAGCTTTGTCTCCTGGGGTCAGTTTCTGAAAGTGTCCTGGAAGACTTTGGGGTTAGAACAGAGAATGATAATAAATTCTTATTTATATTTCAGAGAATATGATTTTCTCAAAAAAAAAATGTCTAAAAAGTGATCTGAAAAACCATCTCTTTATAAGAAGCTATACTAGGAAGTAGGAATAGACACAAAGCATTTTATTCCCTTGCACTTCAGTGAAAACTGTCATATGAGATAGAATCTGAAGTTACAAAAGGTAAGATTAATTAAATGTCACTTCTTTAATCTGATATCCTTCAGATAACTTGGACATCAACTGCCATATTTCTCAGGCAGTATAGAAAATGGCATGTAGAGAATATTGGGTTAAGAAAGAATGATCTGTTAGAAGACACTGTCCATTCTCCAGGTGGATCCAAACTTAGTTTCAGGTATTTTTCTTAACCAGATGGAATGAGGATATGTGCTAAAAATACATAAACCACACATGCTGTTTAGCAAAGAATAAATTTTTATTTCACGCCACTTGATTTAACTTAATTTTGTGCAAAAGTGTAATGAAAAGTTACCCCAAAACCACTTTTGGATTCTATTTCTTTATGATATGAGAGTCCAAGTTTTCAGTTTTGCTATTCTCTTGCTCATCTGAACTGATGCTTGCTTTAAGTTAGATTATGATTGGCTGAAGTTTAGCTGTAATCATCCAGCGACACTATGTTTTAATTCCTCACCACCATCAACAAATCCATCTGGATGTCAAAAAGGGTCCTAAGGTTACAAAAAGGTGAATATAATAGCCTCACAAAATATACTACAGCAGAAAATTAAAGTGTAAAGGTGATATTTTTTTCAGAAGAAAAAAAAAAGCTAAAATAATGCCATTAGGAAGTTGATTCAACAGGTCTATGAAATTCCCAAGGAAGTTGCAATTAAAAAGTTGAAATATCATGTTCATATCACTAAAATGTAAGTGCCTTGAACTGTGAGATGGGTGGCAAATAAATTTAATAATAATTTTAAGAAACAGCGAAGAATAGCCCAGTCTTGTTCTACAATCAGCTCCTTAATTTGCTCTTGCTTGGTTATTTTTTCTCCCATGTAAGATAAGTAAAAAAAATAAGTCCAAGATTGAAAGGAATTAAAAGTAAGTAGACATAACTTTCCAACTTTATCACAGGTACTACTTTAGTTAATGTCACTGATACAGTAAGCAATACCAGCAGACTACAACAAATAGTACTTCTAACTAGGTATCAACTATCAGAATACAGGTACATCTGAGCTACTTACCAGCACTGTTTTGTTTCATTAAAAAACTACAAATATTTTATCATCATTTAAATGATTATAACAAACAGTCATTGTTATAGGTCAAACAGAAGTGGTCCTATCAAAAGAAAACAAAGCAACAGCAACAAAGGACTTTATTTTTTAGGCATGTAACATGTTGTTTTTCTGTCCCAAAACTGGCAGTGTGAACAATCAAAGGGCTGACAATTAACTATCCATTCCCATGTATGCTTCAGAGATAGTCAATGCATTCATAAAATATTTGTCCCTCTCTCATAATAATAGAATCTGGAATCATCCAATGATGACCATCCATTATGAACGGTTAAGAAATTAAGGGTACATTCTAAAATGTGTTTTAATTACAGATTATTGGATAACTAAAATATTCTGGGTTTAGTTTTGCATGAATGGCTAGGTAGAAAGAACATACTAAGCTAGAACCACTCAAACCTTATTATGGCTTAGTATGGATATGTATATTCAACTGGAGTTATGGCTTCTAACACAGACACTTTTAAAAGTGGTAATATTACTAGTACCTATTAATCATGATGGTTATATATTGTCCTCAATATAAGAAATCTCTTTAATACCTCTGAGACATGTTATTGAACTCAGTCCTATTTGGGGCATCCCATACAGATTAGATTTATCATTGTGAGAACAGAAAGCTGTTCAGTATAGTTCTTAACAGAGGGTAGTACTAGACAGGTGTGTTAACACTTTTTTCATGGTGCCATATATAAAAGCCTAACTGTGTGTTGTTCAGCTAAAATAAGTGATCTAGGCTCAGAAACAAAGTTTTAAGAACAGTGCTTCCAACACCACTTAAATCTATGTGCTTTTCTAAGCTATTTTCTAAGACTCAGAATAGATTCAGCAAAATACATATCATTATATACCCTGAACTTACACCTTTGCTGCAATATTAAGTAGAAAGTCATATGTAACTGGATTTCAATTTAGATATAATGTATGCTACAAAAATTCTATGAAAATATATCTATTCATTTTGTGCCTCTGTTAACTTTCATGAGGAAGGTGTGGATTCACTCTGATTTTTCATCAATCTTTAGAATACTACCGGTAATGACACTCAAGAAGCAAATCCTCAAGAGACAGTAAGCCCAGTGGTTCATTGTAGATGGAAATTCACCATCTTCCAGTCCTTCCATTCATAAACAAGTCAAGCATGCAATATTGTTGCTGACGAACAAGTTTCTAATACACTTCTCCAGGCTCATGTTTGTGTTGTAAGAATGTAATGATTTAGTTTAAAAAAATGCAAAACAACCATAACTACTCTCAGCCATTTTCTTCAATTATTTTCCTCCCAACTCAACATAATTTTGTCCTATCATTCCACACTAATTCCCAAAGCAGAGTAAACATAATTATATACATTTCCCTCAGAGGTGGGATCCTGCCTCTGATTGCCGGTGCGGCTAATAGCTGTTCTTCGGCACAGAGCCGAAGACACTGCTGCCATTCGATGAGCCACAGCCTTCCCCGGGCGCTTTCCCCGCCCGCATGGATGCCGCCAATTGCGTTCTTTTGCCCTCTGCGCATGCGCAAAGCGTTCCACATGCGCAGAGGGCAAAAGAACGCAATTGGCGGCATCCATGCGGGCGGGGAAAGTGCCCGGGGAAGGCTGTGGCTCATCGAACGGCAGCAGCGTCTTCGGCTCTGCGCCGAAGAACAGCTATTAGCAGCACCAGCAATCAGAGGCAGGAACCCACCTCTGATTTCCCTTCTATGATAGAGACAAACCAATTTCTAAATGGAAGACTTATTCAAATATCACACTTCACAATCCTTGACTGGCTACTATGAACTAAGAAGCCTATTCCCTACCATTCTTATAATGGCTGTGTAAGATTTGAGCCAATTCATATAATCTTATATAGAAATGCATTCCAGCTATAGCACAGTCTTATCAGCTGCAGGGTTTATTTTGTCAGCAAACTCATTACCGAATGAGAATTTTGTCAAAAATACTCATTCAGTAATATGTTACTAAACTTAGTTTAAACCCTATTTACTTCCATACCTAATAGTAGTCTACTGTATAAGGTTTGTTTATTTATTTATTATTTATTTATTAATAAAATTTCTATGCCACCCAACTCCCAGGGGACTCTGGGCGGCTCACAACAAGTAGAAATACATATTCAAATAAGAAAAACAATTTAAAAACATATTTAAAATACAATCCATTCACACATACAAACATGGGCCAATCTGAAAAGACCTCATCAAAGGGTCATTGGCCCCAGGCCTGCCGGAAAAGCCAGGTGTCTTAACGGCTTTCCAGAAGGCCAGTAAGGTGGGGGGTAATACGGATCTCGGGAGGTAGTTGGTTCCAAAGAGTCAGAGCAGCTACAGAGAAGGCCCTCCCCCGTGGGCCCGCCAGCCGACATTGTCTGGCGGATGGGACCTGAAGAAGGCCGAACCTGTGCGATCGCACTGGGCATTGGGAGGAATGTGGTAGAAGGCAGTCACACAGATTTATTTATTTATTTATGTATTGCATTTGTATGCCACCCACTCCACAGAGACTCTGGACGGCTCACAACAGTAAAAATTCACATGCAATATAATTCACATGCAGATAAACTGGTCCTGAGCAATATAGAACTTTAAAGGTAATAACCAACATCTTAAATTGCGTCCGGAGACCAATCGGAAGCCAGTGCAGTTGGCGAAGGATAGGCTTAGTGTGGGTGTATCTTGGGACACCCACCACAGCTCGCGCAGCTCCATTCCGGACTAACTGTAGTCTCCGAACACTCTTCAAGGGTAGCCCCATGTAGAGCGCATTGCAATAATCAAGCCGTGAGGTGATAAGGGCATGAGTGACCGTGAGTAGAGCCTCTTGATCCAAATAGGGCTGCAATTGGTGCACTAGGCGAACCTGTGCAAAGGTCCCCCTTTGTTTTATGGCAATGTTTGGATTCCCTAACTAGAAAGTCTCAACCATATATGTCAACCATAGATTTATCTAGATTGCAATCATGCACACTGACTGGAAGCAGAACCTCCAAAAATTCAGACTGGAATTTTTTCTGGGGCTAATCCTGATGGCCATAAGGTGGCAGAAAGATGGTGTAGTTCCAAATCATCCCCATTTAAAATTTAAACTAAAATGATCAAGCATGCAATTTTAAGTAACAGAGGCTAACAAATGTAACGGTTAGAGACAGGTTCCACACAGAGATAAGAAGATTCTGTCCCTGAATTTCATTCAGATTCATACATATGTAGCTATTCACCTTGGCATACAAGAGACGATGGTGTTTCCCCTGGATGGACACGGGCCGTGATAAACACCACTTTCTGTTCTGCTCCGGGACGAAGATTCACTGTTGAAGAAAGAAAGAGGTTTTTTTAAAAAAATTAAATCATGAAATTGACATTCTTCTTCCTATATTTATCTGACCTTAAATAAAGGAACTGTGGATTTTGAGGGGTATGGCAGTTCCTCAGTGCCTTTGTTTTGTGTATTTCTTGTTGCCTTGTTTCTTGCTTTTTCCAATGAGAAAGTTGAAGGATAAGCAAGATTTCAAGCAACTGCTCTTTTGAGTCAAAACCTTTCGACTAAGACAGTTTTTCTTGACTAAGACTAAGCTTTTCTTCCTAAAGAAATTCAACGGGTTTAGAAAACTGTTGATCCATAGAACCAAGATATAGAACTTCAGGGGGGGTGGATGTCTTTGGCAAGCCAGATAAGAAGCTTTACGGGAACACAAATGGTCCATAACAAGACATTCCCCGTTATTGGTTTAGGCCAGGGGTACCCAACCTTGGCAACTTTAAGACTTGTGGACTTCAACTTCCAGAATTTCCCAGCCAACTAAAATAATGCCCTTGATAATCTTTCCGATATTGGATTTACAAAAGAGGCTTGTTAAAATTTGGACGAATTTTGTGAGGAGAAAGAAAAAAAATCAGGTTCTATGACATTTGGGCTTTTTAAAAAACTTTTCAAAGGAAGAATATGGCATTGGATCTATGGAAATCAAGATTCAGTCCTCAGTTCCAACAAATCCCTTAACACTGGTGAACACACAACGGGGTATTTTTGAAAAACAGTCATATGCCATGTTTTATCAGCCCACACTAATAAATGTACACAAACATATACCAACAATTACCAAGGGGTTTAGCTGCTTTAAGAAGTAATTTTGGATTTAATTAGCAGAATTAATAGAATACTTTATTTTGCCAAGTGTGGTTAGACACAACAAGGAATTTGTCTCCGGTACAAATTTTGATTAGTTTCTTGTATAATTTTTGAATCCTTTCCCCAGTTTTCAAACTTTAAATATTCAAATAAATTTTAAGTTTTGAAAGTTTTCATCACAATCAGTCCTTCTTGTATAAAAGAAACAAACACGTTTTCACTGGCTGTTTCAATTTTGTATGCTACCTTTAAATGAAAAGAAGAGAAGGGTTGATCAAATGGAGGATGCATAATTGTAATAAAAGGACAATACATATGGCCCCAGAGTGACCTTCATTAGTTGGTGGCTAGAAAAACAGAAATTCCTTTGCTCTGAAGATGAGCCAGACACAAACAGTGAAAGGCAGTAACCTTCCCTGAAGGACAGAAGGAGCCAGGAGTCAGCTGGGCTAATAGATAAGAAATCCTGATGGATTATATTTCTCTAGCAAAAACAGTGCCCACCTTTTGTGTTTACCTTCTGACTAGCAATGCCCACCTTTTGGGTGTGTTCTAACTGTGTTAGTCAATGAAACTATATTTATCCATGAGGTCATGATTTTTGATTGTCCTGATTACAACCCTTTAAAACTCACGGCCTTAGAATAAGGTGACCAGACGTCCCGCTTTTGGCAGGACAGACACGCTTTTCAAGCGTGTGTCCCGCGTCCCGCATTCTTTCCAAAAAGTCATGCTTTTTTGGAAAGAATGCCGAAACAGCGGGACGTCTGGTCACCTTAGAAGGGGAAGCACAAAAGAGAGGTACTACCACCGAAATAAAAACCGGAAGCAAGTCGGGCAAAGCGGAATTTCAGCGAGCCGGCTGCCTGCTGGGGAGAGGGGGAAGGGGGGCTGCTCCTCCTCTTCTTCCCCTGCCCCATCCCTAGCCCTGCCCTCGGAGGCGCCGCTGCTGTTGGGATGCGGGTGGAGGGGTGAGGGACGAGGAGCCGTCGCCGCTGCTGTCGTCTCAGAAAAAGGGGGTTGAGGCGCCGCTGCGGACTCGGAGCGGCGGTTTGAGCTCACGAGCGGCCCCTCTGGCGGCACAAACAGCCCTTCCTCGTCCCCCTCCCCTTCCTTCCCCCCATCGCCTCGCTGCCGCCGTTGCCCTGGGGCCGGGCGGGCGACCGCGACGCTTGGATGCCTGGAGCTCGCGACAGAGACCTAGCCCCGAGCCCGCCATGGGCTGCTGCGGGAGCGCCGCCTCACAGGTAAGCTGCTGGCTGCCTCCTTTCCCCGCCTCCCGCCTCCCGTTCGTCGCTTGCCAGCCCAAGCCACTGCCGGCTCCCGAAGGGGAGACGGGAGGCGAGGAAAGGCCTCCCGCCTCCCCCCCCCTGGACACCGACATTTGCGTTGTTTTGCCCTCTGCGCATGCGCAGCATTCTGCGCATGCACAGAGGGCAAAACTCAAATGGCGGCGCCCAGGCGGGCCCGCCCCCCGTCCCGCTTAAAAAAAAAAATCTGGTCACTTTACCTTAGAACAAATCCCTGCACCTGGTTTGAAAACTTTAATTTCAAGTGCCCTTTTTTTCCTGTAGCATAAAGATATTCAAGACATTTTAATTGATTTAATTGAATAATTAACTGGCCCGCATGCCAGGTTCAAGGAATCCACAGCTTCCTGGGACAACAAGGTAAAGAACATCAAAAATATTGTTATCAAGAAATAGCATTCAGGGGAAAACTAAAATATATGATATTTTGCCTTGTGTTTACTGTTACTGGCACATTGGGGAAGAATTCATTTCCTTTATTTACTTGAGAGTTAGATAACAAATCCTTTCTATTTTGGGACAATAGCTAGAAAGAAAGATAAGAAATGTGATAGGTAGATGCTGGACTGTACAAGATTATTTTTAAAACATGGAAGGATTGGGGGAAGAAAGAAGGGGGAAAGGGAAAACTGTGCACCATCATTATTCACTTCACTAATAAGAAACATAGCACATCAATAACAAATTGGTACCCAAACTACTCTGTCTAACCATTCTCTGAGAAGTTGTTTTCCAGCTACCAGAAAAAAATTGAGCTATGATATTTCATTAAAAGTTGGAAACAGGAAGAAAAAGGAAGAATCATTTAACTTGTTTTGGGGGGCTAGGACATAATCTAGTATGGTAACTGAAAGATAATATTGGAGTTTTGTATTCAGTACTATAAACAACAATAATATCACCATATGCGTAAGCACATTATACTAATTTTGCATTCATTGTGTGCCGTATCATTTGCTATCTTAGAACAGGCATTCTGTGGTGGCTTCTGTTTGCTGTTGAAATGATGGAAAGTTACTACCATACTTACTACCATTTCATATTAATTTGGCAGCCTGAAAATTAGAAGAGTCGTTACACTGATCTAATTTAAGCTCTTGATGTCTATGAAGCTGACCTAATAGACAATTGATTTTCTTTCCTTTTGGTTCTGCTGACCGTGGGGGGAAAATGCAAATTGGGCATTGTATTTGCATGCTAATTTTATTGCACCCTTGTGTCTTCATAAGAAGATAAAAGTTTGTGCTAATAAAAATAAAACATTTCTGGTTCTAATACAGGCAAATGTTTATGCAGGCAGGTAACAAATTGGTTTGTCATTTAGTAAAACATAGAGAATGCAATAATCATCTTTAGGCAAAACAGACTGGAGACTTTGCTTAGCTTTTAGCTTTCATTTGCAAAAATCACTTTAATGTATAACAGCATTTTCAAAACAGGGTAATAAGAAATTAGCACAACTGTTGCCTCGTTCCTAACTACATAGAGTACATAGTTATTCAATTCTTATGGTTGGCCAGAGGAAAGGATTATAGGGAAACATAATTAATTTATAGAAGTATATAGACATCTGCAATTTATAGATTAGGGGGTATCTTAGAAGTGCATTGTACTCATAGGAATTATTCTTTCATCAACATTTTGAATGCACCTCACATATCATTGTGACAATGTTGATCACAGAGCAGGCATATGATTTCTTTGTTTCACTGTGTTTCCTTCCGTTTGTGTATTTGCATTATCTAACATTTTCCAAGAGTATATACAGTAACGTGATGAACTACAATGGTGCTTTAAGTAGCTTGGGACCAACAGCCTGAGATTTCCAGTCAAAATCGGTTGACCTGTTTTTGATCCAGGAACAACAAAAGAGCACCTGTATTTCTAAGCATTGCATTACTCCCATCCTCCCTCTAACACGGTCTATAACTCCTCTGCTCCTTCCCCAGTTGAACGTCCTTGGTGAAGAGGAGGGAAACCGTGCAAACAATTTCAGCATTAATACTTGACTGCATTTTCAACTTAATAACCTGGAGAAGGGATGCTCTTGTCAAGCAAAAGGCCAACAATATCTTTTGCTTTTTGGTCTGTTTGTTTGTATGTGTGTGTGTGTGTGTGTGTGTGTGTGTGTGTGTGTGTGTGTGTGTGTGTGTGTGTGTGAGAGAGAGAGAGAGAGAGAGAGAGAGAGAGAGAGAGAGAGAGGGTAAGGGAGGGGGAGGGAGAGTTGCTATCAAATATAGAAAGTCAAAAATGGCAAAGCAATTTTGAGTGAGAGGATTTTCTCCTCTTCGACTCTCAATTTGTTTGTTTTTAATCAGCGTGAAGTCTTAGAAGCAAACATTTCTGCCTCTCTGCTCTCTGACACTGTCAAGCCCAATGGCCCTACAAGGAGAGGGAATTAACTAGCACAGAAAGGCTTCTATGTTTATGCCTTCCCATCACAAGCCGGGTTTTGCATTTAGATTAACCATAGGTATCTGCATTTTTTTTAAATATGCGCTCCACGAAATGGAATAGGAAACAGGAAGATGAGTGGCATGTTATTTGATTCCAAAAGGCAAGATTACAGTAATGCACAATTAAATGAGCAGAAAGTGGTATTTAATGTCACCTGCATGCATTCTCACTGTAGCATGAAGTTTAGCAGACAGGTCTTTCCTTCGGCTGCTCTTTTTGCCTCCTTCCTTCCATTTCTATTTATAAGACAAGTATAGATAAAGCTCTGTGCCCCTCAGAGTGCCAGTGCTAAGAATAAATGGAACATCAAATATGTCTCCTGAAAGGCATACATCATCTTGTTAAATTTGTCGGATAATCCCAGAATGCTAGAAACAATTCTCAATATCTGCAAAATGTATGTGTCCTACAAGTAATATGTGGTATAAAATGAGGGAGGAAAAATGCCTCAAAAGGAGATTCAGGGTATACAATTCAATATCTCCCCCCACCCCTATTCACACACACACACACACACACACACACACACACACATTGTACTAGTACAATAGTATCATTTTTATTGCAATTACTCTTGCTGTTAAACACTCAATCGCAAAGGAGATCTGGAAACACCAATATTTTAGGTATGAAGTTATGCAAATGCCTTGATATTTATAAGTATTTATAAGTGATATTTATAATTTATAAGTGGAACAGCTTGCCAGCGGATGTTGTGAGAGCCCCAACACTTGCAACCTTCAAGGGGAGACTAGACTGCCATCTGTCTCAAATGGTATAGGAATTCCTGCTTGAGCAGGGGGTTGGACTAGATGACCTACAAGGTCCCCTCCAACTCTAATAATAAATCTAAATCTAAAGTAGTTTCACTGTTTTTGGGATGCATTTTTAGTCTTCAGTTGCTAATGTAAATTGCATGTGCATAACAGAGAGAGAATTTAATACAGGGTGGCTATACATTCAAATGTGAAGTAAAAAGCAATTTGTCTCGGCAAAGAGCTGTATGCCACACAAGCAATGTATGAAGATGAGACGAAGAGCTGCCATAATGTGTGTTGATGAGACATTTCACATCTCAGCCTGCTGTGGCCAATAAATGGAAGAGGGCCAGGCCCTGGGCACACAAAGAAGCCTCTTCTACCTACTGTAAGTGCCAATCAAAGCAGGAAAAGCATTTTTAAAAATGGCTGCATTGCTCTTAACAGCAAGAGGAAAATGCTGCTTTATGAAGTACGCTCACAGGGATTATTCATTTGTAGAAGAGAATTCTCTGTCTCCTTATATACTGTATCTCCATTAGAGGATGCATGATTTGGAAGAAGTTCTTTGGGCCTTCCGCAGCCCTGCTCTTCTCTGCGGTTCATTAAAGTGCCCTGATTTCTTTTAGGTTAATGCAAGAGCCAGGATGGGGGTGGGGGAAGTGTCAGGGCTATAAGGAATTTATTGGTTAAAACTAATATAACTCTTAAAGCAACAGCATCTTTTTTACCCGCCTGGAAAAAAATTAAGTCTATTTTAATGAAAAGCAGCATTGCTCAAGGGAAGTCCAAAGCTGTCCATTCAGATCATTTTCAAAATGTGCACATCTAGCTAATCTGCATAACATTCATATGCAAAGGCAGCATATTGCTGAATGCCAATTTCTAAGCAGTAATAGCAGGAGAAAGCAACTGGCATTAAGTCATTGTGTTATTATGGGAAACAAAATCTGGATCTGATGGATATTTGGTTTAATACATCTGAGCTTTTCTTCCCAGCATCTTGTGTCCTCATAGGATGATGATGATGATGATGATGATGATGATGATGATGATGATGATGATGATGATGATGATTTAAAACTTTATTGCAACCATATGAGCTTTAGCAAAACAAAATCACACTTATCAACTCTAAAAAAACATAATCAGGGGACTTGTTCCATCAGCAAAACATAAACAGAAGCCCAGCTATACATAAGGTACTTAAAACATAACAATCCCCAGCAGATAAAGTATAAGCTTGATGATAAAATATAAGCCAATACAATTTAGCCAGTATAATGTTGGAACAATTCATTTCCTTGCTGAAATTGCACATCACACCACTTGGTTTATTTCTATAAGTAAATTTTGCAAAGTAAAACTCTCAACTTTATTGATATGATGAGGATTATCTCTGTTAACATATGGAATATTCAGTCATGTTGGGAAATACAATCCAACATATCTGAAAAGGGAAAGATTGGCAAAGATTTGGTTAACTAATTAGACATTATTTTATAAAATTTGAATTCCTTTTACTCAGAAATGTTTTTTTTTTCTGCTTTAGAGTTTAGTCACCTCGTCGACTCTTAACACAAAATATCAAGGAGCCTTAATTAGAAACTCAAGATGAAATATAGATTCTGATGAGTCCATTATTATGCACAAACATATAAGTACAAAGTAGCAGAGAATGAAAAACATTAAATTATACACCTTGAAAGAAAAGAAAGCATATTTCTACAAAGTAAATTGTAGTGTGTTGTTGTTTTTTTAAAAAATGCCAGCCTAGGGAGAGCTTTTAATTAAAATCAAAGACACGTTTAATTGTCTATGGGAAAAAATAATCTAACCCAGCAAGAACTAAATTTATAAAATAAATGCATGCTGAAGCCCAAGGGTCTTATTCTCAACCATCATTTATTTAAGGGATGGGATATGTTGGTAGAAAAACACTATCAATGAGAGGTTGTATACTTACCTCTGTGAATGCATAAATTAGCATGGCTATATGTTTGCCAGTTCTTGGTACACGGATAATTTTTTCTTCTTCGACCACAAAGAGAGATAAGAATTTTGATACCAAACAACTAGATTCCTTGCCTATAATTGTACTAATTTCTACTGCAAAATTAGTCTCTGTGTAGCTAGTTTGCCCGCTAAATTAAAATGGTTAGTGGTGCTGAACACTAAGAGAAAAGAATATAAATGATTCCTACAGTCACAAACTCTTGGCTTAACCTACCTCCCTGGGTTGTTGTGACAGTAAAATGGGAGAAGAAATCATGTGTACTAACTTGAGCCTCTGAGAGAAAGTGTAGGTTCACCTTCATTTTACAAAATAATTAATCAATGGTATTTTCTTGCGGAGGCCACTCATCTTGGGACAGTTGGCTTTATCCCATCTTCCTTGTTGTGTCCATCAGTTTTGATAAACAGGTTGAACTGATTTGATAAGTGGACTAAAATGCCGGTGTGTCCTACCACCATGCTATTTGCAAGAGACAGAAAATGTTAGTTCAACCCTTCAATACTTCCAGTTTCAGCAGAGCAGACTTCCCCTTTTCTCTGGAGAAGGGGTGGGTTCCTACTGGTTTGGACTGGTTCTATAGAACCATTAATAACTTGGCGGCCTGGGTCACTGGAACTGGCAGCGACCCAGGCCTGCCATGCCCCCAAGCCGGTTCTCTCATCTTGTTTTTTGCTTCTGCGCATGTGCAGGTTTTTTTAGTACTGCGCATGCGCCCGCGCGCCTGCACGCCGCGTCTCTGAGTGAACTGGCAGTAGCAGAATCCAGAACCCACCCCTGATGGAAACGTACCGATTGAATTGAGTTGCATTTTACAACAAGGTGTTTGATGAGATATATTCTTCTTGCTCTACCCTCATGTGATCCCCAAATCTTTTTTCCTCCCTCTAATGACTAGGGAACTCTGAGCAAATTTGGGATGTTAATAGGATATCTGGGAAGGGAAGCCAGATTTATGAAAGGGATCCTGTTTTATGAATGAACATGCACTTCCCAGTCATAAGGTGTAGATCAGTTCAGGAATCAAATTTACACAGAGGTACATCAAATCTTGTATCCAAACCTTGATATAACTAAATAGTTACAGGCACATTTATTTATTGCAGCTTTGTCTTTGACTTACATCATCTTTTTTTTAAAATGTGTGTATCCCCATTTATGAACCTTCTCATAACACTATCATCCTACAGCTGTGTAGAAGAGAGAAGGGTTTCCCTTTTTCTTAATTTTGATCTCTCTTTGTAAAACCGTTCTTGTGAGCTAAAGAAATCTGCATGCTGAACAATACAGCAGAAGAATATTAATGATGTCCCTGCGCATGAAAAGCTTTATTTTTTTCACAGACATAACAGCCCACCTCAGATTCATTGTAGCTTTTAGCATTTCTCCAGTGTAATTTTTGGTATATTTTAAGAATACATTTCTTCATATGATAATCACAAAGAAATTTACTATTATTGGCACTGGAGCATGCACGGATCTTTGGACAGTGGCATAAAATAGAAGTAGCAAGAACAATAAGAAAATTAACAATAGTACAATTTAGAAGGAGAAAGGCAAGGCTATTATCCTAGCCTAGAAATCAGGGACATACAGAGGACATGCATATATCTATAGCTCCAGAAATATCCTGTCCTGCCAATATCAGTCTGGAGCAGGGGCGGGTTGCTCACTTACCTTGCTGCCGGAGCCATGCGTGCGCATCTCCACACTTTGGGGGGCGCACACTTGCTATGCGCGCGTGCCCCCTCACGCAATTTTGCTTCTGCGCATGCGCGAAAACCAAATCGCACTGAAATCTCACGAGGGGGGGCGCGCACATGAGATTTCAGCACGATTTTGCTTTCGCGCATGCACAGAGGCAAAATCTCACTGAAATCTCTCGCGCGCGCGTGTCCGCTCACGAGATTTCAGCGCGATTTTGCTTCCACGCATGCGCAGAAGCAAAATCGCCCGAAAATCACGGGAAAAAAATGGCGACGTGCCGGGTTGACCGGCAGAGAGGGCTCCGGAGCGGTTGCGAAATCCGCCACTCCCTGCCAGAGCTGCGTACCGGACAGCTCCAGCAGGAACCCACCTCTGGCCTGGAGGTAGCACATTCTCCCTTGTTCTCTGTTCCAGGAAGTGGACTCAACCCCAATCTCTCTGGGGCAATTATCTTTGCAGTTTTTTTTAAATGTTTGGATATTTTCATTTTTCTGTCCTTTGAGGTCAGTATTCATCTGCTACTTTTCCTCCCTTTTGAAGAGTAAACTGTTCTATATGGGGATTCTGTAGAGAGATTCAAAACAAAGCGTATACAAATCACCTTTACTGGTCAGCTCTTGTCCTAAGGTTTTAGAGATGGATGGAGTAGAGTGAACATTGACACAAAGAGGGAGAAGAACATTCTTTTCCCAAAGGCCAAGTTAATACTTCCCTGGCCAGCTCTTCTGATGAGAATGATCCCAAAAGTTCAATAGCAATAGCACTTAGACTTATATACCGCTTCATAGTGCTTTGCAGCCCTCTCTAAGCGGTTTACAGAGTTCAGCATATTGCCCCCAACAATCTGGGTCCTCATTTTACCCACCTCAGAAGGATGGAAGGCTGAGTCAACCTTGATTGTTGACTCGGAAGTTCAAGAAGCCAAAGCATGAATCTCTGAACTTTGCATCTCATATTTTATTTTTATTTTTCACGTTCAGACTTCTGTGTTGAAAGGGAAGTCTAAGACAGTAATGGGTGTCTATAATTAATGTTATCCTTAAAAAGAGAGAGTGAAAGTTTTAAAAAGTAACCAATCAAATGGTCATGGAAATAGTGTAGATGATTTTTTAAAAGACGGGTATGCAGTTGTATAATGAATAGCATTGTGTAAACTGTATTTAGTTTGATCTCCCTTTCTTTTATCTTATGACTTTTATATCCTTGGATTACTGATGTTGGAAGGGAACAGTATGATGGGGATATGTGTCTCTAGGTATAACATACACTACTTTGAATGAGGAAAAAATTGTCCTGACCCAATCCACCTATTATTTAAACTGTGAAAATCTGTCAGAGCATAGTCACCCATGAGATAATACAATGCCAAATACTTTCACCAAGAAAAATCTGAATATGCTTAGTGTGATTAGCAGTGTCAAGAGGACATGAAGCTATCTATCCTTCATGACTTCTACTTAGAAGAATGCTTGAACTTTTTCTTCATCTGACTAGATAGAATGAATAAACAAAGAATAAACCAATATTAATATTCCTTGATCCTAAAGTGCATTTTTCTTACTTACATTTTTCTCTGAAAACAGCCATCAGATTTGTTCTCTGGATAGATGAAAGCACAAACATTTCTAACAGCTTTGATAAGGAGACAGGTTCTGTTGTTTTCCATTTAAACAGCCCTGGGTCATCTCTCAAGGTCATGAAAGAAAAAAATGACCTTTGATGGTTTGGTGCCAATGTGTCATAAAATGAAGCTCATAACAAGCACACAGAAAATATTCCACTTTCCTACACTTGAGCTGAAAATTCAGCACTTCAGCTGAATGCAAATAGCTCAATGGCTCAGGTTTATATGAAAATGCAATCAAAAACTGAGCATCTACAGAAACAAATAAAATATAATAATAAAATATAATTAACGAAATGTTATTGAACAGAGACCTAATGTATATGAGCTTTATAGTAAATACATGTAAACAGACATTATCATATCAGGGCTGAAAACTGTGTTTTTAAAGGATCTAAGTTTTTTTTAAATGCAATTTTTATACTGGAGCAATTTATATCTGAAGAGTGTTCTTTCCTATTGAGATCTTCATTGACTTGTATAAAACTACAGCTTTTAATCTCCAATCCCCACTGGCATTTTCATATAAGCACTGGAAATGCTATTGGGCTTTAGAGATTTAATTTAATGAAGGCAAAAAGTATTTCTATTAAAGTGTATAATTTTTTTTCCCCAGCATAAGATCTTGAGAGGAGCCAAACAAACTGGATTATTTCAAGTTCTAGAGGGGGAAAAAAATCTGGCTTCCCCATGCTCTTTCAAAGCTGCAACTTCACAAAAGAAGCTTAAGAGTGGTGGTGCCTGCAAGGTGCCGGATAAGAAACTCTTAAATCCAGACTAATTGCAAAGAGTGCTAGGCTTCTGAAGAAATCCAAATCCTACTCTGAAGGCTATGTTAGAACTTTGGAATACTTCAGTTCCTAGTATATATGCCTGCATATGTGTACATGTAAAAGTATGAAAAGATTGGAAACAGGTAAAATCACCTGGCAAAGCATAGTCAGGTGCATATCTTCGGTGGCATAGACAACACCATCCATATCGAGTATACAGATTCAAGAAGAGAGAAGCTGTTGATCCTGTGTTATTTCTGATAAATATCCAACTCAGTTGGGTTTAAGTGTAGAGGAGTAAGAAGATACCTCTGAAGAAAATATGTGATGGGCATTACAAGAACGTCAGCTTACCCCTAAAAGGGAGAAATGCACAAGGAAGAAACTCAAGTGTGGCCTGCCTTGAATCTCTTGGGTATAAAAGAGAGGGAAAAGGAAACTCTGACAAGCTTTTAAGATTCCGTTCTAACATCATATAACAATGAAGAAAAGTTACAGTAGTGGTGTCTGTTTCCTGACCTCACCTACCTTAAGGGGCTGACAATGGTTCAATTCACAAAGAGCTCAAAGGAGATGAAAGCAAAGTCTTGGTTTTTAACACCTCCATATAAGGAGTTACACAATTGTGCTTTTGTTGTACACATAAACACATTTTTTTTTTAAAAAAAGCTTGCTTTCTTGAGCTTTGTTTTCTTTCCTGAGTCCTCAGAAGAGCCTTGTCCTCTTTTTGGTGCAGTTTGGATCAGAGAAGCTGTGTAGGAAGCTGTGTAGGCACTGTTGTGGAAATATTTAGCTCTGGAAGGAGAGCAGAGCATAGGAATCATCAGCAAACTGAGCAGGTTAACTCACCTGAACCATCCTCTTCTTTGTCCTAGGCAAAAATGCCACATTCTACTTCTTGAATAAAAGCTTCTCTACTTAACAGAGAGGTTTTAACACATGCACACGTTTACGTTTATATAAATTATATCTATATATCTATATATCTATATCTATATATCTATATCTATATCTATATCTATATCTATATCTATATCTATATCTATATCTAATCTATATCTATATCTATATCTATATCTATCTATATCTATCTACCTACCTACCTACCTACCTACCTACCTACCTACCTACCTATATACATACATACATATATATATATATATATATATATATATATATATATATATATATATATATATATATATATGTATATATATATATATATATATATATATATATATACATATATACATATATACATATATACATATATACATATATACATATATACATATATACATATATACATATATACATATATACATATATACATATATACATATATACATATATATATATATATATATATATATATATATATATATATATATATATATATATATATATATATATATATAGGTCTTTGGTTATTCGGGTTTTCTCCCGCGTGAAATTGGAAGTATCTTTGCAACGTTTCGACGAAGTTCCATTCGTCATCATCAGGCTGGAGTCTTCAGCTTGCTGCTTCTAGGAGCAATGTGAGATTGCAGCTGTTTCTTCCTTTTAACTGCCACTGGGGGTTTGAACTGATAGGGTGGGAGCTTGGCTGTGTTCTGATTGGGTGGAGGTGTGTTCTGATTTGTTGGGGGCTTGGCTGTGCTCTGATTGGATGGGGGGTTGGCTGTGCTATGATTGGCTGGGGTGTCAGTTTGCTTCATGTATGGAATGGAGGGGTTTAGAGTGGCTAAAGATGCAGCTATGGTCTGGCTTCTGGTTTGTGGCCGTGCCTCATTGGTGTGGGTTTGGGTTTGCTTTTTGCATGGGTGTGTGGTGGTGACATCCTGTGTGGTTTTCGTGAGTGTGGGTCTAGTGTCATTCTTAGTGTTAGGGACTCGTTTGTCAACAAGTGCGGGTTTCCAAATGGCTGGTAGGCGGGAGGTGTCATCTCGTTTATTCATGCTTTGTGGGCGTTTCTCTATCTCAATGGCTTCTCTGATTATTCTGTTGTTAAAATGTTCAGTTTTGGCGATAGTTCTGGTCTTTTTAAAGTTAATTTCATGTCCTGTGGCTTTAAGATGTTGGACCAAGGAAGAAGTTGGTTCCTCTTTTTTGACTCACCTGTCATTGCTAACCTCTATATGGAACACTTTGAAACCCAAGCTCTAGAAAAATCTGATCACAAACCCAAACTCTGGCTCAGATATGTAGATGACACCTTCATAATCTGGCCACACGGGAAAGAAAAACTGGACAACTTCCTCATACACCTCAACAGCCTACACCCCAAAATACAGTTCACCATGGAAACAGAAGCTAACAACCAACTTCCCTTCCTGGATGTCTTAGTCTACAAGAAATCCAATGGCTCCCTAGGACACACCATCTACCAGAAGAAAACCCACACTAACCGCTATCTGCACGCACTCTCACACCACCACCCAGCACAGATAAACTCCGTAGCCAAGACACTCATCTCCAGAACAAAACGCCTAGCTGATGAACAACACCTAAAAACTGAACTAAATACTCTCACTAACGTACTAGTATCCAATGGATTCCAAAGAAATAAGATCACCAACCTAATCCAAAAAGAAACCCCCACTAAAATCCAAGACAGAGAACAAGAAAACGGCAAAGCCCTCCTACCATACATAAAAGGAACCACAGACAGAATCAGCAAGATCCTCCACAAACACAACATCAAGACAGCATTCTGCACAAACCGAAAAATATCCACCATCCTAAGAAACCCCAAAGACAAAATTGAGTTAGAAAATCAAGGAGTATATGAAATCCCATGCACCGCCTGCCCCACCACATACATTGGACAAACCAACAGAAGAATAAGTGCACGCATTGAAGAACACAAGAACTCAGTCAAAAAAGAGGAACCAACTTCTTCCTTGGTCCAACATCTTAAAGCCACAGGACATGAAATTAACTTTAAAAAGACCAGAACTATCGCCAAAACTGAACATTTTAACAACAGAATAATCAGAGAAGCCATTGAGATAGAGAAACGCCCACAAAGCATGAATAAACGAGATGACACCTCCCGCCTACCAGCCATTTGGAAACCCGCACTTGTTGACAAACGAGTCCCTAACACTAAGAATGACACTAGACCCACACTCACGAAAACCACACAGGATGTCACCACCACACACCCATGCAAAAAGCAAACCCAAACCCACACCAATGAGGCACAGCCACAAACCAGAAGCCAGACCATAGCTGCATCTTTAGCCACTCTAAACCCCTCCATTCCATACATGAAGCAAACTGACACCCCAGCCAATCATAGCACAGCCAACCCCCCATCCAATCAGAGCACAGCCAAGCCCCCAACAAATCAGAACACACCTCCACCCAATCAGAACACAGCCAAGCTCCCACCCTATCAGTTCAAACCCCCAGTGGCAGTTAAAAGGAAGAAACAGCTGCAATCTCACATTGCTCCTAGAAGCAGCAAGCTGAAGACTCCAGCCTGATGATGACGAATGGGACTTCGCCGAAACGTTGCAAAGATACTTCCAATTTCACGCGGGAGAAAACCCGAATAACCAAAGACCTACATACAAACACCCGCGAAAACCTCAGAAAACATATATATATATATATATATATATATATATATATATATATATATATATATATATATATATATATATATATATATATATATATATATATATATATATATATATATATATATATATATATATATATATATATTCACACACACACACACACACACACACACACATACACATTATACATATTAGGCCAGGACTGGTACTGGATTATATTTAAAACATACCAACACCCATGTCGATAGAGATCTCAATGATCCTCATCATAGCTGTCCCAAAGATGCTTTTTCAAAAAGGCAACTGGACTTTCTTGGGTTTTTTCCTTCGAAAAAAAAACCATTCCCCACCCAGTTAGTTAGCACCAAAGAAGCTTCTTGGATGAGAAGTGAAACGTTTTCAAAGAGAAAGAAAAATCAAGTATCCTATCCTGTGCACACACACCAAGTTTTTTAGTCTTTATTGGGGCCTCGTCAACTCCAAATAGTATTCCTCAGGATTCACCCCCACACAGGAACTAGTGCAAAACCAAATGAGTCCAATTCTTCTGTCCAGAAACACAGAGCAAATGCATAAAATCCCTGCACCAGGGTGAGAGTCCAAAGGCTAGAAAGTGGGAGACCGTGAGTTCAAGTCCTACCTTAGCCATGAAAGCCAGCTGGGTGACTTGGGGCCAATCACTCTCCCTGAGTCCAACCTACCTCACAAGTATCTTTTTAGTGTTGTAGTGGGGAAAATAAACGGAAGAAGGTGTGGTGGATATGTACATTAGGTAGGTTTACCATCTTGAATTATTTATAAAAATAATAAAGGTGGGACATAAATAAATAAGATTGCTAGGATGCAATTTCAGCTGGTTAGATATCAGGTAAGAGTATCCATTGTATAACATACTGTATATACTCTTCGGTGGAGATAAATAATGGAATATCATCAACCTAAACTGACAAATGAACTGACCCAACAGTTTCATATCTAATCCAAATAACATTAGTGGGCATTCAAACTAAAGAACAACCTTATGCTAGAACTTCTCACTTTAAGAATGTGTCACTATATCAATTTCACTCAGTTTTCTTTTTTCAATTCATTTTGGCTGCTTCAATACCCATTGGCAAATATCTGTTTCCACAGATACCTATTAGAACTACACAGATTTCTATATGTAAGCTCATTTTTTCTTTCTCTGATTGTAATATTTCAGTTATTTTTCTTGGTTGTCCTCCACTTTTCAGTCTGCAAATTTATCAAACTCTGGGAATTTTTTCCCCTTTTTTGCTTGGTAGCTTGGAATAAGTTGTAATGTATTATTGTACGATCTGACCTAGATATCTGAATACACACTGTGTATTTTCTCCTTATGATTTAAGAAATCTGAAACGTTGTTTTTTTGTCGTCATCTAAAACTGTGTGTTATAGTTTTTTTTACCTTTTTACTGTGTCAATTACCTCTATATTTTGATGGATAAACTGCTCTTGAGTTTTTACATGTCTATGTTTGTGTTTACTGAGGGTACAGTTTCAGTGTATTTCTTTTATAAATCAATTAATATGCAGTAAAAATATCCCAAATGTTTAATTGCCCTCTAACTCACTATGGCCTTTCACACAAATCAAACCTAGTAAGAAATAAATCAATAAAGTAATACATTTGCTGAATGCAAATTCAGCAGCTGCCCATATCTAAGATATGACAGCAAAATATGCAACTGATATGACAGTTGAAAAACAGGGAATTGTCTCTTCCAAGTAATGCAAATTGAAGAATTTTTCTCTCCATGGCATTCTTGTGTAAAGTTCAAGTGTCAAAGTTACCTTTCCCCCCCAAAAGACTTCAAGTAGATATTTTCGGTGAAGTAATCTCTTCTGCCTGTCTGTTTTCTATTAGAGAGCATCAAATGTAGCCATAAAATGCCATCCGTTTCAAGCAAATGTAATTTGCTACTCCTATAATAATGATTATTTCATTTTCTCTCTGATAAATGTGGCATTATTAGATGATGGCTGCTGGGGAAAATGTGCTGCTACATTAGTTAAATCATAGTAAAAACAAACAAAAATATATTGAGCTATGGCAATAAGAAAAGCAGTGACTTGGATAAGTGACTTGTTTTTTAATGTTAGTAACACAAAACAGTCATGGGAAAAATCTATCTCTTTGGTGGCTAAAAATTGACAACTATTTGATAGTATGTAATCAATCAATCAACCAACACAAAGCAAACTGTCTTTTTTTACTCTGTATGGCTCCATCATTCCTCCCTTAAACCTTCACTTCCAATTTTGGAAATGACTATTTTTCTGATTACTTTTTATAGGAAGGGGAAAGGGGATACATCCAGTCTTTAAATTTACGATGGAAGGAGGATTGAGCTACTTGAATTTTTCAAAAAGCTTTGCTTAGAGACCAGAGCACTGGTACAGAATCCAAAATGAACCCCATAAAACTGCATAGCAAACACTGTAATGTAATCTAGAAAAGAAATGACTCCCATAACTCAGATGACAGACCACCATTATTTTGTCATTTAACCAGAGCATTTATATTGGTTGCAATGGTTTTATACAGCAACGTGCAGAGAATCGGAGATCCCATCTGTTTCATTTTCTCTAAAGTGGAGAAAAAGGGCAAAGCTGTCTGTCTCCAGTCAACTTAAAAGCTTCACTATCAAAAGGTGACATATGAAAGCAGGTTTACTGAAATACGTTACCACACTATTCAATGTAAACACTTCATATGGATAATAGTACAAAAATAAATTGCAGAACTGAACAAATGTTTTCAGGCAGTGTGCACATTTGGACATCTGAGTGTGTTATGAACAGCTTCTGCAATAAGTTGGACATGACTACTTGTGAAACATTTCTTTTATTAGGGAAATAACTGATATATTTAGTGATACCTTCCCTAATCCAAGGCCTTTCTAGTCTTTTGTTCAGGTATAATTCCCAACAATGCCCCTTTGTCTTTGGAGATTCTCAGTCATCCAGGTCATGGTTGTCCCAAATGTGCTTTTTCAAGAGCAAGGTGGTATATGCAATACAATGCAGTGAGTCATATGCAGATTTATTTATTTAATTTATTTGGAGGTTCTTCTATGCCGCCCTACTCCCTGAGGACTCAGGGCAGCGTACAACATTTTAAGAAAACAACCAACCAAATCATTAAAAAACAATTTAAAATACAATTTAAAACACCTATAACACCAAACATACATGGGGGAGACATCAGATGTAATGTTGTCTCAGAATCACCCCGCCTGCAGGAAGAGCCATGTCTTAATGACTTTTCGGAAGGCCAGCAAGGTGGGGATGATTCGGATCTCTGGGGGAAGTTGGTTCCAGAGAACAGGGGCCCCTACAGAGAAGGCCCTCTCCCTAGGCCCCGCCAGTCGGCATTGTTTGGCTGACGGGACCCAGAGGAGGCCCACTCTGTGGGACCTCACCGGTCGAAGGGAAGTGTGAGGAAGGATGCAGTCCTGGAGGTAGCCTGTCCTAAGTCATGTAGGGCTTTAAAGATGATCAACACCTTGAATTGCACCCGGAGACCAATAGGCAGCCAATGCAGCTGGTGGAGTATAGGTGTTACGTGGGTGTATCGTGAAACACCCACCACAGCACGCGCAGCCACATTTTGCACCAGTTGAAGTCTCCAGATACTCTTCAAGGGTAGCCCCATGTAGAGCGCATGTGCAGATCTGTACATTGGGGAAACAAAACATAAATGCATGGCACAACATAGGAGAACAGACCCATCAGGACAAGACTCAGCAGTCCATGTGCATTTAAAAGGCAAAGGCCACTCTTTTGAAGACAGCAAAGTTCACATTTTGGACAGAGGGGACCACTGGTTTGAAAGAGGGGTCAAAGAGGTCAGCTATGTCAAAACTGAACAGCCCTCTCTCAACAAAGGGGGAGGGATACGACATCATCTATATCCAGTCCACAACACAGTCCTTTCAACAATTCAATTTCAACAAACAATTTGGTTTCAGAAATTTTTTTTCCTGTAATCTGCAACTTCTACACTGTAAAAACATATGGACTACACAACTCAACCAGGGCAAAGCAATAGACGCAATTTATATAGACTTCTGTAAAGCCTTTGACTCAGTGGTACACGACAAACTACTTCTAAACCTAAAATCTTATGACATTTCTGGACTTCTACACAAATGGATGACTGCATTCCTGTCAAACAGGGAACAAGTGGTCAAAATAGGAAGCGCTCTATCAAATCATAATAATAATATTAACAGAGTTGGAAGGGACCTTGGAGGTCTTCTAGTCAAACCCCCTGCTTAGGCAGGAAACCCTACACTACTTCAGACAAATGGTTATCCAACATCTTCTTAAAAACTTCCTGTGTTGGAGCATTCACAACTTCTGGAGGCAAGCTGCTCCACTGATTAATTGTTCTAACTGTCAGGAAATTTCTCCTTAGTTCTAATCCTGTACCTGTTAACAGTGGTGTCCCCCAAGGCAGAGTTTTAGGGCCAACACTCTTTATACTTTACATAAATGACCTCTGCGATCATATTAAAAGCAACTGCATCCTCTTCTCAGATGATGTTAAACTATTCAAAACCAACGACAATACTGCTACCCTTCAAAAAGACCTTGACTATGTACCAGAATGGTCAAACAAGTGGCAACTGCAAATCTCAATCAACAAATGCTCAGTCTTACACATTGGCAAAAATAATCAGAACACAAAATACAAACTAGATGATCACGATCTTGTTGATGATCTTCACTCAATTAAGAACCTTGGAGTACTCATCTCTAATTATCTAAATGCCAGAGCCCACTGCAACAGCATTGCCAAAAAGACAATAAGAGTGGTTAGCCTAATCTTGCATAGCTTCTTCTCTGGTAATATTGTACTTTTAACCAGAGCATATAAAACATTTGCTAGATCAATTCTAGAATACAGCTCATCTGTCTTGATCCCGCACTACATATCGGACATTAATACAATTGAGAATGTCCAGAGATATTTCACGAGAAGAGTCCTCCACTCCTCTGTTCGCAATAGAATACCTCATGCCACCAGACTTGAAATTTTGGGACTTGTTGGGAAACACTGGTCTAAAGTATTCAGAGTTTCTTACCTTTTTCTTGCCTCCTGCTTTCTGCAAACCTGAAATAAATGGCTATGGGTTCCCTCGCGTGCCGTTTGTAACTGATATATAAGACGTAAGAATCATATGTTCTATAAGTTGTTTACACTGTGCTTGCAAGTATTGAAGAAAAACCAAACATTTATCAAGAGTACATTTCAGCCATCTCCTCTCCCCTTTATAATCAAATGCAAAAATGATATTTTGAATGTACTTGCTTGCCTAAGTGATAAAAGATAGGTCTTGATAGAGCCTTAGGCAAAAGGTCCCATTCAATATTTTCTGAACTCATAGCTCCTGCACAAAGGGCAAGTAGTGTGGCAAGAGAACCTTTGAGCAGCTCTACCTTGTGCATCAACTATACCTGCTCCTAGATTGGGAGGCTCTTCAGACAGTCACTCATGGTCTAAGTGGCTCATGAGGAAATTATTGCAACGTATTTTACATACAGCCTTGAGGGAAATGTCCAGAAGTTATTACAAGAACAAAAAGGACAGAAGAATTCCTTGAGCCTTGGCAAGGAATGTAGTATTAGGAAGAGCCTCAGGCTGCCTCTTCCCTAACTCATTGGGTTATTTATTGATTGATTGATTGATTGATTGATTGATTGATTGATTGATTGATTGATTTGGTATTCTTATATGCCGCCCAACTCCCGGAGGACTCCGGGCGGCATACAACAGAAAAAATACAAGAAACCAATTTATAAATATGCATTAAAAACAAATATAAAAATTAAAACCGTAATATTAAAAACATCCAATATCCATTCAACAATCATACATACTTGGGGTGAGCTCAAATGAATTACGCTCTACCCTCAGCCTGCAGGAAAAGCCATGTCTTAACAGCTTTCCGGAAGGCCAGCAGAGTGGGGATAGTTCGGGTCTCTGGGGGAAGTTGGTTCCAGAGCGCGGGGCCTGCCACAGAGAAGGCTCTCCCCCTAGGGCCCGCCAGGCGACATTGCTTAGCCGATGGGACCTGGAGGAGGCCAACTCTGTGGGCCCTAACCGGTCGAAGGGAAGTGTGAGGCAGAATGCGGTCCCGGAGATAACCTGGTCCTAAGCCATGAAGGGCTTTAAAGATGGTGATCAACACCTTGAATTGGATCCGGAGACCGATGGGCAACCAATGCAGTTGGCGGAGTACAGGTGTCACATGGGTGTACCTTGGCACACCCACCACAGCACGCGCAGCCGCATTTTGCACCAGCTGAAGTCTCCGGATACTCTTCAAGGGTAGCCCCATGTAGAGCGTGTTGCAGTAGTCCAGGCGCGAGGTGACAAGGGCATGAGTGACTGTGAGTAGAGCCTCCTTCTCCAAGTATGGCCGCAACTGGCGCACCAGGTGAACCTGTGCAAAGGCCCCCCTAGCCACAGCGGAAAGATGGTGATCCAATTTTAGCTGTGGATCTAGGAGGGTTCCCATAGTTCATGTATCTCATCCTGGTGATGATCTGGAGGTCTTTAAAAACATAATTGCTCTCCCAGGCCTTCAAGGTAGGATGATTGTGGAGCTCCTATTATAGTTCTGTATATTGGATATTGTTGTCTGGATGCTTTTTGAATTTTTCTGTTTTGAACTGTTAGTCATCAGATTTATATTCTGAAGCAGGCAGCTTTCAAATCCAATCACTCACTCACTCACTCACTCAATCAATCAATCAATCAATCAATCAATCAGGCAATCCCAAGCTAATGGAAGCTGATTTTGGTTCTGAAGATATGTTAGGTCCAGGATAAAGACTTGTGGATCCTTTAACCTTTTCTTTCATAGTTGGGTTATTCTCAAATAAGGCCAAAACTTTATGTTTCTATGTGTCCCCTCATGGATTTTGATGTGAGGGGCATACACTGACATGGAAGAACGTAGGAGGTCTATACCATATTCCTTTTTAGTCATTTGACACCTGAATTCTATAAATGTCTATTCAGAACACATTTTCACAGATTCAGAAAGCCAACGAGTGAATGTGTCACTGAAAAATCTCAGCTTTCTTTTAGAGACTATCAACCAGCAAAAGAACAATCACATATTAATGACATGCTTAGTTTAAACATTTGTCCTTTACTTGCTGCTAATCTTAGATGAAGCATTTTTTTTGTAGTCTCTTCTTAAAAATGCTAATGAAGCATGAAGAAAAGAATGTGGAGACCACTGAGCTATTGCAGCCTCATGATACCCATATTGCTTTATGATCTGAATAGCTAAATGGCCAAGTGCTGTAATATTCAATTAATGACTTGAAGGAATTCAGGGAACGCAAAAGGCAAGGAAGCGGGTGGGGGGTGGGGAGAAGGATTGGGCAAGATGTTGTTTCCATGATCTGCGTTAGCCCGGATGACTCACTCTGATGAAGGTTAATGAGGATAGTTCAAATGCTAGGATGTAATTAAATAGAAATAATTAAAGTAACTGACACTGTGGTAAGCAGCAAAAATCAAAAAGGAAAGCAAGCCTGAATTTTGTTAATCATTTCTTATTAAGGCATAGAATGTAAGGATTAGAAAATCTTTCCAATTTTCAAAACTGTATGCAAAACTACCTAATTACTGTCTAAAAATAGATTTCATCCCACCTTCATCTTTCTGTATCTGTGTACAAAAACAGTAAACAGTGATGAAAAACTTCCATGATGCAATTATTTTAATATACTTTCCAGGAGACCTAAGATATTCTGGCCAGATCAAAGGCACAATGCCTTTATTCTCAATGGTGCTAACTAGAATGATGGTCAGCCCAGAATAACTCAGTTGTGACTGGACTATGATTTACCAGTTTGCCTACTATGATCTCTCACTTTGAAATCATAGCCAGCCTTGAAGATGGCCATCTACCCTGAGTATTCTCAGCTGGTCCACTGAAAGTCACTCCGACCATCTGTTTGATGCCAGCCTCCTGAGAATAAGGTGACATGACTACATTAAAAAAAATGCTAATTGGTGCCATTCTTCAGAAAGTACAGGTAGCCCTCGACTTATGAGCACAATTGAGCCCAAAATTTATGTTGTTGAGTGAGAATTTGCTAAGTGAGTTTTGCCCCATTTTACAACATTTCTTGCCACAGTTATTTATTTATTTATTTATTTATTTAATTGCATTTGTATGGGCAGCTTAACAACAAAGGACTCTGGGCAGCTTAACAACATTTACAAATATAAAATATAAAAACATTAAAACAAGTAAAACAATTTAAAAGCTGAGTCCTGAGGGAGTAGGGCGGCATAGAAAAACTACCAAATAAATAAATAAATAAATACATATCCTTTCATGGCCGGATCTCGCCGATTATAGTTGCAAGATCAACGGCCTCAAGCCTGTCGGAAGAGCCAGGTCTTAACTGCCTTACAGAAGGCCAATAGGGTGGGGGCAGTCTGGATCTCCGGAGGTAGCTGGTTCCAGAGAGCCGGGGCAGCCACAGAAAAGGCCCTCCCCTGTGGGCCCGCCAGCCGGCATTGTTTAGCTGATGGGACCTGGAGGATACCAACTCTGTGGGATCTCACCGGTCACTGGGAGCTGTGTGGCAGAAAGTGGCCTCAAAGATAGCCTGGTCCTAAGCAACATAGGGCTTTAAAGTGAATTAAGGGAATCACTGCAGTGGATAAGTTAGTAACCTGGTTGTTAAGCGAATCTGGCTTCCCCATTGACTTTGCTTGTCAGAAAGTCGCAAAAGGTGATCACATGACCCTGGCACGCTGCAATGGTCATAAGTATGAACTAGTTACCAAGCATTTGAATTTGGATCGCGTGACCATGGGGATGCTGCAAATGGTTGCAGCTGTGAAAATCGGTCATAAGTTACTTTTTTCAGCGCTGTTGTAACTTTGAACGGGCACTAATGAGCTATTGTAAATCGAGGATTATCTGTATGCTTGGTCTTTCTAGAGAACAGAACCATTTGTTGTCTAAAGGCCAAAACATGGTTTGGATTTAACTATACAGAAACTTCAGGAGACTCTACTTAAAATAGATGCCAAGCACAATCCTTTCAGAGGTGATTTGATTACTGTTCTGCTGCTGCCAAAAAAAGAACTGCTCAATTCAGTTATGTGCTGTAAAGTGAATAAGTAACAGCTGAACTATTTTTCAAATATAAGAGATGGTAAAAGCTGTCAAATCCAAAGTTACTTCATCCCCTTTGTCATTGGTCATTCTGCATCCTGATCCATCCATACCTATGCCTGCATGGAAGACATACTTTCATGTTCTATATGACTTTATCACACTCAGCTATCTTCTAGAGATCAAACACTTTAAAAACCCAGTTAAAATGGGGCAAAGTACCCAGCTACGATTGTGTTCTGGCAGAGCTAATGGAAGGCAAACAAATTGATGGGCTGGCATCATTATTCTCTTATATAGAGAATCCAGCTGACATCCCAGCTGTAGTTATCCCCATTTTTTTCCAAAAAGGTAGCCAAAACGATACTGCCAGCTACAGATCTATACAACTATAGAATATAATTTAAAAATGTATATCCAGATGCCTGAACTAGAAGCTCCTGCACCTAATTTGAGGGGGGGGAGATTGTATCATATTTTTCGGAGTATAAGACACACTGGAGTATAAGAGGCACCTTAATTTTGGGGGAGGAAAATAAGGAAAAAAAATCTACCTACCAGGTATTCATCTGGCTAGCGTCCTTAGTCTGTTCAGCTTTAGCACATTATTTTATTCCCTGGTTAGGGTTGAAAAAAATATTCTTTGAAGGGAGTAGGAATGAAAACAAGCCTGCAAAGACTTAGGGCTGGTAAAAAACTACTTTGAGGAAGTAGGATAAAAAATACTGCAAGCTGGGAAGATTGTTAGCACCTTGTTAGGGCTGAAAAAACCTTTTTTGGATGAGTAGGAAGGCAGGAAGATCGTTAGCACCTCGTTAGGGCTGAGGGGGAAAGCTTCAAAAAAGCTACACTCGGAGTATAAGACACACCCAAATTTTCAGCCTCTTTTAGGGAGGAAAAAGGTGTGTCTTATACTCCAAAAAATACAGGTAATTAAGAATGAAAAGTCAAGCCTGATTCTGCAGCATTTAGCTTAAAAATGTGCAACAAAAATTCCCTTATGTTCATTGCTTCAATGAACTTTAGGGCAGGCTGGATTCAAGAGTTCTACAATCAACGAACTGCTGTTATAGAATTGCATGACAACATATGCCTCAAAAAATAATATAGTCAGCCTGGGCAAATCTCTTATCTCATTTCAATAGCCAAGGGAGTCAAGCAAAGCTGCATTTTGGTTCCTTTCTTGGGTAGTATTTATATAAATTCCCTCATAAATTGATTTCAGGGGATCTATTTACATGTCCTCAAGCTGGCAAATAAACATCTTCCTATCTGGCTTTTATGCTGTCATCTTGTCATTAAGCCAGATCGACCTTAGGAGGATTCTTTACACCCTTGTTCAACACTGCCAGGAGGCGCAGATAATTATTAAGTACCACAAGACAAAAGTCACATTTCTTTCCCATAACACCAAGCCAGGGGTGGGTTCTAACTTACCTCGCCACCGGTTCGCTTCCTCCTGTGCCGAAAACCAAGCTTCTGTGCATGCGCAGAAGTAAAAACCAGCTTCTGCGAGTGCGCAGAAGCCAATAACAAGATGGCGGCACCTATGGCGCCACCATTAGAGACAGTTTGGGGGTGTGGCCAACCAGCAATTGCTACCGGTTTGGCGAGCAGGGGAAAATTCCCGCTATCAGTTCTATATAACCGGTCCGAACCGGGAGCAACTAACCTCTACACCAAGCTCTAGAGACCGCGTACAGGACAATACAGGATATTGAACAAGTTAAATGCCTTAAAATTTCAGTCTTCAGAAGAAGAACAGCTTATGCTATTAACACTTCCTCGAGAAGAGTTGTGATAATAGTTGGATTCCATAGAAACAGAAAGAAAATGTTATTTGAGCTGCTATTTGAACTTTTTGCTGTGCAATCAGTCATTCAGTAATTATATGAGCTGTAATTAGGAGTTTGCTCTAGTATAAACTCTTTGAAAACATTCACTCTAGGTGGATGTTTTTTTTCTGCCTTTCAGTCTCCACGATACATTTTAACTGTGGCACTAAGGTCCCAGGTTGCCGCAAAATAAAACTAAAATGCTTCTAGATATTCTGCTGATAGGTTTCTCTTGGAATTAACTGGAATGTTGCTGCTAAACCATTGAATAATTTTAACATTACCTTATGGAAGAGCACCTCAGTTATATACCTAAAGTTATCACCCAAGTATCTACTATCTAGGTAAAGCTATCTAAGACTAGGTAAGGCTAAAATGGTATTTGAAAAAGGTTTAATGTTTTAAAAGATTTAAAAAACATATACAAACACAAAGATTTCCAAAGTATCATTCTATAACAGGAATGTCAAATTCAAGGCCAGAGGGCCGGATCCGGCCTACGGGGTGCTTAGATCTGGCCCACGGCGCCACCCTGGAAATAGCGAAGGCCTGCCCGCAGTGCCTCTGCCAGCAAAAATGGATCTTGGGAAGGCCGCATGTGGCCCTTCCGAGCTCCATTTTCGGTGGCAGAGGGTTTGCAGGAGGCCGTCGCAGCCAAAAATGTAGCTCAGGAACCCATTTTCTCTGGCAGAGCACTCAGGCCACCACATGTGCCCCCAACACGAGTGACATCAAGCTGGCCACACCCACTCTGGGCCCCCGAAGTCAAACACAACCCTCAATGAAATCGAGTTTGACACCCCTGTTCTAATAAGCTTACCTGTAGTCACTTACCCATCCTAAATATCAATGGGCATTCACTAGATCCTGATCAAATATTCTACCATCAGCTCATTCAGAAGGCGGGTTTCATAAAATTTCAGTCCAGAGTTTCTACTCATGTAAATCAGCAGAGATCAAGTCCATTGAACACATTCTGCTATGCCATTAATTTTACTCTGATTTTCAACTTAGTTTAATTATCTATTAAAACTTTTCCAGGTTATTCGGGTCACATTTTCATTAAGTTTCTTTTAACTGATTGCAACTCTAAGGGCATATTTTTCAGTGTCAGATTTTATTCTTTGACAATATGATTGTAATTCCGTAGCACAATGTAACCCTGGATGGAAACAAGAACCATTTTGATTTCTAGAAATATATTTACTGTTAGTAAGGTGAAGTGTCAAAGCAATTCTTCCACTCATTTTATACCTAGCATAATTAAGCTGGGGTGGCTCTGAGTTTCTTTCTGATCACCTTAGGTGGCAATCCAGACAAGAAGCACAATCAGGAGTACAACTCTGAAATTTGTTCCCTGTGATCGAACAGGTAAGCTAGGTAAGGGACACTTGACACTTCTTTAAAATAAAGTTTAAATAGTTAAAATCTGGGTTTTAATTTCATGAGTCATATAAAGGGAATAATCTCAAGTCAGATAACTCCCAAGCTGTGAAAAGGCTGAAAGAAAGATAAAATGATAGAATTTTTGCTCACATCCACTCAATTCTTTTTGTAGGATGACTTTTTTTTTCCTTCATAGGAAATCTTGTGCACAGTTAGAGTTAAAGAGAAGAAATAGCTCTTAAAGCCTCCAAGTCAACATCCATAACTCTGTGTCTTGTCTTGTGTACATCAAAGTGCCAGAGTATTGTACTCTATGTATTGATTACTTCAGATAAGGTATGATTCCATTTCCTCCCCAAGGTTTTCCGTTCGTTGGTTTTCTTTTGTTCGTAGATTATAGTTATAGTTCTACAAACTGTGTCATATACTCTATACATCAACCTTCCCCAACCTGAACAATTAATTTCTAGGATCCTCCGAGAGTCTGACGTATAACATCTTCCTGATATAATTCCTATTGTGTACTGCCAATTATCAACATCTCCAGTTCCATGGATTGTTCAGTTGCACATATACAGTTATAGGAAATGGGTAATGTTCAAGTGAGAAATCTGCCATTTTCTCTTCCATTGAGAGTCACTGGGTGGAAGATCACAGGGAAGTGTGCAATAGCACTGATTAGTGACACATTTCTGACAAAGGCTCAGAGTCCAATTTACGGAATAAGATACTGATTTACCCTGGATTTCATTTGCCTTTTTGCTATCCCTTCACTAAGGAGAGATCATTTTAGAGCTCATCAAACTTTTGTTGGGTTTTTTTTTAGCATCTCAGTCAGTAAGTCAGTCATTCACTCATTCACTCATTCACTCTTGCATAGAAAATGAGAGCAAATGGGGCTGAACAGCAAAAGAAAAGCCAACATATATCACTTCTGAAGAAAAATGTAATAAAGACTGCTGTGCATTAGAGTTATTATGCAACATACCTAAGGAATACCAATCATGCTCCCTCGTCTGATATTACAATCATAGAATATTTGAACTCCATCTAAGTGACTATAGAAGTGATGGCTAACCTTTTCGGCACCAAGTGCAGAAAGTGTGTGCGTGCACACACCCATAATGCAATGCATGTGTGACACCCCCCATACGCCCTTATTGCATGGCAATAAGACCAAGCGCTTATTTCAGGGTTCAAAAAAAATATAAGACAGGGTCTTATTTTCAGGGAAACACGGTGTGTGTGTATGTATGTATGTATGTATGTATGTATGTATGTATGTATGTATCAGGGGTGAAATCCTCCCGGTTCGCCCGGGCCAGTCCTTCGGCGTATAGCCGATGGAACTGGCGGCGGTCGCGGCGCGGAGCTTCTCCCGCCCGCTTTCCCGGCCCGGCTGAACACAATCACTGCTTTCCCGGCCCGGCTGAACACAATCATTCGGGTTATTTTTCCCTCTGTGCATGCGCGCACATGCACAGAGGGAAAAATAACCCGAATGGCGGCGTTCAGCCGGGACGGGAAAGCGGGCGGGAGAAGCTCCGTGCCGCGCCCGCCACCAGTTCCATTGGCTATACGCCGAAGGACTGGCCCGGGCGAACCGGGAGGATTTCACCCCTGGTATGTATGTATGTAGGTAGGTAGGTAGGTAGATAGATAGATAGATAGAAAGATAGATATAGACATATAGATATAGATATAGATATAGATATAGATATAGATATAGATATTTTCATGTTTGTATAGGAATATTGTTCCTACCTTATCCTTAAAATATATATTTAATATTGTTATCCCAATAAACATATAAATGTTTATTGCATGTATGTATAGGAATATTGTTCCTACCATATCAAGGGATATGTTGATTTCTGTTTCTAATTTCTGTTAGGAAGAGTCTTATATTCCCTTGAAGCTTTCCACAAATTACTGATGTTTTGTGAAGTCCCAAACCCTTGGTTACTTTTCAAAGCATGCTTGTTATGTTGAAGGAATTTGCAGGATTTTTTTTTTGGATAAACTGGTCTCTTGTCAAAACTACTTTTCTTAGAAAAAGTAGTTGTCAAAGACTTGCAACATTTGTTTCTATGGAATGTATAATTCCATCCTTCATCTGATGTGATTTAATTGGGAAAGAAATGCTCTGAGAAACAGGCATTGTTTTCCTTATCACTTTTAAATCCACCTGCCAAAAGATCTGCATAAATCACTAGGAATAGAAACAGGTTTGACTTGTAAGCTTTTTGGGGGGGGCTTTTTTTTGTGTGTAAATGGTAGGCCCACCTTTCCTTGCTTATCTGGAGAAGACTGCTGCTCAGCAATCAAACACTCCAGACTGACTTAAAAGCAGGCAGTTGGACAAATATAGAAGTGTCATGAGATTTATTATTTTTCTTTATAACAATGTGTGAGAAGGAAACATGAAAGTAAACAGATTCATCATTCAAATTGTTTTAGAAAGTTCTACATAACTTTAATGATGTTTTTTTGTCTTTCGTATAGTCAAAAGAGCTTGTTTTCATGGAGGTTCAAGACATTTATGGCTTTGGGGCTGAAATATCCTGTTCCAGATAAAAATTCCTGACAATACTAGAAAACTGATAATCAGCTACTATCTCATAGGACAAATATCAAGAGCTTGGGTACCTGACTGATTTTCTGGGTTCGGAAATGGATCACACCAGAATATATAAAAAGCAATTGTCTAAAGCAAGTGATTTTCTTCACACTGTCTCTTTCTTAAGAATAGGAAAAATATATGCAGGGCTACCTTTGTACCTGAACAAGCAATGGATGGAAACTAATCAATGAGAGAACCAACCTAGAAATAATGAGAAATTTCCTGACATAACAATTAATCAGTGGAATGGCTTGCCTTCAGACGTTGTGAGTGCTCCATCACTGGAGGTGTTTAAGAAGAGATTGGACAGCCATTTGTCCAGAATGGTATAGGGCTGTGATGGCGAACCTATGGCACACGTGCCACAGGTGGCACACAGAGTCCTCTCTGCAGGCATGCGAGTTATCGCCCCAGCTCATCTCCACTGCGCATGCACGTGCATGTGCGCCTCCCGCTGGTTTTCAGGTGTCTGCCATGCATGCATGGGGGGCGGGGCGCATGCAGGAGACACGTACGCATACGTGGGGGTGGGGCATATGCACAGGGGTCACATGCACATGCGCAGGGGTGGGGCACAGGGGGTCACACACGCATGTGTGGGGGTGGGGTATGCATGGGGGTTGCACGTGCATTGCATTATGGGTGTGTGCCCTCGGTGCCGAAAAGGTTAGCTATCACTGGTATAGGGGGTTGGACTAGAAGATCTCAAGGTGCCTTCCAAGTCAGTTATTCTGTCATTTGCAAAGTTGATAGCAAAAATATGATCTATAATAAGAAATTCCTAAATCAACTGTTTGATCTAATCACAGACAAACAAGAGAATTTTTTTATCGGGTACTGTCAGGGAGATAATAAAGGTAGAAAGAGGATTAAAAGTGAGGCAGTTGGTTTTCTAGTCAATGTAAGAGGAATGGAAAGCCATTGTTTACTATTTGGGCAAAAGCCCTCTTTTCTTTAACCCCTATTCCATTAGACTTTTCCAAATGAGTCATAGTGCATTATGTTGTTGATAAGTGTTTTACTTGATGAGTTTCTAATATCACAGACATATCTGGGATCATTTTAAAATTTAGTAAATATGGATTCATTGGAAAAATTACTTTGAAGAGAACTAAATTCCTTCATTCAGTGATTCCTTCACTCGGGCACTATGGCTTCAAATCTCAATATTAAATATACTGCGTATTTAGTGAATCTGGATGCCATTATTTTCTTTTTATTCTTTCCAAGCTGATGGGAGTGTTGGAAGGTAGAGACTCAGAACTCTGCCCATTTGTCTGCAGAAAGCAGAACTGAGCTGGATCAAATTTGGTGAGGGGAGACAGGCCAACAAAATGTAGTCCAGATTCAAAACTAAGATCAGAACAGAGACTGCTGAGAAACACAATCCCTAATGTGTGCCAATGGAAGAGGCAGTTGGGAAATGGTTCAATGTGTTGTCAGCAAAGTCTCCTCCCTTTTCCCTTCCAATCATACTGT
Source organism: Diadophis punctatus similis (assembly GCA_023053685.1). Taxonomy (NCBI): domain Eukaryota; kingdom Metazoa; phylum Chordata; class Lepidosauria; order Squamata; family Dipsadidae; genus Diadophis; species Diadophis punctatus. Next base: position 54,538,199 of record JALIGW010000003.1, read on the forward strand.
TTTTCAAGAGCTGAAAGACTCTAATTCTTTAGAATTCTAAAGAAAGCAGGTGGCAATATCTAGCTGATATTGCTAAATGCTTAGTGGCACATGCAGCTTAAAAAGTTGGACACAGATATTTTGATTATAGATATTGGCATAGTTGTTGGAGAAGTGTAGAGTTGCTGCTGGTCTTTTTATAATAATCATACCAGGCAGAGGCGGGTTGCTCACTTACCTTGCTGCTGGAGCCATGCACGCGCATCTCCACGCTTCGGGAGCCATGCGTGGAGGCAAAATCTCACCAAAATCTCGCACACGGGCGTGGGCACTCATGAGATTTTGGCGTGATTTTGCTTCCGCGCATGCGCAGAAGCGAAATCACCTGAAAATCACGGGGGAAAATGGCGACGTGCCGGGTTTACCGGCAGAGAGGGCTCCGGAGCAGTTGCCAAATCCGCCACTCCCTACCGGAGCTGCGTACCGGACAGCTCTGGCAGGAACCCACCTCTGATACCAGGACTGAGAATTTGCTAGCATGTTAGCATTAATGGAAACTACGTTACTAATTAGCTTTGCATCAGTAAAGGCAATGGCTGATTCAAGACACTTTGCCACTTCAAGGCAGAGCCACAAGGTCATCCTTTCTCTCAAACTCATGGTACACAACACCAAGGCCAACTGAATCATTTCAACATTTGCAGAATAAAGTTCCACACACCCTTCTCAGAGGCAGTGAAAAGGTCATGGCATAACAAACACAATGCTATATTGTACTGATATAAAAATTTGTAGTAGCTGTCTCATTCTGGGCCATCCCATGAAAGTGGCGGGGCTATAGTTGTATTAATAGCCATTATGCCTGCTCAGGCTTCCTAATCTTCTGTCTCAGTTCCTCACTCCAAAGCAGACACACACACACACACACACACACACACAAACACACACGGTAAGTAGTTTATTACAATGAATTAGTTCTCCATTTAGGAGCATAGAGGAAACCTGTCCTATGTTCGCTCCCAGTTCGCTCGTGCCTGTCAGTCGTCGGAGAGCTGATCGCGAAGGCAGTGTGTGGCTCCGCCTACCTGCCTGGATGCTGCCATTTGTGTTCTTTTACCCTCTGCGCATGCACAGAACGCTTTGCGCATGCGCAGAGGGTAAAAGAACCCAAATGGCGGCATCCGGGCAGGTAGGCGGAGCTGCGCACTGTCTTCGCAATCGGCTCTCCGACGACCGACAGGCACGAGCGAACCGGGAGCATTTCACCCCTGGGTCAAAAGTTCAAAACGTGAACTTCTTCCTCTTGTCTTTTCAAACCATTGGATTTCAAATAGGGCTTTTGTTTTATGTTCTACTTTATTATTCTATTTATTCTTTGCTAATATAATTAATTGATCAATAAGCTAACATAGTATAGGATTAATCCTCTAAGTCAGTGGTTCTCAACCTTTTCTTCAGCACGAAACCCGTTTAAATACCTTTTGTGGCCACCGACCATGGCTGCGGCCTTAAGGAGGCAGAACAATTTAATAATTATTTAATTCATTAATGCAAACTTAATTATTTATCATTGCTTTGGTTCAAAGTTGTTTTAAAAGGACACTTTGCTGAAGCCTTTGAGGAAGTAATCCTTTCAGAGATCTGTACAGCCTTAGTATAATAAAAGAGAATCCTTTCAAAGACAAAGGGAATCCAACTATTATCTTTGTTTCATTTTTTAATAACATAAAGGAAGCATTTTATTTATTCCTTACAAAGGATTCTTCTGAAGCTGGGTTATTCTACCTACTGTGCTTATGGATAGGTTTTGTTAATGCTATCACACCTTTAGGTTATCATATTTTAGCCAAATATATGCAAAGTAGAATAAATAAATGGAATAAAACCAAACCAAACAAGCTAAAAATGTTATCATATTCTAGGACTTTCAGATGCACTTCAGACAGATCTGTCCCTTTCTCACACATTTCACTTCTCCAGTCCTAACATCAATTCAACCTGCTTCCACATTAGGTTGCATGGTTTAATGCAGGCATTCGCAGGTGTATTTCTTCTACAGTAATATTTGCAAATACTTCCCATAAGATACTGCATTTTTGTAATTATTTTAATAATGATATACAGGTAATCCTCGACTTAACGACCACAATTGACCCCAAAATTTCTGTTGCTATGCGAGACAATTGTTAAGTGAGTGTTGTCCCATTTTATGACCTTTCTTCTGGCCACAATCGTTAAGTGAACCATTGCAGTTGTTAATTTAGTGCAATTGTTAAGGTAGTAACACAGTTGCTAAAAGAATCTGCCTTCTACACTGACTTTATTCTCAGAATAAAGTCGACACTACAACTGTCATACATATGAACCAGTTGCCAAACATCTGAATTTTGATCACCTGACCTTGGGGGTGTTGCAAGAAGTTGTAAATGTAAAAACCAGTCATAAGTCACTTCGTTCAGTGCCATTGTAACTTCAAACGGTCACTAAATGAAGGTTGTAAGTCAAGGACTACCTGTAGTTAATCTTTTCAAGTAATTTTATGCACTGAAAAATGCTAAAGGTATTTCCGTACATGTCTAGTTACTGGGAATGCAAATTAAATTGGCATTAACTATAAAGTGAATTTATCAACAGTCTACTTATAATACGCACAGGTTGGTTTCTGACAATACTATACTCAGGGGTGAAATTCAAAAATTTTCCCTACCGGTTCTGTGGGCGTGGCTTGGTGGGCGTGGCAGGGGAAGGATACTGCAAAATGTCCATTCCCACCCTACTCCTGGGAAGGATACTGCAAAATGTCCATTCCCACCCTACTCCTGGGAAGGATATTGCAAAATCTCCATTCCCACAGAGAATGGGGCCAGCCAGAGTTGGTATTTGCCGGTTCTCTGAACTACTCAAAATTTCTGCTACCGGTTCTCCAGAACCTTTCAGAACCTGCTGAATTTCACCCCTGACTATACTGTATGTCACATGCTCGATATTGGGAGCACAACAGGAGTCAATAATTTGTAAAATGTACACAGTCTCCTACTGAAGAATCATAACTCAGTGTAGATGGGATTCTCCTGTTCAAACTAAACCTGGGATCCTAAATAGGGAAGAAGGAAAAAACAGACAAAATACTAGGTTCAACTATTCTACCTCATTATTTTTATAATTATCATGGAGGGGCGTTTTTATTTATGCATATTGGAGATTAGATAATTTACTCTGTTGGATACAATTGCCCCATATTCACCAACTCTTTGGGTTCACCAAAGGAAGTAGAAAATTTTTGGTGACCTCGAATGGATTTTTAATAGATCACAGCAATTTGAACCTATAAAATCATAGAAAAGAAAGGCTGGAAGGGATTTGGGTGACCACCTAGTCCACCTTCCAATTAAGTGTGGGAATCTATCAGTACAGCATTCCTACCGTAGTAGCATCATCTAGTCTCTAGTTAAAAACCTCCAGTGAATTAGAATCTACCACCTCTTGAGGCAGTCTTTTCCATTATTGAACAGCTTGTACTAAGGAAATCTTTCTTGAAGCCCACTAATATTTCCTTGTAATTTAAATCTATTATTTCATGTTGTGTTTTCTGGAACAATTCTGTCTGTACTGACATTCTGATGATGTGGCTATAAGATAACATATTACACAATATGTAATACATTTTATCTGTAACTTACTGAGGGTATATGTCAGGGGTGGGTTCCTCCCAGTTTGGACCGGTTCACCCGAACTGGTAGCGACCCACTGGTGATATCACGTTGATGTCACTGAACTGGATCAGTCGGTGCCAGTCCGTGGGGGCCGCCATCTCTTTTTTGAATTTTTTACAATTTTTTTATTATTTTTTTGAATTTTTTTTTCCTTCTGAGCATGCACAGAAGCCGAGTTCCGGCACTGTGCATGCAGTCACCATATTTTTTTTCAGCTGGGGGGGTTGGATTTTTTTGTTACTGCGCATTACAAGGCAGTGCAGGAGGGAGCGAACCGGCAGCGAGGCAAATTGGAACCTTGGTATATGTTTTATATTAAGGAAGTAAAGTTCAAACCATACATATTGGAATTGGGAAAGAATGTAAACAGCCACGTTGGCTGGGAATGCAACCATACAAGAGAAGAAAATTGAATGGACGTTCAAAAATGATCTGTCTTCAATAGTTCAGCACACTTCTGTGGCTACTTAAGAAGATGCCAATCATGAAAAAATGCATTTGGTCAGTCCATGCAATTTTAAAATAATGGCAGTGATGTAGGTATTTAAAGTGTTTTTAAACAAATACTTCCCTGTATGCCTTTCTTCTTGCATTACTTTCTCATACCCCTTTTTTTGTTTTTGTCATCCTGTTGTATTTTCACGGGTGATCAAATTGAGATTAATTTTGAAGTACCTAACTGGGTTGGTGCAAGATCTAGATGCAGCAGGCAATAAAAAGAAATCTTCAGGGGAAAAATAAGGGACACAATTATTCCTGGTGGTATCCCAACAAAAGCAGTGGTGAATTTTTAATTGGAAGAACTCCATTAATTCCTCTGGTCACTGCAATTCAGCAAAAAAAAAGCAATTTCACTTGAAACATCCCCAAAAAATTAAATCACTTTTTAAAAAAAATCCAAGAAAGGGACTGCAATAATTAAATGTGTTATTCATTGTTTACTTTATCTTCTGCCTCCGCTTAATATATATTTGGCACTGCTTACCTAATGAGAAAGAGTTCAGCTTTCTCAGCATAATTCCAGGCCCGTTTAAAAACTAGACAACTAAGTGCTTATTAAGAGACTAATACTCAACACCTCATACACAACAAGGTGAGTGTTTGCCATAGTCAGGGAATAGGGAAATTATTCATGTTTACAACCTCTGTGTGGTTGATTTTTTTAAAATAAAAAAAACAGCAGATGCAAATGGAAGGGCCTGTTTGGGACTAAAGTATCGAAGAGAAGGTTTTAACTCTTTGAGCTTTTCATGTTGAGATTTGAATCAGGCTTATATCACAACCACTGCAATTAAACCACAGCAGCTTTCTTCCCATATGGAGCACAGGAGAGGCTATTTCTGACTGGGAACCTGAAAGTGGTTTCTATACTCTCAGTCCCAGTTCAGTTTCTTCCTCGGTGCTATTTGTGGAAAACTCAAAAATGTATTAACATCACATGCCGTGTGGGCCTCAATCTTAAAATTTTAAAAAAATCATTTGTGATTTCAAAATATGTGAGCAAAGGACTGGTCTCTACATCAAGGGAGGAAAACAGTTTTGTTCTGTTTTTGAATTTATGAACTTCCTTCCTACACAAGCAATTCAAAGTATCTTTTTAAATAAGTACATGTTTGCTAAATGAGGCACAGTGGCTCAATCTAGAGAAGACCTGTACTCCGGCAGTTTGAGTCTTAGCACCATGTGACGGAGTGAGCTCCCATCATTTGTCTCAGCTTCTGCCAACCTAGAAGTTAAAAAGCATGTAAGTAAATAAAAAGCTACCACTTTGATGGGGGGGAAATGGCACTTCGAGTGGCAGTACGAATTCAACTGGTGTCAGACCTGCCTGAAAGCAATGCCCAAATGCGAGGCGACATTGGTGGTGGAAAAAGCCCTAGATGACGCTGCAGAAAGCCATCAAACCTTATGAATATGGAGCTAATTCTCACCCTGTGGTGCGCTCTGGATAGTGCATAACAGGGGCGGGTTGCTCTCTTACCTCGCTACTGGAGCTCTGCGTGTGCATCGCCACATTTGGTGCGCGTGCCCCCTCGCTACGCGTGCGCACCACTCGCACGATTTTGGTTCCGTGCATGCGCGGAAGCAAAATATCGGTGAAATGTTGGCGAAATCACGCATTCGCGCTTCCCATTGCGAGATTTTGCTGAGATTTTGCTTCTGCGCATGCGCAGAAGCAAAAAAGCCCAAAAATACAGCACCGGAGCAGCCGCGCTCAAATAGCGCCATCTGCTGGCCACTACCGGTACTGTAGAGTGGGCCGCACCGGGAGGAACCCACCACTGGTGCATAAGAGTGAACAGAACGGTCTAACAATCATTGACAGCCAAACAATTACTTTGTTATAGCACTGTAATCTCTTGGTTAATGCTGTATAACATCGCCATATGCTAAATAAATAATAAAAGTATGTTTGCTGGCATAATTTCCTTTCCCTTTCCTTTTCCCTCTTTTATTTTCTTTCTCTTTCTTTTTTTTTCTACAGTGCAAAATATAGTGATGGTGTTTGGAGTGACAATTGTGGAAACAGAGCTCAGGCTACTGCTACAGTCTGTTTTTTTCTTCCCAGAAAACACTTAAACGCTTCTTAAGAAATATCTAAAAATACATGTCAGGGACAGAGTATGCTTGAGGCCAGAGGCAAGCAACCTTTTCTGCCATATTAACTGGAAGATCAGGAACCAAGTGAATGCATCCATTCATATGGAGAAATGTGCATTCTCACCTCTCTCCTTTCTAGATGTTCAGCTGCTGATGAAAAGCAATAACAAATCAGATATTTTAAAAACCTTCCATGGGGGTGGGGGCAGCCTCTTTCTCCCTGATATGTAGCAAAATCATTCGTTTTTCTCTTGCTACCATTAGCAACAAGAAACCAGAGTTCCTGAGCAAAATTTCCTAGGAGGAAATTAGAAATCATGAGGCTTTGTGTGCCAATTGATTCTAGGCTGCTAACTAGGGATGGGAGAGTATCAGATCTATTTCTTACCAGCTGGCTGATCAGTTGGATGATGGGAACAATGGAAAGGTGAATTGTTATTTCATGTCAAAGACTACCTATTGTTAGCAGACCATAAATTGCCCTCCTTCCTCTGCTTCATGTCCCAGTCCCACTTACCTCAAAAATAATTTCATGGAAATTTCAGAATACCTACTTCTAAAGGTAGGGGAGATGGGGTGTGTGTGTGTGTGTGTGTGTGTGTGTGTGTGTGTGTGTGTGTGTGTGTATGTGTGTGTGTGTGTTCTTCAATGCATAGTCTAACAGATGATTTTAAAAGAAGGAGTAAAGATCTATAACGCTGTGCAACTAGGAAGAAATGAATGTAGATTACAGCAGTGATAAAACCACATTTTCTGCCAGTTCAATTTTTTTAAACAAAGAAACCCCAATCTTTTTAAAAGCATAGTATTGATATATTTCTCCCTATGAGAGAAGCGGTCTGTTATTAATGATGTCAAGATTAAAAGCAGTTTTTTGAAGGGCAAATAAGGGTTATGAAGTCTAGGTATACTTTTGCAAGGCATAGTATACATTTGCAAGGCATAGTATATCATTTGGAGAAAATAGCTCTTCTTATAGACTATTTTCCCTTCATTTAAGCCAATAGAAAACAAAGAGGAAAAAGTAAGTCAATTTAAAAATCATTTAAAAATATCTTTATAAAGGCATGTTGGGTACATTTAAATTTAGGATTACAAAATAAGGGCAAGTCCTAGGAATAATTTTCAGGATTAGAGTTTTTCTTTCTTGAAAATAGTCATTTTGGCTGGGAATTCTGGAGCTGAAATCTATCACAGCTAAAGGACAACAGATTGGGGGAAATTGTTCTGTCCTATTGTATATTCCCAAACTTCTTAGCACGTGCATATGAGGTGTGCTAATGAATTATCTGCTCCAGACAGAAGAACATATCAACCAGGTTTCTTCAAACAGCTTTCATGTTGATTAAAAAAAGAAAGAGGCTTTCATGGACATAATAATAATAATAATAATAATAATAATAATAATAATAATAATAATAATAATAATAATAATAATAATAATAATAATAATAATAATAATAATAATAATAATAACAACAACAACAACAACAACAACAGAGTTGGAAGGGACCTTGGAGGTCTTCTAGTCCAACCCCCTGCTTAGGCAGGAAACCCTACACTACTTCAGACAAATGGTTATCCAACATCTTCTTAAAAACGTCCAGTGTTGGAGCATTCACAACTTCTGGAGGCAAGCTGTTCCACGGATTAATTGTTTTAACTGTCAGGAAATTTCTCGTTAGTTCTGATACATATCTGAATGTATGTATTAATCTTGTCAGACAAAAGGGTTTTGAATTGGGGAAGCCGTTTAAGTAAAAAATGAATAATAAATAAAATGTACACACTGATTCAATACACGGAAATACCATGTCTGGCGGGCCCTAGGGGGAAGGCCTTCTCTGTGGGGGGCCCCGTGCTCTGGAACCAACTTCCCCTAGAGACCCGAACCATCCCCACCCTGCTGGCCTTCCGAAAAGCCGTCAAGACATGGCTTTTCCTGCAGGCAGGGGGTAGAGACTAGTCCATCTGAGCTTTCCCCCGGGTATGTCTGGTTGGTGAATATTTTTTAACTGTTCATTTTTTAACTTTTTAACTTGGTTTTTAATTACTGTTTATTATCTAGTGTTCTTGTATATTGCTGTACGCTGCCCTGAGTCCCTCGGGAGTAGGGTGGCATATAAGAACCAAGAAATAAATAAATAAATAAAATGTCTTCTTCAGAATATACAAGGAATATTGAATGGATTAATTGGATCTTGTAGTGAAAGGTAGTCTTAAGCATATTGCAATGTTTCACAGGGCTAAGGAACATAGTAATCTACTTTATATTAAGCCAACCTATTTATTGAACAAGGTAAGTTACTATGGGATGGCTGTTCATGAACTTTGAAAAGTCTCATTCTTGTCACTTCCTATAATACCTTTAGAAATGAAGAGATCCTGTGGTATTTTTTGTTAAAACAGTGTGGGATGTTTTGTGCATCTAAAAAGAAAGAATTAATCTTCAGAGTAAGAATGTCACAGGAACATTAATTCTTAATTTTGTCTGCTTAGCAAGATTTAATGTTTTATTTTCAGCATGGATCCAAGTGAAAAAGTACAAACATTTGAACAACTCGAAATGTTGCACAACCAGAATCCTCCCTCCCTCCCTCCCTCCCTCCCTCCCTCCCTCCTTCCTTCCTTCCTTCCTTCCTTCCTCCCTTCCTTCCTTCCTCCCTTCCTTCTTATTTTACCATACTTTTAATAGATTGCAGTGACCTTGCTATTATCCAAGGGGGCATGTTTTCACATTCTTTAGCTACAGTACTCTCAAACAAATTCCCCAAAGTTTGTAGTCAAGTGGATTTTTTTCCTCCAGCATCTGACATGTGCCTCTCTTTCTTTCTTTCCCTATATTTTATTTATCAATCATTTATTGTAGCCAACCACTGCAAATAAAATATCATTCTCCATACTTGACTTGTTTCGTATAGCTTTTAGAGGACTGATGCAAGTGCTTTACTGTGTGTGTTAAAAAGAAAGAAAGGAAACAACTGGAGGGAGGGAAGGATATCTTTTTGAAATCTTCATCAAGACCACTTGCGTAGAATTGCTGCTGAACTCCTGAACTGGTTTCAGTGAATTTTGTTTTTGTAAATGTAATTAGTGATTAAGTAGTAATAGAATGAAAAACTTACACAAGTCTTCATTTTAAAATATAAGGCATTTTACTTAGAATTAAATCCTACTGGGTTCACGTAGGTTTGTTCCAAAGAAGGCTTGGCTTGGTCCTTGCAGTCTGCAGTTTAATCTCTTTGAAATCCTAATGCAGTTTCACCTACAAAGACTGTAATCAACTCCCTTAATCCTTAGCTCGCCTTATTGTATTAGAATAAATAGCTTAGTGCCTAGAATAAACTCTCTCATTTCTTTAAGTGCTGTCATGTGTGTGTGTGTGTGTGTGTGTGTGTGTGTGTGTGTGTGTGTGTGTGTGTGTGTGTGTGAGCTCGCATCCTGATGCACCCTTCAAGTGGAGAGGGCTCAGAAAAGTCTTTGTGCTTTATGCTCCCATGTTGTTCCCTTTAGAGGTGATTCTCACTCACTCCTGGAAAAGGACAAAACTTTTATTTGGCATTCCTCTAATCCAAGGGTGTCAAACTCGCAGCATCATGGCGGCATCACGTGATGTATCGCAACTTTTCTCCCTTTGTTAAACTGGGCGTGGGTGTGGCCAGCGCATGACACATCTGGCCCATGGGCCACGAGTTTGACAGCCCTGCCCTAATCTGATAAGTAGCCAAGAATATCTTCCCAAGTTGCCGGTCTTGTGCCTCTATATATGATATTTGTTTTGCTTGTAAAGAAAGATTGTGACACTGGTATTTCATGTTGTTTTATTCTATTATTATTGCACTTTTATCCCTGTACTATTAGATTCTGTATTTCATTCTTATTTCTTGCTACATGTCTTATATCTACTGGTATATATACTTGTCAATTGATGCATATGTAGATTTATATCGCTTACTTTTTAGGTGTTACATTGCTGTTTTCTGGCCTTTTTGCTATAATAAACTATTTGATTTGATGTGACATGATGTCATTTGAAAGGTAGCATATTTGCAGCCAGGTGCTTTTCTCCATAGCTGTAACCATGGTTGCATATTGCTGTGGTGGCTGGTGGAATAAGCAGGTTGGAAGATTACATTCAGAAGAAGAACAATGTTGAACTTGGGGAGGGTGGGGTGAATGGGGGCATAATAATTTCCTTGAGTCCAGGAGGTGGGTGAAGCAATAATTCCTGCTAAGAAAAACATATTTTCCCCAGAATTCTGCAAAGCTGCAGTATTGCAAAGAAAAAAACACATCAAACTTTGCTTAAGTTTAAAGCAAAATAGCTCTCAAAGCCAGCCAACATTGGGCAACGTTGGTACAATTCAGAACTGCTCAAAGTGACCCAAAGCCCAAAGAAAATGCTTTGGCTTGTCCCAGGTCTTTTGCCATTTGATTTGAGGAGGTTAGCAAGCAGCAAAATGTCTTGGGCATTTTACAGCATGGCTGACAGCACTGGCACATTAGTTCCATTAACTTAAAAACGGTATTAAGAGAGATTTAAGCACGGCTATATCAGCTTAAATCTAGGCACTTTAACTCTACTGGATTATATACCACTGATAGAAGCTTAATGAGATCATAAGTCAAATTCCCTCTAGACAACTACTGGTCACTTACATGAACAATCGAGATCTTTGTAAGCTCCCCATAAATGAATATCTAATTAAGTTATGTGCTTCAACAAGTATGATAAGAATCCATTTCCCATTTTCATGTGATTTAGTTCAAGGGCTTAATGTGTACAAAATAAGTCATGAGCTGCTGCCAAAACTGGATGCTAATTGAATATACAATAAATTCAGTGATGACAATTGCTATCCAAACTGGTAAGCAAGGCTGTAACAAAGTAGTCCATTTTTTAATGTACCCACATTAAAATTCCCATTACCATGTGCTTGATACAAGAAGAGCAAGAGTATTTCAGATTCTGTTTTGAATCTGGGTTTTGCATTCTGGTTATAAGTGGTTTAAATAAAATATAAGCTGAAACAAATATAGTAACATTAATGGTTTGTACTATACTATGCATTAGGTCCAGAAAAGCAATATGTACCGGTAAATCTATAATAATAATAGAAATATTCCTTCGCCTAGAAGAGTGGGATAAAGTGAATACCTAGATAAGAGTCGGGATCTTGTGGCATATTAGAAACAAATATTTTAGTTATTCCATTAATCAGTTGGCTTCTCTAACTAAGAGTGTGAAAGTAAAATGAAAGTAAAGTGAAAGCTCATGCTACAATGAATTTGCTAAGTTATCGAGTACTTGCAGTTTTTGTTAATTTGTTCTGTGATAATTCTACATTATTTATTCCATTTCATTCACTAACCAAATGGCAAGCAACATTAAAACACATCTGTTCCAAACTTCTCATTTGCTAAATAGAAAATGTGTTAGAAATACAGAGAGATTTGCAGTATAAGGATATGTATATGTTTTTGCAATAATCTCAATATCTCTTGTCTCTGGAAGTTTCTCAGCTGCATTAGGTATAGCAGAATGTGCTTCTAATTCCTAAAAGGCAGAGTTGGGTGAACTAAAAGGTTTCTTTGGTGTTAAGGCAAGAAAACAATGTGTTCCAGTGGGATTGAAAAGCGTATTCCAGCATATAGCGTGCCAAACTGTATTTTCAGCACTGATTTACACTGCGGTTATTGTTTATTCATAAACTATATTATATACTCTATTTACTCAATTGCAAGCAATTCACAATGTGTTTTGAATTCATAAGACAGTTCATCTACAAATGCATATTCCAACATGCTTTGGAAGTGCAATGCTATAGTCTCTGGAGGATCTTAGGATTTTTCATATTTCTTCTTCCAGTGATATAGAAAAAGCTCTTAATTTGAAAGAAGAAATCCAGTGTTGGTAACCCCTAAAATCAACATCAGAGGTGGATGAGATACATACATGCATACATGAGGGAGAAGGAGAGGGAGAGGGGGAGGGGGAGAGGGGGAGGGGGAGAGGGAGAGGGAGAGGGAGAGAGAGAGAGAGAGAGAGAGATAGAGAGAGAGAGAGAGAGAGAGAGAGAGAGAGAGAGAGAGAGAGAGAGAGAGAGAGAGAGAGAGAGAGAGAGAGAGAGAGAGAGAGATGATTAATACTTCCCACAAGCCCTACTATGTAGCTGCATCATGGTGCAGCAATGTAGTGATAAGTAAAGAATGACAGCAGTATATACTCTTAGCAAGGTCACCCAAGGCTCATCCGAGCTGCCCAATTAAAGTAAGTAGGCACCTGTATCAGGTAGCAGTGATAAGAAGATATTTAACAGATTAACAGAGTTAGAAGGGACCTTGTAGGTCATCAAGTCCAACCCCCCCCCCGCTCAAGCAGGAGACCCTACACCATTTCCGACAAATGGCAGTCCAATCTCCCTTTGAAAGTCTCAAGTGTTGGAGCTCTCACAACCTCCGAAGGCAAGCTGTTCCACTGGTTGATCGCTCTCACTGTCAGAAAGTTTCTCCTTATTTCCAGGTTGAATCTCTCCTTGGTCAGTTTCCATCCATTATTCCTTGTCTGGCTTTCTGGTGACTTGGAAAATAGACCCCCTCCTCTTTGTGGCAGCCCCTCAAGTATTGGAACACTGCTATCATGTCTCCCCTGGTCCTTCTCTTTGCTAGACTAGCCATGCCTAGTTCTTGTAACCGCTCTTCGTATGTTTCAGTTTCCAGTCCCCTAATCATCCTGGTTCCTCTGCTCTGCACTTTCTCTAGAGTCCCGATGTCTTTTTTGTAGTGTGGTGACCAAAACTGGATGCAGTACCCTAGGTGTGGTCTAACTAAGGCTTTATAGAGTGGTATTAGTACCTCTTGTTAAACCAGAAGTTAGCTTGCTGGAAGGAAGATGCAGGAAGGCAGCTTGTATAAAATTGCTGTTTATTCACACCATGCAGTTCGACAGAAAAACACATAGAATAGAGCTGACAGCTTCCTCTTTATAGGAGGCTGCCAGGGAGGGACCAATGAGAGCCAACCAATCAGCCAATCAGCCGGCATGATTTCAAGCCAGGATTCAACACCCCTCCCCCCTTAAATCGCACAAACATAGTTCTTCAAATAGGCAGGGCTCCGCCGGCTCCGCCCAGACCTTCTCAGAACTGGTCCTGGAGTTAAAGGAGGGAGGGACCGCTGAGCGCCGCTCTCGCCCTCTGCCGAGTCGACAGGAGCCGTTATCCCCAAAGGAGAGATCGGTGCTGACGAAGCCATCCCTAGAGGCGAGACCGGTGCTGGAGAAGCCATCCCAGCAGATGATGGTGCTGGTGAAACTGTGGTGAGCGAGGGCGCGATCGGAAGGCTGCCTGGAGTCGGTGCAGGTGACATACTAGAAGGTTGGGTGGTATCAGGTACGCGGCGGCGAAGCTGGTTTATGTGCCGCCGCCAAGTTTGGCCATCCTCTAACAGAACCTTGTAAGAACAAGGTCCTGTTACTTGAGAGATATGTCCGGAGACCCACTTAGGCCCAATCCCTAGGTTCAATGCGAAAACAGGATCCCCCAGTTGTAACGATCTAGGAGTGGTCTGCCTGCAGGGTTGTTGTAAGTCCACATACCCGGGATGGAGACGATCGAGTATGGTTCTTAAGCATCATCCCATTAAGAGTTCAGCGGGGCTTAGGCCTGTAGTCTGACATGGGGTTGTGTGCTGGGCAAATAGGTATGTAGTTAAACTAGCCTGCCAGTTGGAGGTGCCCAAACGGCTTAGGGCCTCCTTGGCAGACCTCACGGCCCTTTCTGCCAATCCATTAGCAGCAGGGTGAGCGGGGGCAGTTTTAGCGTGGCGCACCCCCATCCGAGCCAGGTAAGCCTCGAACCCCGAGGAAGTAAACTGTGGTCCGTTATCCGTAACTAGTACATCAGGAAGGCCATGTGAGGCAAAAATAGGGTCCAGGATTGAAATAATGGACTCAGAAGTGGTGGAGGGCATTCGAGCCAACTCCACCCATTTGGAATAAGAATCTACCAGTACTAGAAAGGTTTGGCCATGGAAAGGGCCTGCCAGGTCCATATGCAGACGAGACCAAGGGGCTCTAGCAGATTCCCATTCTAAGACAGGAACAGCAGGAGGGCTTGGCCTAGACAACTGGCATGGCCTACATTTATTAACCCAGTCTTCTATTTGTTCATCCATCCTAGGCCACCAGGCATAGCTGCGTGCAAGCGCTTTCATCCGGACTATGCCTGGATGAGCCCTATGGAGACATTGGAGGATGTTGGTTCTAAGACTGGGAGGTACCACCACCCTTTGCCCCCAAAGCAAGCATCCTTTCATCACTGTTAGTTCATGCCTTCTATTAAAGAAAGGCTGGAACATGGGAGAAGGGGAAACTGATGGCCATCCCCTACGTACCCAGTCTAAAACCTGCAAAAGGACAGGGTCCTTCGCAGATTTGGACTCGATGTGAGACGCAGTGACAGGCACAGACAACTCATCCACAAGCAAAATAGAGACCGTCGGTGCTGGATCCTGAACAGGCCTGGGCAATGGGCATCTGCTTAAAGCATCTGCATTTCCCATTTGCCGGCCTGGGCGGTAGTGGAGAGTATATGAATAAGAGGCCATAAACTCCAACCAGCGAGACATCCTAAGGGATAAGACGTTAGGGCTCTGCCTATTATTTGCAAGGATTCCTAGGAGGGGCTTATGATCAGTCAGAAGATGAAAGTGTCGCCCATAAAGATAATCGTGAAACTTTCTTACGCCAGCGACACATGCGAGAGCCTCGCGGTCAAGCTGGCTATAGTTCCTCTCTGTCTGAGACATTGTGCGAGAATAAAAGGCCAATGGTGCCTCTGAGCCATTTGGGAGGATGTGACTTAGTACCGCTCCCACCCCGTATGGGGAGGCATCACAGGCTAGCAGCAGGGGGAGGCTGTCACTGTATTGAACAAGGACAGCCTCAGAAGTTAAAAGCTGCTTAATTGCTCTGAAAGCAGTCTCCTCTGCTGAACCCCAATGCCATACCGTACTGTTGTCTAAAAGTCTGTGAAGAGGTTCAGCCAGGGTGGCCTTATGAGGTAAAAACACCGAATAGAAATTGAGGAGGCCTAAGAAAGCCTGCAACTCTGACCTGGAAGAGGGAGTAGGAGCTAATTGAATAGCCTCAATTTTGGAAGGGGTGGGACGAATGCCATGGCCATCAATAAGAAACCCAAGGAATTCCACCTGGGGGACCCCAAAATAGCATTTATCAGGACGCAAATGCAGGCCTACTTCTCTAAACTTGAGGAGAACGGCTCTAACCCTTGAGAGTAGTTCTGAGGGAGTGGAGGCAGAAATAAGCACATCATCAAAATAAGGCACCACCCCCTGCAACCCATGTAGGAGCCTTTCCATGAGGCTCTGAAAAATGCCGGGGGCAATGCTAACGCCAAACTGGAGCCTAGTACATTTAAAAGCTCCCCGGTGGGTAACAATAGTTTGAGCTAAAGCAGTCGGCTCGTCCACTGGGAGCTGCTGGTAAGCTTGTGCCAGGTCCAGCTTGGCGAAGACAGACCCCCGGCCCAACGAGTGCAGGAGGTGTTGCACTACTGGAACAGGATACGGATTGGACTGAAGGGCCTTGTTCAATGTAGCTTTATAATCAGCGCAAATTCTCACTGTCCCGTCAGGTTTAAGGGGAATTACGATGGGAGTTTCCCACCTTGCATGATCAATGGGCTGTAATACCCCTTGAGAAATTAGTTTATCCAATTCACGGTCTACTTTAGGCCCTAGAGCTAATGGGACCCTTCGAGGCTTCAACCGGATGGGGGCCACCTGAGGATCCAAATTAAAAGAAATTGGGGTGCCATTATATTTACCAAGCCCTGGGGCGAAAACATCAGGAAACTCCTTCTGTAACAATGCCATATGGCCCTCGGAGGTGATGGTAGAGTCTGATAAAGCAGTGGTAGTATGTATTCCAGAGACAGCCAGACCAAGCGCATGGAACCAATTAAGGCCAAGCAGGGCAGGCAAGTGTCCGTTGACAACAATGAGAGGAAGGTAATCTTTAAAACCTGCATAAGAAATAAGAAAGGACCCACACCCCACAAGGGGAATTCGATTCCCTTGATAATCTTTGAGAGCAATGGGGCATGGTTCTAAACGTCCTTTATCAAAATTAGGAAATAACTGGACCAAGGTAGCCCAGGAAAGTAGAGTTTTGGATGACCCCGTATCCACCTCCATCCGACATTGTTGACCCTCAATATGAATAGTAACAAACAACTTTTGTGAGGGGTCAATCAAAGAAGCATGGTTCACATGGTAAGAAACTGGAGAAGGGTCTCTGGAGGTGGAATAACATGACTCTTGAAGAGTAGAAGATCTACGAGAAGATCTTGGTCTAAATCCTGGAGGTGGTCTTGAAGTAGGAACAGGAGGAAACTTTTGGGGATATACCCCAGTAGGTATTCTTGCTGATGCCAACAAAGAAGATCTGAAAACTCTAGCTAAGTGTCCTTGCTTTCCGCAACGGCGGCAGGTGACATTTCTAAAACGACAGTCAGTTCTATTATGCCCGCCCCCACAACTGAAACAAGTTTGCTGGAATGATTGCTCAATTTTGGAGGGTTTTCTCCTTGCTGTTTGGAGTTTGCAAATGTCATGTTCGTCATCTGAGAAGATGTCAGGGTCTGAATCCTCATGGTGAATAGATTGAGGTCTAGTTTGTATAGGTACAGGTCTGGCTTTCTGCATTTCTGAGGCAGACTTCTCAGAAAGCTCAGAAGCCCTTGCCTCATCCAATGCAGTATTTATTTATTTATTTATTTATTTATTTATTTATTTATTTATTTATTTATTTATTTATTTATTTATTTATTTATTTATTTATTTATTTATTTATTCGGCTTTCTTATATGCCGCCCAACTCCCGAAGGACTCAGGGCGGCGTACAGCATAGGAAAATACAAGAAACCAATAAACAAAATTTAAAAACATAATATAAAAATTAAAAATGCAATATAAAAACAACCATGCAACAACCAAGCATACCCGGGGGAGAGTTCAGCTGGAGTTAAGCTCTGCCCCCTGCCTGCAGGAAAAGCCACGTCTTAACGGCTTTTCGGAAGGCCAGCAGGGTGGGGATGGTTCGGGTCTCTGGAGGAAGTTGGTTCCAGAGCGCGGGGCCTGCCACAGAGAAGGCCCTCCCCCTAGGACCCGCCAGCCGGCATTGCTTGGTTGACGGGAGCTGGAGGAGGCCAACTCTGTGGGCCCTAACCGGTCGAAGGGAAGTATGAGGCAGAATGTGGTCCCGGAGATAACCTGGCCCTAAGCCATGAAGGGCTTTAAAGATGGTGATCAACACCTTGAATTGGACCCGGAGACAAAATAAATTTATCGACTCGCCCTCCTTCTGAAAACGCTGTCTAAAAGCGTGTCTCCTTGCCACTCTAGAGGGTGCAGGAGAATAATGATTCCGAAGCCTATCTATGAGCGTGTCCCAGGAAACAAGGTACACCTCCTGGGGGGCAGTGAGGGCTCTAGCAGTGGGAAAAATGTCCCTACCACAGGAGCTTAAAAAATAACCCAACTTGCGAGAGCTGGATAATTCCGTCAAGTCAGCAGCCCTAAGCACACACTCAAAACGGGTCAGGTAATCATCCCAAGTCTCAGTGGCTGGTTCAAACGATGGAAATGAGGGCAGGGCCGTCATCTTAAAAGAACAAAAAATAACAATTGCTGTGATAAACGACGTACAGTTTCACCCTAGAAAAAAGCTGGAGCAATAAATTAACTCAAGCTTGAGCAGCTCAGGAAACAACAACAGTCCGGCAGAAGAGAAAGAAGAAGAAAAAAATGCATTAAAAAAACCTCACAGGAGCAACAGTCAGCCAAGGCTCAGCTTTCACCTTCGTCGCCAGATGTTAAACCAGAAGTTAGCTTGCTGGAAGGAAGATGCAGGAAGGCAGCTTGTATAAAATTGCTGTTTATTCACACCATGCAGTTCGACAGAAAAACACATAGAATAGAGCTGACAGCTTCCTCTTTATAGGAGGCTGCCAGGGAGGGACCAATGAGAGCCAACCAATCAGCCAATCAGCCAATCAGCCGGCATGATTTCAAGCCAGGATTCAACACCTCCCTAGACCTAGATTGTATCCCTCTATTAATTAAAGATGATGGAGGTGGATCGCTTTCGTGACAAGAGCAAAAGTGTTTTTTCCTACTGTGCAAGATAAGGCAATGGTAAACCACTTCTGTTTTTTTTTTAACCTAGAAAACCACATGGATAGACAGCATAAAGAGAATGATGACATATTGCTGTATGGTGGGTCTCTCAGGTCTCGAGAAGTTCAACTTATTATTGGGGAATTGTTGAAAGTGTTTGAAGTACTGTGCTGATAGCCTAGAGACCTAGAGGGATATTTAGCTCAGTTTAGGAGCTGTTTCTTTAAGAGATTGCATTAGGGCAGTGATGGCGAACCTTTTTTGGTTCGCGTGCCAAAAAGGGGGGGAATGTGGGGGATCACGTGTGTGCGTGCCCACACTCATAATTCCATGCACCCCGCACATGCACGCATGACCCCCCTGCTCCCAGCATGCAATGGCACGCCCATTTTTCGCTCTCCCCAGGCTCCAGAGCCTTTCTAGGAGCCTGGGGAGGGCGAAAACGGCCTTCCCCACCCCCTCTGGAGGCTGGAAACAGCCTGTTTCCCGACTCCCAGTGGGCCCAGAAGGCCCAAAAATCAGCCGGCTGGTGCACACATGCACGCCGGACCTGAGCTCGCGTGCCCACCGATATGGCTCCGCGTGCCACTTGTGGCACCCGTGCCATAGGTTCGCCATCACGGCATTAGGGGAATGTAGCTGGAAATTGCAATCTGGGTAATGTAGTCCATGACATGTGACCCCATCTGTGTGTTCTTATTGGCCATCAAGCTATACCTAGGCTGCTGGGTAATTTTGCCATGCTCTCCAACAGCCATTTAAAAGTCTTACAAAAGAGCCATGGAACAGCCTGCAGATGGGAGAAATGAATCTCTTTTCACCTACGTGTAATGGGACAGATTATAGACATACTCTGAAGAATTTCATCTCATTAGTAAGTGATGTGAAGATAGCAGATAACAAACATAATCTGTATGTTTTACCCATTTGCGTGGAGTTTTATCTGACTGAGAAAAGCTTTCCTAAGCTTGGACGAGAACAAGCAACAAGCAACCCACTGCAACTACATAGCAAAGAAGGCATTAAGAGTGGTTAACTTAATCTTGCGCAGCTTCTTCTCTGGTAACATTGTACTCTTAACCAGAGCATACAAAACATTTGCTAGACCGATTCTTGAATACAGCTCATCAGTCTGGAACCCACATTACATATCAGACATCAACACAATTGAGAATGTCCAGCGATACTTCACAAGAAGAGTATTACATTCCTCTGTTCACAACAGAATTCCTTATGAAACCAGACTTGAAATTTTGGGACTTCAAAATTTAGAACTCCGCCGCCTTCTATCTGACCTAAGTGTAGCTCACAAAATTATCTGCCTCAATGTCCTACCTGTTAATGACTACTTCAGCTTCAATCGCAATAATACAAGAGCTCACAATAGATACAAACTTAATGTAAACCGCTCCAGACTTGATTGCAAAAAATTCGACTTCAACAACAGAGTTGTCAACGCCTGGAACACTTTACCTGACTCAGTAGTTTCTTCCCCAAACCCCCAAAACTTCAACCTCAGATTATCTACCATCGACCTCACCCCATTCCTAAGAGGTCGGTAAGGGGCGTGCATAAGCGCACAGTCGTGCCTACCGTTCCTGTCCTAATGTTCACATATATTCTTACCTCTTTTACTCTTATTCATGCTTGTACTATTACATATATATTCAATCATGTTTTACTGTTCATACTTTGTTTGTAATCATATATGCTTGACAAATAAACAAATACAAATATAAATACAAAGTACTAATGGAGTTTAAGATGTGGCTCAGTTAACCGCCTGGACAGTTGCTAAGGCCTTTCATCTAGTTGCAAATATTGCAATGTAGAAAAAGAAATGCAAAATTGCAAAGACAGAATTTACAGTGGGGAACATGGAACATAAGAATCATGAACCTGAGAAAACTCAGCATAGTAAAAGATGTGCGGCACTTATTTATTTTCCGTGCAGCTGTTGATAAAAATAGGATCGGGAACATGATCGGCAACGTCCGATGATGGATATGGCACAAGAAGAAAAAGTAAAAGATGAAATGAATCAATTCCACATTCACATCATAGGCATCAGCAACTTGAAATGGACTGGAATTGGATATTTCAGTTAGGAAACCTTCTGAAACGGACCTATAATATTTTTTATAATATGGAGAGTTAGTGTACTTGCCTTTGATGAATACGGACTGGTACTAATTTTGCCTGCATTTGTGTTTTTCAAATCTAGCTTCTGCTAAATTAAGAGATGGGTATGTGGTTTAAGTGTGTACAGTATATTTCACTTTCGGTCACTTGTACATTTTCCCCTAATGATTCATCCTGTTTCCATATCAATTTGCCAATCATTTTTATTTATTTTATTAGATCTGGAAAATCACCCAACATGATTAAAAGAAAAAAAGACATGTATGACTGGATTAAATCACCCAATATATTACATAATTAAGGAAAGTATAAATAGCAAAATAGAACTTTGTTCAGGAATTGTCTTGGAAAACAATACTAAGGAATTGTTGCAATATTTCTAATTGAGCTTCAGATTTCTGACACAATTTTCTGGGACTTCTGGATAATATGCCATACAAAACGTGGGCTTTGTTTCTCTTTGCTCCTCTTGGTTCTGGCCATGGCCAATATGACGAATGTTTGAGGGATCTAGCTTATCAAAAAGAAGGATTAGAGAGGACATGATAGCTGTCTTCCAGTACTTGAAGGGCTGTCACAGACAAGAGAGGATTGACTTATTCTCCAAAGCACTAGAGGGCAGCAATGAGTGGAAGTTTGTTAAAGAGACATTCAACCTAGAAGAAGACATTTTTTCACAGTGAGAACAATTAATCAATGGAACAGCTTGCCTTCTAGAGTTGTGGGTATTCCATCACTGGAGGTTTTCAAAACTAGACTGGACAATCATTTAACTGGGATGGTATAAAGTCTTGTGCCTTGTGCAAGGGTTGGCCGAGAAGACCTCTGAGGAACCTTCCAACTCTATAATTTTGTTCTATCATCTCTGCCATTCTTCAGCAATAACCCCAATATATGTGCTTCCTGTGTTTTAATAAGCTACCAGGACTCGAATCCAAAAATACAATCCTCTTGTGTAAAATTAGCACTTTACATAAGGAATTAAGTCACTAAATACAAGCTACTTCAAGCTGAATGCTTCTAGGAAAAATATTACATGGGTTGGCCAAGCTGCCTGCCTTTCCTTATGAGAACTGAACAGTCAGCACTAATTAGATGATGCCTTTTCTGTACAGCACAGCAGAGTCAGCAGGCTGATTTTTGCCCACCCTTGCTTGATTGGCTTGCTGTTGCCAATGAACCTCAACCAAGTACCAAATAAAGCCAGACAATTAAACCATTGATTATGCCATGCAGCGAGCTTGCTTCGCTGATTGCACATTTTTTGTTTATTGCCATGTGCTGATGTACAGATGTTAAATGTTAACTTCCTACTTGCTTCCTAATACGTTACATTTGTGCAATTCAGATAAAAGTCAAGATATAGATGATGAGAGAGACTTGGAGGACTCTACAAGTGGTAGACACTATCTAGTCCCCAGAATGAATAGACTGGTTTGTCTAAAGGGACCAAGTGAATATTTTGCTATTGCACACCCTAGAAAATATTAATTTTGCAACTCAAGAACAATCAATACAAATGTAATGTCATCAAGGATTCAACATATATCAAATAGCAGCAAAAACAGACTTGTTCAGGAGAAATATGAAAACTGACGCCGCTATGACGATGACACCCCTGACCTAATTATTGGATGCAACAACTGCTCACACTGTCTATAAGCAATATCATGATAGTATAATCACTACGATTCATTAGAATCTGTATAAAAATACATCTTCCAAGTTTGCTGAATGTAATATGGTTACAAAATCGAGAAAGTTTTTGAAAATGATAATGTTAATATTTTATGGTTTTTTTGCACAGACTGTCTGCTGAAACACAGACCATAAAATAATTTGAAAAGAAATGAGTACATTTCTTTTTTTCTACATAAAAATAATTGAATTGAATTTTCTACATAAAAATAATTGAAAAGAAATGAGTAATTTTTGTGGAAATGCCTATACTAGCAGAAAGCAGGATCAAGGAAAAAGAATTAAAAATTATGAAATATAATATTCAAAATAGGTAGAACCTAGAAAATATATAAAATATATTCTAAACTCTATAATTATTGCCCCATTAGCAGAATAACAGACAAAAAATTCAGAGGGACCAAATATTTTGGCTACATCAACTGCAGATTTGAAAAGAAACAACTACCGTTAGCTGGACACATATTTTATGACATTACTTAGATAATTCCTTGGGTCCTAGATGGGGCTCAAATTTCCAAACACCACCAAAAATGTGATTCTTTTTATTTGCTCTTTATACTGTTACTCCTTGATGAATACAAGCAAATAATGCCGCATACTTCCAAAGTATAATATTCTGTGCAAGAAGCCAAGACATGTGTAAGGCATGTATACATTACTTCCTGTGATAACTAGAGCTAATGGAAGACAAAAACAGAGACCGAGAAAAATAAAAAAAAATCCAAAGTGTAGCTAACAATATTTAAATAGAAAATCAATACAAAAAAACACAATATTTTTTTAAAGAAAAACATGTCATCAACTTTGCTACAAAGAGCTTCACCTTGTCAAGATTTTGGCATGTACACATTTCAGGAAACAAAGAATTCACCTGTTGCCATTCTCTTTGAGAAATTTCACAACATTTCTGAAAATGTACAGAGACAAAACATGTAATGTCACTACTGACTGACAGCACATAGAAAGAGATTTTCTTTCTTTTTGTCTCTTGGATTTTTGTATATTGTCCGTAATATTTGTGATAGTTTCATTTTCTAAATCTAAATAAGAAAAGCCTCATACTTAATTATCTCTGCCTTAGAGAAGAACAATAAAAGGGGGAAATTTTTTAATTTGATTACATGTGTATTAATATACATTTTAGCCTACATTCTTTTAAAAGTAATTATTTCTATATTCTGTAGGGGACAATACATTATGCCTCAAGGGACCAGAAAACAAGTTAAGAGTTCAAATAAAATAACAATTAGCAAATAAACCAAAGAACTCACCAAGAATGAGAAGTAGAACCCTCGTGAATATTTTCTGAGTACCAGAGTTAATTTTTTTCAATTTTATTGAAAATAAAAATTTTATTTTCAGTTTATGTTATTTTTTAAAGTTTGTTTATTATTTTTCTTCATTAAACATCATAGTATTTTAACACAGATCTACACCTGTTTTTTTTACATTGTTATTTTCTATTAGTGCACAATACTTCATATATTTACAAAGTCTCATATCTTCATTTTCGTCTCATGTTGTCACACAGTCATTCCTTTTTTTCTTAGTCCAATTGTACCATTTGGTCCATGTTTCATAATATTCTGGATCATTTTGTCCTTTGAGTTCAATGGTCAACATATCCATTTCTGCACACCTATATATTTTGTCCATTAATACATTTTCCGGTGGGATTTGGTTATTTTTCGAATATTGTGCGTAAGATATTCTCGCCTCTGTTATAATGTGCAATGTTAGATATTGTAAGTTTTTTGGATATTGTTTTGTCATTATCCCCAACAAGAAGAATTCTGGAGTATATTCCATTGTTCTTTCCATAATTTCTTGCAACCAATTGTGAACTTTTTTCCAGTAATGCCTTGCTTCGGGACATGTCCACCACATATGGAAGAAGGTACCTATGTCTTTTTTACATTTCCAGCAAGCCACATCAACGTTTGGATATATTTTAGCCAATCTTGATGGAGCTAAATACCATCTATAAAACATTTTATAATAATTCTTTTTATAAGCTGCAGATTTTGTTATTTTACAATTTATATTCCAGTTTATGTTATTTTAGTTTTTTTTAACCTTACTGTAAAATGGGCTGTAAGTCACTTAAGAGTTATTTGGGACATTTAACAATATAAGACCGATTAAATAAAACAATGACTCTGTGTATATTTCTAACATTGAAAATTATTATTCAGGTACCATTATTGAAGGGAATCAAAAAATCATACATAATGTTTTGGGAAGTAGAGTAGATATGGATCTGGGGGCTTAGATTGTGGACCTTGAGCCAGAAAGTTATTTTTTTAAAGTTACTTTCTAAGAAACAGTATGGTAACATATCATAAAGGAACGCCATATCATTTCAGAACTACAGACATCCTAATAGCAATAACACTTAGACTTATATAACACTTCAAAGTGATTTACAGCCCTCTCTAAGCGGTTTACAGTGTCAGCATATTGCCCACAACAATTTTGGTTCCTCATTTTACCCACCTCAGAAGGATGGAAGAGTCAACCTTGAGCTGGTGAGACTCGAACTGCCAAACTACTGGCAGCCGCCAGTCAGCAGAAGCAGCCTGCAGTACTGCATTCTAACCACTGCTGCTGTTCCTTCCAAAAGCAGCAGAAATTGTATAGCTGCACCCAACCATAGTGTGACTTGAAGAATTAAAATGATAACATACAGACCAGAAAAATAAAGTTAAGCTATGTGATTTACTGTTCCAGATTCAATAGTTAGAAATATGTGGAAAAACAGGTTCAAACACAAGAAGGACACAAACCTGATTCTGGAAGTTGTCTCTTCAAAAAGTCACATCAGTACATATTCTAGAGCAGGAGTCCTCAAACTTGGCAACTTTAAGACTTGTGGACTTCAACTCCCAGTATTCTCCAGCCAGCTATGCTGGCTGGAGAATTCTGGGAGTTGAAGTCCACAAGTCTTAAAGTTGCCAAGTTTGAAGACCTCTGCTCTAGAGGAAAATATGGAAGAAGCCACAGGCATGGCAATTTAAAAACATTTAGCTTCTTTCTTGTGTCTTTTCTTGTATACCATAGCATCCAACCCAAATTTCAGAATGTTTTAAGAAGCAATCTTACAAGGCAAGCTTTCCATCTTCTGAAATATGTCAAGTGTAAATTAATTTGGCCTGGCATTTCACAGTATAAAGAGGGTAATACATATTCTGAGGGGTTAATAATACATTTCCTACCTAGGAAACGTACAATCATCTACAAAGTGGTGTTTGAAAGCCTCTCTTTTGGGGCTAATTAAATTGCACATTGGTGTATATATCCTGTAATTCTGAAGGGCACAACTCCCTATAGAATACAGCTAGGTAAAAGGAGGAAACATAATAATTAAGATCAAATAGCTTTCTTGTCTAATAGATGGGCATCCATATTCGGGTTGAAATCTAATTTAACTGCTAGACAAATATTCTCTTTAGTGCTCAGTTTCATGTAAACCAGTATCAGCAAAACAAAGATTTGTCCAATCTGTGATCCAATTCTTGTGTTAAAAACGATATTTTAAACTTCAAACCCCTACACTTTTTCTTTATAGCGTAGCAACTAGATATAAAAGAAACAAAACATATTTTATGCATTCGTGACTCTGTTTTCCTATGCTCCAACAAAATGATATTTTATGCATTCATTTCTAACACTAAGAAAACCCATAAGCCTCAAATTAAAAACAATAAAATGATCAGTTGGAATTATAACCAGAAAGCAAACAGACAGCTCTAGAGGTGTAAGATATTTTTAAAATAGTTCTGAATCTAAATAATCATAGCCATCTATGCTGATTTTATGCTAAGCATCTTAGAGAAGGTCAACAAATTATGATCTCAGGGTTTGAGAAGGAATCTACTCATATTCAGCAGAAAATAACAGACATTAGAGATTAATGCTAACTTTGACGATGGGTTCAGAATCTATCTGGATGGTGGTAACCATCTTGCAACAGTACAATATAGCAATAGCTATAGTACTGCATTCTAACCACTGCGCCGCCATGGCTCCTTGCTATATAATATAATTCTAAAACTCAGTCCTACTTAGTACAACAGCTGTCAAAGTTGGTATTATCTCAAGGTTATGATTTTGTCTTCAAGTGCAGCCTTAAACTACAGGTTGCTTTTAACAATTACAGTACAAGTATAAGTTGCTTTTAACAATATAGACCAAACAAATATGGAAGGAGTACACTAAAATTCTATATAGTACGGTTCTCAGCAACCAAGATACCTTAGAAAACATTCCCTATTTACAGGAATAACCATATTAGAAAATGAAATTAAGTTAAATCAGTATTCTGGTCATTATCAATGCTGTAGGACCTGATGGAATCTTTACCAAAATATGACAAGGAATAAAAGAAGAATCAGTAAAGGGTCTAACCAGGGGAGGGTTCTGGTTACGTTAGTTACCGGTGCGCATCGCAAGCATGCGCGGAAGTGAAATTGTGTCCCACCGTGCAATTTCACTTCCGTGTATGCTAAGGACGACATTACAAGCCGAAACACAGCTGAAGAGCTTCTCAGCTGTGCTTCGGAGCAAGAATAAATGTCAGTATTCACACAAGGGCGGGTGGGAGGGCTTTTTCCCCACAACTCAGGATGCGAAGAAGCGCCAAAAAATGACATCATCGCTCCGCACCACACTGGTAGGAACCCACCACTGGTTCTAACCAAATAATACCAGCAAATCTTTTTCTAGAGCCAATTTGGTCTACTGGTTAAAACACCAGGCTAGAAAGCAAGGGATCTTGAGTTCGAGTCCCACCTTAGCTATGAAAGCGAGTTGGGTGACCTTGGGCCAGTCACTCTCTCTCAGCCCAGCTCATGTGAAAATACAAGTACAAGTATTAGCTATATTCACCAATCTATTTATAAACAATAATAAAGGTGAGATATAAACAAATAAAATAAATAATAAAAATAAATAAATAAATCTGGAAACAACACAGCGGCCAACAGATTGGAGAAGTCAGTCTATATACCAACATCAAAGAAGGAGACTTAACAGATAGTGCAAACTATTGTACAGTGTCTTTAATATCACATGCTAGCAAAATAATGTTTAAGATTGTTTGTCAAACACAGATTAACATAGAAAGGGAGATGTCAGATGTTCAAGTGGATTCTAACCTAGTTTTTTTGACAATATAATGTTGGGAAAGGTAGGGGGAAAAGTGGATAGACTCAATTACAAAGTGAAATAATCATAGTTCATCCTGAAATGGGTCTATCTATGTGGTCACTAAGAGTCAACATTAACTTGATGGCACATAACCAATCAATCAAAAGTTATGATATATGTACGAAGGGTTTGGATAACTACGGTATATTATAGAAAAGTGCTTTTCAGAAGCACATTTTCCATGTATGCTTCTTATCCCTTGCTCTTTTTATTGATGATTTTATTGATCTAAAATTATGTATATATATATATCTGTAATTATTATTATCACTACTTTCTACAGATTAAAATGATTATATCACTCTCATTTTAGGTTCTGTCAAGCAAGACTATTTGTCTTAGAAAGTATTCTTCTAACTTTAGGAGAAATGATGATTAATAATTGTTCAAAGTCTCTCTTTCCATTGCTCATTTCAATATTTTATTGATGGTCTTAAAATTAAATATGAACCCATGATAAAATCTTTTCGGCTTTAAAATAATGCATAAAATAATGTTAACGTTCTTTGTGATATCAGGGGCAAGCAATCTCCTTGGAAACATTAACCACAAACAAAAGGATGCAATTTTCTAAGCTGCTTCTTGCTTTTATTAAAGCTAAAATAAATCCAAAATTCTTTATATGTAATTTATTTATTTTTTTGCATGTGAATGTATGTGTGCGTATCCATCCTAAAATAGAGGACAGAGAAGTGGGGAAATGTTGCTATGCACAGCGGTAATTAGATGCTTCTTGTATTGAAAGGAAAGGTGGTCCCATGGATACTTCTGTCAATCTGCATTTTGTAGACACAGCACTTACTCAGTTCAAGCCCACAAATGCTCAAATTTTGCAGTGAGTTGACCTTAGCTGTCAGCACAGTTTGTCCTCTTCGGTATCTGCAAGTTTGGCTTGGAACATACTGTGAACATGTGTGGGGAGGGAGAAATGTAAAAACCAGACAGAATGAGGAAGCAAATTCTTAGTCTCAAAAAATTAGCAGGTGTCCAGAAATTGGCAGCCTAAAAATTGAGCGTCCATGTTTAATTAAAGGGGTAGGTTTCGCAGAAAATGACGCTTTAGCAACTGTCCAAATGCATGATTAATTTGCTATAAAATTATTAGGAATGTCTAGCAGAAGCAGACTGCTGGGGTTGATGTACTTACAGAGAAGCTTGTTATTTGAAGCCACTGCCAATGACTCCTGGACTTGGTGTCAGATGTTATAAAAACAGAAACAAAGCTTACATCTGGTCAATTTGATTTGTAAGACCGGAAGATTATCAGAATAGCACAGAATCATAGCAACACAAAGCAAACTAAAACATCACAGTGGAATGTGTTACTTTGCTACAGTGAACTGTTGCTAAACAATAACATATTATCACAACATGCAGAAATATAGTACTAGTACAAAGGATTATATACACAATACGTTCATCTATTTTATGCTACCGCCACATCCCCCTTTTCAAATCAATTAAACTTTAATTCTTAAAATGCCATTATTTACTGTAATTTCATTCAGCATTTTTTTAGCACTGATATTTATATCAGATTAAGGGGAAAAATATCATTTGTGACTATAATAATTAAAAACAGCATAGAGTCCTCTAACTAGCTCCTTTAGTTCAGTGAGATTTTTATTCGTTTTCTGCTTTTCAAATATAGCATTTTAGGCAGGTGAGAAAGATCACCCAAGTTCTGATAGAGATAACAACCTTGGTCTTCCTTTTTCACTGGGAAGATGATGTGACTTTAACAAGAAATATCTCACTGTGTTTTACCTGAATAAACTTTTCTCTGTGGCCCCTGAAAACTTGTTTTGTGTGCCTGTATTTCCATTGCCAATACCTAGTTTTATAATGGGACAAACAGTTCAAGCAAGTGAGAAAAATTCTTCCTTGTAGCAATCCAAATCAAGGGTGGGTTCCTCCCGGTTCGGACCGGATCGCCCAAACCGTTAGCGATCCGCTGGTGACGTCACGTTATTGGATCGGCCGGTGCCGCTCCGTGCGCACCAACTTTTTTTTCGTTCAGCAACTCAAAAAAGGGCCCTCCCGCCCACCCCTGGGTTAATACTGACCTTTATTTCTTCACCCAAAGCACAGCTGATCAGCTCCTCAGCTGTGTTTCGGGCTGATTCCAGCTC
Organism: Diadophis punctatus similis; assembly: GCA_023053685.1. Taxonomy (NCBI): domain Eukaryota; kingdom Metazoa; phylum Chordata; class Lepidosauria; order Squamata; family Dipsadidae; genus Diadophis; species Diadophis punctatus. The sequence continues at coordinate 54,567,876 of JALIGW010000003.1, forward strand.
CTGAGCATGCATGGAAGCCAAATTGCACAGGTAAACGCACAGGTGCGGCGATGGTAAGTGGAAGTCAGCCCTGATCCAAAGCTGTCTTTTCTTGGAGCTACTCTCTACAAATGCACCCTATGTTATCTAGCATATTTATTTTATACCAGTTTTAATAAATAAATAAGAAACAAATCAGTTCACAAAATAAAACCAATTGTTGCTTATGGTTCTATAAGTGTAGTATTAAACATAATGGTATCTAATAAGAACAGACAAGTTACAGTAGAAAATTAGATGGACTTCTATTCATACATGCTGAAACTTTCTATATCTATTTCAGCTGAAACATTTATTGTCAAATCAAATCTGCCTGTTTGCTAACTAAACGTGGGTCATCCGTATTTTTAACCCTTTTGTAAATAAACTTCCATTTGTATACAACTTGTATACAACATGTATATATTTTATTGCATTGTATACAACATATTGTATTCAACAATAGTATCCTGCCCTCAGTGTGATTGTGGGTCCCCACATCAATCTGTAGATCACATCGTGACCTACTGTAAACTGAGGGCATATACCGGTCCAGTATATGATTTTTTATATATATAAACAATGCTGGATTTCGATGGTTAGATGGCCTAGACATTGGTATTTGAACTTAGAACTTTTTAATATTTATATTTTATTGTGGTTTATTAATCTAGATGAAATGTTAATATATATTGCTAGTCCATGTATGCTAGACTAAATAAATAAATAAAAGTATGCAACTAATACTTTAAAGGTAAATGAGACATGATTACCACTTTGGTATTCCCTGGCGGATTGTGAGTTTGAGCAAAATGAAGATCCTACCCCTCTTTTTTCTCTTTTATCTCCCCCTCCTCCACAGCTCTTTCTATTTTGGGAAGATAACCAACTATTCACATAATTTTTACAGAAAAACATTCATAGAGAAGAAACTAAGCAATATGAGCTCTCCTTAACACATACATATCAGAGGTGGGTTGCTCCTGGTTTGGACCGATTCTATAGAACCGGTAGTGGAAATCTCCCCCCGCTCACCGAACCGGGAGTGATCGCTGGTTGGCCACGCCCTTGAACGAGCTCTAATGGCGGCCCCTACAGCAGTGCCATCTTGTCTTTTGCTTCTGCGCATGCGCAGGAGCTGTTTTTTGCTTCTGCACATGCACAGAAGCTTGGTTTTAGGCACTGCACATGCACGCGTGCTCGCGCGGCGTGGCTGTGCGGCACGCAATACACACATGCCCACACGGCGCAGGGGGAAGTGAACCGGCGGCGAGGTAAGTTAGAACCCCTATGAGCCGTGGTAGCACAGTGGTTAGAGTGCAATACTGCAGGCTACTTCTGCTGATCACTGGCTGCCAGCAGTTTGGCAAATCGAATCTCACCAGGCTCAAGGTTGACTCAGCCTTCCATCCTTCCGAGGTCGGTAAAATGAGGACCCAGATTGTTAAGGGCAATATGCTGAGGCTGTAAACCGTTTAAAGAGTGCTGTAAAGCACTATGAAGCAGTATATAAATCAAAGTGCTATTGCTATTGCTACACAACTGCAATCTCTCCGCTCTACATTTTATTAGCTTTTTAAAAACAAAAAGTATGAAGAATGATGCATTTGACTACATATGGTGTCAAACTGGTAACCCAGATTTACTCTCATTTCAAGAAATACCTTTGTCATGGCTTTTCTACTACAATGTATCCCTGTATTTTGCATATATTCTTGCTAATGCAAAGTGCAATGATTATGAGCTAGCCACAAATATGTAGATATTCAAATAGAAGCACTTAATGAGTCCCATTAGATCTATCAGAGCATTAGCGTTTTCCATTTGTACTTCAGTGCCATTACATTAGCATAGAAAGTAATATTCATTTGTCATACCCTCGACTTTACATTAGATAGTTCCATTTCCATAAAGGTGAAAGTTTAATAGTTCCACTCCAATGTTCTTACTTTAAGAATTTGGTGCAATCAGTGTGAATCACTTCTTTAAAAATGTTATTTTCAAGATGGCCTCTGAGCCACCAATCTGCCGGGGTTTCTATTCTTGTCAACCCCATATAAGATTAATTGAGGGCAATGTGAAGTGCTTCTTTGCAACTTACCATTCTTGAATAAGCACAGAATTATCTATGGTGGCAAGATCTGCTTAGTGAAAAACTTGCTTTACTATCAAAACCATTTCAGGGTGTTAGCTCATTAGACCTCAGATGCAAAACACTTGATTTCCATCAGCCTTAAATCCAGATGACTATAAAAATACTCAATGATGAACTTTCCACACAAAGCCCAGATAAAAAAAGTTGTCTTATTTTAATACAGTCCTCAAACAGTCTTAAAAATTAGTTTATCAACAGTTTACTGATACAAGCACATACAATATTTTAATGAGATGCACAATTTGAGTTGTTTTTCCTATTGTTATTAACACCAAGATTTAGAATAAATTTAGAATTTAGAATAAATAGGTGATTTACCACCTCACCTTCACTATTATCCCCATAATAATCCTACTGTAAGCCCACTGCCATATTCACATGTCTGTCACCTCTTTCCTTAATTAACAGATTTAGTTTTAAGTACTTCCATCATAGGTTGATTCGGTCAGTCATGCAATGATAATCTTCCTGTCCTCCCAGCCACCATAAAAGAGACTAAATATCTTCTTTCTTTCTTTCTTTCTTTCTTTCTTTCTTTCTTTCTTTCTTTCTTTCTTTCTTTTTCCTTCCTTCCTTCCTTCCTTCCTTCCCTTCTTTCTGTTCCTCCCTTCCTTCTGAAAAAACTTAAAAATCATTGGGCATAAACATTTTTTTCTTTTCTAAAAATTATACTCTTAGAACAAAATTATTTTGAATATTGTAGAAAGCAAGAAGACGACTTTTGTGGAAATATGCAAGATCTGTCATCAGGGAGATTGTGTGTGTGTGTGTGTGTGTGTGTGTGTGTGTGTGTGTGTGTGTGTGTGTGTGTGTGTGTGTTGTGTATATTTGTGTGTGTGAAAGAGAAACATATTTATGCCCAAAACAATATTCAGAAGATGTTCATACTGATGCCTCCCCAATTCACTGCCGTATAAAATGGGGGAGGGGTATAGTACAATCAGAGTTGCAAGAAAGTGTTATTATAGTAGTTTTAGCCTTTCTGTACAGTTGATTTCTAGTGTGGGTGACAGATATTGATGAGGGACAAGCATTTCTCGTAGAACAGTTTTGTTTATTCTTTCTTCAGTTCCATTTGGTTTATACGGAAGAAATGCTAAAAATAAAATGAACATTAAGCACAGATTTTCCAAAGCATTAAGATCTGCAAAACCGTGTTCAATTTTACACAGTACATAAATCTCCTTTTATTTCTTGTTTGTTCTTTTTTTTCATAGTTGTGCTATTAAATGTCCATTAAAAATAGCAACAATAATAATAAAAATAAAAATAATTCCATTCATTTCCCAAGAGAAATTAGGACAGACCTATGTATCCTTTCGCATCAAGGCTTTAGTGAACTGCGGTCAGAATTGTGTTGACGTAATTATTAGTCATTCCTGTTATTTCAGTAATAAATGAAACATGCTGTGAGACAAGGAAATGCTGGTGCCATTTTGCCTTTTTCTAAAATTAAACTGGCACAAATACCAAACGACCATATAGATAAACACCTAAACACAGAGAAAATGATGGAGAGGCCTGTCTCCTGAAAATAAGCAGAAATGACAACAGCTGAGAAAAGTAGGGGGATGAGATAAGTAGAAGCATAGCAACTCTTTAAGATAATGAGTCTTTTTTTCTTTTCTTTCTGAAGTAAAAGCATTAGATATTTGGCAGAAATCAATCTTGTTGATGCTCAAAAGTGCCTGTTTAGTGGGTCAAGCATTGCAGACTAGTAGCTAAGATAATTAAAAGCCGACACACAGAGAAAAGTGAAGGAGGAAGAGAGGCAGGCTTACTTGCAGGCATTTCTGTAAAGCTCCACTGTGTAATAATCACATCCCTTGCAGGCATTAATAAAATTAGTCTCATCACAGTGCTCAGAGAAAAAGTAAGGATGGTTGTCTGCGAGACCAAAAAAAATAGGCCAAGGTTGAGGAAATAAATATTTAGTTTTCTGGATGAAGTCTGTGATATCCATTTTGGTGTAAACCAAATTCGTATCTACAGGTAGTCCTCAACTTACAACAGTTCATTTAGTAACCATTCAAACATTAAACAGGAGTGAAAAAGGTGACTTATGATCATCTTTTACATGACCGCTGAAGCATCCCCACAGTCACATGGAGACATCAAAATTTAGATGCTTGGCACCTGAATTTGTGACTTGGGGGTCATGTGATCACCCTTTGCGACCTTCTAACAAGCAAAGTCAACGGAGAAGCCAGATTCAATTAGCAACCATGGTACTGACTTAAGAACTGCAGTCATTCACTTAACACGTAACAACTGAGATAACAAAGGTCATAAAATGGAGCAAAACTCACTTAACAAATGTTTCACTTAGCAACAAAGCATTTCTGATCAGCTTAACTAGTAAAAAAAGGAACCTGTTGATTTGAATACTCCCCTATTTTTCATAATATTATGTGAGGAACTGTCAAAACCAACAAAATGATTCTTTTTGTTCTTTCTCATTTCATACACTTCCTTGACTAATGCAAAGCTCTTTTCTTCCCTTTTCATAATCAACTGTATCTTAATATGCCTTACTGTGTGGTCCAGGTGAGGGTTCCAGTTACCTTTGCTACCGGTGCACATCGCGACGTTTTGCATGCACGCGCGTCCCATTGCGCAATTTCACTTACGCGCATGCTTAGAGGAGCTGCTCAGCTGTGCTTCGGATGAAGAAATAAAGGTTGGTATTAACCCAGGGGCAGGCGGGAGGGGTTTTTTTCAAAGCAGAGGACGAGGAGAAGCCATCCAAACCCAAAAAATCGCCAAAAATTCCGATAAAAATTACGTCACCAGCAGGCCGCTACCGGTGCGCACTAGTGGTCCACACCGGTAGGAACCCAACCCTCATGTGGTCAGCTGATGGTTTGATAACTAATACCTTTGTTTTTCAGGACTCAATAAAAACATTACACGGTTGTTGTTGTTGTTTTAAGAAATAATTTTGCAGTAGCAGTATGTATAACCATATCATACATAAAAAAAGTTTCTGTATCCGCTAAAAGCTAATTGGATTTAGGCTTTAGTGACCATATTTCATTTCCATAATATTTTTTTAAAACACCTTAAAATATCTAACTACTATTTATTTAAATTGTGTTATAGCAAGGAATGTTCATGATTATAGCAGGAAATTTAATAAAATAATTTTATTGCCACTGCTTTGGTGCAATTATGCTTGGGTGCATTCTGATATTTCTAGTCATTCTGTTTTTCTCATTGGTTGGAAATCTTAATTTAGAGGACCTCCTAGCAGTTTTATTAAACAAACTCTTTCATTTCTTTCCTATCTTTCTGTGCAAAAAAATCATTCTTTTTGAGAACTGCATGGAATCAGATTTGCATCCATCCATTTGGGAATTATTGGCCTGCAATAAGAAATGTAGCATCTCTTTAAAAAAAACACTGAGATGGCACATATAAAGTTGTAGTGGCTAGTATATTCTCTTTTAAAATGTATAGCCATATAAAATTAGTGCTGTCTGAAACAGTTCTCTGATTTACTGTTGCATCATTGTGAACTATTTTCTCACAATAGTGTAAAGCATTAAACTTTTTGGGTTCCAGTTTTGGCCACTGCATATAGTTTTCCAAGTTGATTCCAACATTTCTCTAACATTCAATTAGGTTCCCCCTCCCCCAGGTTTATCAGATCACAGGCTGTTTGGTTGTTGTTTTTAATGTTATGATTGTGCAACTGGCATGAAAGCATTTTTGATCTTTCAATTTTAAAAAAAGGAGCTATTGAAGAGATAGACCCAGCTGCTATTTCTTGATAAGGAAGGAAAAGATTTCCAATTCAACATCAAGCTCTCTTTTTCCTTCTCTCGCACATTTTACACTTCCCAAAGTAAAGAGAAATGCAGACAGAAAGCTACCCAGCAGTTTTGCCTTTTAAAGTTCTCCTGTCTGATAATGTGTCTTTTGAAGATAGACATTTTCAACCTGTAAAACTCACCTCTGAGGGCTAATGTGACTTTACTGCTGTGCAGGGTCTTAACTGCAACCCGTAGGGTGGTCTTTTGACCCAAAAATCTCTTCTGTGACAGCATTAACTAAAACTGGTAGGCTGTGCAGAAGCTCAAATCCCTACAAGTACAACTTTCTTTTTTGCTTCTTAATCCCCAAAAGCTCTGCATTTAGTTATCAGACAGTTTAATCATCCTCCATGTATAAGAATATTGGAGAAACCATGCACTTACATTAGTAGCGGTAGACTAATTTCTGCCAATTTTAACAATTTGATTCCTCAGTTCACTTGAGAGGAAGTCACTGCTATAAAGGAGGGAAAAGTCCTGTAGGAAGAAATTAAACTTCCAAATTGAACCAGTTTGGTCTAATGGGTAAGGCACCAACCTAGAAAGCGGGAGACCATGAATTCAAGTCCCGCCTTAGCCATCAAAGCCAGATGGGTGACCTTGGGTCAATCATTCTCTCTTAGCCCAACTCACTTCACAGGATGGTTGTTGTGGGGGGGAAAGGAGTAGAAATGAGTGAATGTACTTCCTTTCCTCCCTCTTTTATCTTTATGTGAAGGGGGGGCTGTCTGAGGCATTTTTATAAACCACTTTCTTGATCAGGGCTCAAACTACATTGTTGCTTTGGTAACAAATCTTCCCTCTGTCCTTCAAGGCAATCCTTCATACTCACTACAGATAGAGGGAAACTAACTACAGATAGAGTATACTATCTGTATACTCACTACAGATAGAGGGAAAAAGTACAGCCTGTCCCCTATTAAGGAATAAATAACTGGGTTTTGATTGGTCCTCTGACATGTCATATATCCTTACTTTACAGAAGGCAAAGTCACCCTAACTGTCATATATCTGTTAATATCATTCATTGTTTTAGTTCTGCTGCTTTAAGTAATCCATTAATAGTTTTGAGTGTCTATTAAATATCTCCATTGCAGTGGGAATCCTTTTCCTATTAAAAACAGACCAAACCAACCACCTCATCCCAAATTGAGAAGGCTAATTAAATATGTATGCAATTTACCCCTTCTTATTCGGGTATAACATTTCTAGTTTAGCTTTGTGTTCTCTTTTCCCCCATCTCTCTTATTTTATATTGCTCTTTTACCATTCTACTATGAATTGTAGCCTCCATGGATCTGAAGTTATCTTTGCTCTACAAAGTGCCATGTCTTCTGTTGATATTAAACAAAGAGCCCTGGTATAGATTTAGAATTATTTCAGACTTAATGTATCGACCATAGTAGAACCCAAGGCTTATTTGAGGCTAGAGCAATTAAATACAGTTGATTGTTAATTGTCCACATGGGAGATAAACGTTTGACAGTGTTGAATAAGAATTAAAGAATTAAAAGAACAGTGCCTGTGTGAATTTTGTACACACCTACAGATACAAACTGTTAATTGTTTCTTCTTCCATGCTCCCGCATGTTATCCCTCTTTGCAGTTCAACTCTGCCATTTCTTCTATACCCCAAACAGTTAAACACTTCCTTAGCATTTAAACTTTGCATGATTCCATATATTTAAAGATAAGGAAAGAAACACAATAATGTTTATCTGAGAATAGCAGAATTTTAGGAAATATAATTCATAAATAGCATTACTGGATGTTTGGCTTTTTTTACAGCAGTCATATTAAAGCAGAATTTCCTTAAAGCCATTTGAAAATCTACAGCTCTTCCTTTCCTTCTCTTAGATAGAAAGCAAATTTGGAGCAAAGAAGAATGGAGAAAAGTAGCACATTTCTCTTGTTGATAACACAACCTATTTATGGTATCTTCCATCAAAAAGGGGAAGGGGGCTCTTATTCTAAGTATTTGCTGCAAGAATATTTATCAGGGGGAAAAAGTAAGATAGAAATAGAGAAAGGTACTACCAAGTTTTGAAATTTTCTAATATATACCAATATATACTTAAGGATGTTACATAAAAATGCAATTTCAGTTTAAAGTATTATATTGGTAAAGAATGAAAAGGCTTATGCTGAATTGTATCTAGAAGCCTGTTTCCATCTAATCCCAAAGAAGGGGGTAGTTCTGTTTTTGTTTTTTGTTCATCCATATATTTAAAAACACATTCCTGGCCTTTCTTCTGTGCTCACTTGATGTATTCCTCACAAGCTTTTAAGCCAGCAGGATTCTATACACTCACAGCATCAGTATGAAATTTGAAAACCAACCCTGGTCCTGCTGCCTTGAATGGGGTCAATAGTATTTCAGTACCAGTAAGGTTAACAGCTTGCAAATAAAATGAGGACACAGAGAAAAACGATAGCAAGTGTTGCTATGGCATGATTGTGACATGGTTATGTGGAAACAAAGCTAAACTTATGTGGAATAAGATCAGATTATATTTTGGGCTGGCTTCAGGATGTCTATATGTTCTTTACAATTTGTAAGGGTTGGGTGAGAAGGCAAAGAGGAAGCAGGCAATTAAAATGGATATAACAAAAGGAAACATAGTCTCCTGAAACCGATCTGCTGTTGTTGCCCGCCAGCGGCCAGCGGAGCTAGCAGCAGATTCGGACAGTGAGGAGGTTGGGGAGGAACATGGGCCAGTCCTGGAGTATGGGGAAGGCTCTGAGGAGTGCTCTGCATCAGAGGCAGAGATGGGGCCAGGGCAGTCTGACAGTTATCAGTTGCCTTTGGAGTCAGACATCAATGAGGCAGATGAACAGTTGGAGCCTGTTCCCAGTGTGAGCATGCGCAGAGTTGCCAGACGAAGGGAACAGCTAAGGAACAAGAGTCGACTTGGTAGTAAGGCCACAGGTGGACAATGAATGGCCCTCCCATAGGGAATAAAAGAGGAGCGAAAAGGGAGGGGACTTTGCAGGAGACAATTAGTTCTTTTAATTGGTTCGTGACTCTCAGAGACTCCTTGCCAAGTTTTGAAGATATCGGCCTGGCAGCTCTCCAAGCCAGATAAGATCTGTGACTGTAAATTCACCCTTTAAAGACTTTGCTGGATGTGAATGAGAAGAATTTACAGTAACTTAATAAAAAGGGGTTTTTGTCGGGACAAGGAGTCTGCTTCGTGGTTTGTGGAATCCTAGGTCACAACATCTACAGACAGAGAAATGGGGATGTAGAAATGGGTGAAATAATGGAAGACGGGTGGAAGTGCATTGGAAGTCATCCATTCAGCTCTCTGCAAGAGCTAACTTTTCTTCCTTCAGCAGTCACTGGTTGAGAAGGTAGAAAGAAAGAGGCTGGCTTTTCAAATAAAGTCAGGGCAGTGATGAGTTCAGAGTCCTAATAATGATTAGGACTTTTACCTTTTAACCTTTTTGAGAGAAGCATGTTCATGTGACCAAACCAGCTTTCATCAGTCATTAGTAGGTTCCCAGAAAGGTATCATATTTTAGGTGGAAGAATATGGCATTGGCTATTGATCACAAAAATATTCTCTCTTTCTTCAATCAATGAGGACAATACATCGTGTTAGACAAAAGGATGGCAACCAGAAACTAATCAGCATATTACTACCTCAGCAGACTGTTAGTTTGATAGAGCCAGGGCTGAGTTTTACTAAGAATCCCTATGGAGGACTCACAGTTGGTACATAGAACAAAAATGAAATCTTAACAAAAATAATAAAGCTTCTCTTCTACAACTAAAGTCATATTAGTTCCTGCCAGATGCTGATCCTGTGACTTTTTTTCCCCCAAGTGCTGCTACAATGCATGGAACTTATCTAATTACTAAAACAATACTTATTGGTTGCATTAATGCTTTTGCAATTTTAATAGCAAAATGAAAGCTGGAATTTATATTATTTTCTCTTTCTGATTAATTATTTACATAGAGACAAGTCTAGGTTATTAAGTATTTGTGAGCAGGAAAACCCTGCTATGCTGTAGACAGGGAAGATCAGAAGAAAGGCACAGATTTTTAGTATCATCATAAGAAAACAGTGCTGTGGGCGGCAAGACACACCAAGCAAGTAGATAACCCCTCTTCATCAAACACAGAAGAATAGATAACTTATTCTAATACAGATGTAGAGCATTTGAAAATACTTCAGATTTCCTTGAAAATCAAGAATAGATATTTCATATTGCAGAGAACATTTGAAATAAGTGAAGGAACCAATAAAGTCAATACTATTATTGCTATCACATATCCAACCAAACAGGGGTGGGTTTCACTTACCTTCGCCACCAGTTCGCGTCATGATGTTTCATGAGCACATCCTCTTGCGCATGCTCAGAAGGTGGATTCAGCCCAAAACACAGCTGAGGAGCTCATCAGCTGTGCTTCGGGCAAAGAAATAAAGGTCAGTATTAACCTGGGGCCAGGTGGGAGGGCTTTTTTCAAAGCACAGAATGCTGTGAAGCCATGCAAACACCGAAAAATCAGCCAAAAATTCAGAAAAAAAGATGGTGGTGAGCACGGTCCGGCACAAACAGAACCGGATCCGTGACACCAAAATTACGTCACCAGCGGGTCACTAACAGTTCGGGCAATCTGGTCCGAACGGGGAGGAACCCACCCCTGCAACCAAACAGAAGATGTGAATCAGCCTAGAGTCTCTACATTGTCACAAGCGGACTAAGTCCAACTCCTCTTGCATTTTGTTAACCCTAATCTAGCATCAAAACAGTGCTGTTGGTTGACTACATTCCTGTGCATTGGCATGAGCAAAAATCAGTTTAATTGGAACTTAATATTTGGCCCTGGTAAACGTACCTGACAGTAACTTCTGAATCATAGTTGGTAGGAATGTATCATTTTAATATATCTTAATTTTATGAAAGCGTTTGACAAACTGCAGCATTCTGATTTGCAAGCTAGCTAAGTGTGGTCAGGATGGCATGGAAATAAAGGGGCTACATACCTGTTTCAAAAATCAGAAGTACCATAGAAGGAAGGAAGGAAGGAAAGAAAACAAAAACTTACAAAAGGTAGGAAAGATTTAAAAAGCTGTGGGGGAACATACCTACACACACATGGGAGAGAAAGAAAAGGAATAGTGGAACATTAGCCTGGAAGTATAGATAGAAAAAAAGAGAAAGCTTACCTACAAAGAGGCAGTTTAAGGGATTAAAAAGAAGAGGCAACACTTTTATGTTCAGGCAGATATATGAGTTACTGATGAGTAATTTACCAAGAGATAAAGAGAAAATATGAGACTTTTATCCCTGTAGCACTTTGTCCAGCTGGGAGAGGGAAAGGACTAAAGGCACTAAAGGGGTAGAAGGAGATCTGAGGCCAGAAGATCAGTTGGCAACTTGACCAACAGGGCTAAAGAGGGACTATCAATTTCATCAATGAGGGAATTGCATTGTGGATCACCTGGGAAAAATTAAGGTTTGAAGGACCAAGTGGAGGAGAAGCGAACTAGTCTCAGATGCAACCATACAACTGAAGCTTAAGTAACTGCAAAGAACAGACTAAGAAGAATTAGTTGGGTCTGAGACTTACTCATGAAGCAAAAACCTAAACGGAAAGAGCAAAGACATTAGGATGGATGCAGCAAAGTGACTGATGTCCATCCCAATGAATCCAAGTCAAATTACGGATCTGTGATTCTGTTCCTAATCCCCCCCCAAAAAAACATAATGATTTTGGGGGAGAAAAATTGACTGGTGAGACTGCAGAAGCTTCTATGGGCCATTACTCCTTTAGCAGACCAACTTTTTTATTGCTGAATAAATACAGCAATAGAAAACTACTAAATGTTAGGGTCCTTGGTGCTCTCTGAGCTTGTTTGTTTTCTTGCAGACGTTTCATTACTCTGATTAGGTAACATCATCAGTGCTAGTAAATGTTAGCATGACATAAGTTGACCTTGGTACTAACAATGCTTATAAGTATTAAACCTACATCTGTTCCCATTACACTATATGTTCTAGTCTCAATACTGTTACAATGGGCCATGCTATTTATTTGGTAAATTTGAATACATACCAATCTCACATGATTCTAATGACCCTGTCTCATCTCCTGTACTTATATGTGTAGTAGGCAGCAGTGGATTGCTCCCGGTTTGGCCCGGTTCTGCGAACTGGTAGCGCCGGTGGTGGGAGGCTCCGCCCATGCGCCCGGGATGCTTCTGCACATGCGCAGAAGCATTGCGAGTGAGCGCAAGCCGGTAGCAACAGGTTTTAGAACCCACTACTGGTAGTAGGGCTATAAACTGGTTTGAGACTGTTAAAGACTTACTGTATGTTCTTATTTCACAACATGCTCCTTGCAAAGTGACAGTAATAAGACCAATTTGAAATCCAAAAGCAATTTTTCAACAGTACAATTTAAACAGCTAACAAAGTAAAATTACTAACAGTTCTATCAGATATTAAGAACAACTGAAAATATAATAAGACTGCAAAGTTTTAAATGGTTGCTTCAAACTGATGAAGCTTCAAGACAAATCACCCCATCAAAGAAGATTCATGAATCGAAGCAGAGACCAACTTCAAAGCAGTGAATCAAATCAAGTGGCTTCAAAACACTTTTGCCTTTTGAAGCACTTCATATATTCACAGTGGCTTTCCTACTTTATGCAGTGTTGCAACTTCACTTCCATATATGGAGAACATAAATGGGGGTGGGGGGAGAAATTGTATGGTGTGATGGGCTTTTAACTTAAATAGCCAGCCAATGAGTTTAATAACTCATTAAACTCTGTGCCTGTCAGAACCTATTTGGGAGAGTCAAGATGACCTGGCTTGGACTTGATGATTTCTGAGTTTTCAACTGAATTCTTTCATGTGGCTAGCTGCAAGCCTTCACTTTGTTCTCTCATATGCTAAACTTTAAGCTTCTATGTTGGTCTGCAACTGAGCTTGCAGTTCAATATCTCTCAGCACTCTGAATACAGGTTCAAAGATGGTCCAGGTTCAAAAATGGTGCAGAGAGCATGCGTGCTCAAATCAAAATTTACCTTTAAATTCTACATGAGTAAACCAGGTATAACTCTCTCAGCAATGAAAGATCACAGATTAGCCCATTTTCTGTTTTGAAGACAGGGAATCATAAGGTTCTGAATTGCCATTTTTCAATGCCAGCCTCTTTCTATGTGACCTGCCTATTTCTCTAGCATTGTACCTGCATGCTCCTTTTGCTTCTGCTAAGTAATGCAGATTATTGCCAACAAGCCATAATTTTGGCATCTCAGAACTTGCCACTGGTGAGGGCCATTAATCAAATTAAGGACCAAGCTTGTCACTTCCCTAAGCCAATCTTCCTGGCCAGCAGAACATACCACCCACAATCAACTATTCATTCTTCAGTGTTGGCATTCCAGAAACACAAATAGATCTTTACTCCAAATAATGTCCTCGAACTTGATTTCCCATCATTTTTTGCTTTGTCCCTTCTCACAAAATTCTTCAAAGTTTTAATAAGCTTTTGTAAATTGAATATAGAAAAATTATTCAGCTCTGTCTTGGATTAACTGTCTTAGATTGTTATTTGTATATCTTCTATTAAGGCATGAAACTGCTTCTTTTGATGTCCACTCTTTTTCCATAACAGTAATGTAGCCTGTCATTTTTAAATCCTCTTTCAGATCAGTCTAAATCTTGTCCGATATAACTTATTCCTCTTTCATAAAATCTTTTATACATAATCTCTCTATAGAGGCAGACATTCTTAAATTAACTTCTGTGTCCAGTGTTCAAAAATATTAAAATATTTCACTTCATTTTGTATTAGTAAGTCAGATTTAAATGTTTTCTCCTTTAGTTGTAATCTTTAGTTCTTTCTGTTTTCTTCTAGTGTCAACTTTCAAACTTTCATCCTATCACATATTTTTTTAATAAAATTCAAAACAAAATGATTTTTCCAGTGGAACGATTTTTACAATTTATTCCAAAATCTTATTTCAAACCCATCTAGACCGTTTGTCTGTTTATAACTTTCCAAAATCAAAGTTCTAATTACCATTTTGCTGTTTATTCCAAAATATTTTTATGTCTTTAAACTTGTATTCAAAAATTCATGGATACAAGTTTAAAGACTTAAAAATAATATTTTAAGGATTGAAGGAAACTCATCCAGGGATGTAAAGCTTGATGATCTAAAAGTTCCTAATAACTGAAAAGCAGTTAAAAAGCAGTTTCTAAATATGGTTAGAAAAGAAAATATGTGAACCCAGTGCCAACCATGGCTTGAGTAAAAAGGCGAGTATTCCATTGTTTTCCAGAACTCTAAACCCACCACAGACTACTGTCTTGTACTCCACTTCTAAGGAACAATTGTATGGAGTACTTGTGGGCTACCTCAAATCCTCTCCCTGTCTGGAGAAAAATTATGAAGAGCAGATCTACTTACTGGCTGTTCATTCTTCCACAGTTGCCAGCTCTGCTTTTGGTGGAGTTGTTTTCAGTTCACCATTTCTTCCCCAGAAGGAGAGTGAACAAGGGATATTTTTAAATTTATTTCAGGGCAATTACTGAAGATTGTGAACTAAGTGAAACCTGGTATCGTTTATGTTCTCCGAAGTTTCTATCATCCTTGCTATTTTCATTTAATTTTCCCAAAAAAAGGAAGCAGTTACAGGTGTTTTGATTATTTCTGAGTAAAGCATAAGAATACATTTTTTTCCAAATTGAATAGTAAAGTAGCTCCAAATAAAATAGTAAAGTAGTAGTAAAGTAGGAATGGGGTGAGGTCAACAGTAGACAGTCTAAGGGTAAAGTTTTGGGAATTTGGGGAAGAAACCACAGAGTCAGGTAGTGCATTCCAGGCAAAATTAATTCAAATTAATTTTCCCCCATATTGCAAATGTAAACTGAATCCTAAATCATCAGTATGAATTGAATCAAAGTTGATTGCACGTGGCTAAAATATAACATTACATCACTTAATTATATTGTCCATGAAGACTCCAAATTATGAACTTTAGAAGCTGTAAATATTAAAGAAGAGACTTCATGATTAAATCGATTTAATTACAGTCAATAATCAGCAATTGTTAAGAAGATCTAGGCTGCACTTGAAAAGAGATGGTTGCTCTAGACTGCAAAAATGCTGCTAACAGACAGCAAATGTCTGTCCTCAGCAAACACGTGCAGTCCTCATTCAATGGTGATGGAAATTCACTTATGAGGATGATGAAAAAAGTGACATAATGATCAGTCCTTACATTTGCAACCATCTCAGGTCTGTAAAGCAAAGGAAAGCTGAAGTAAGATCATAAGCATTGCTGCAGTTCCATTAGTGACTGCTTCACATAATGGCTGAGTTTCAGGTCTGAAACGTGATCACTAACAAAGGGCTACCTGTATACATATATACATACATACATACATACATACATACATACACACACACACACACACACACACACACACACACACACACACACACACATATATATATATGAGCTGATTGGGAACAGAGCCTATGGCCTGATGGTTAAGTTGCTGCCCTGCAAGGCAGCCGGCCCCGGTTCAAATCCCAGTAAGGGGTATGGCTATCTGACGAGAGCAAAATAAGCTCGAAATAGATCTATAATAGTCTCCCTTTATTTTCATTTATCAGCAAAAAATCCTACATATATATATATATATATATATATATATATATATATATATATATATATATATATATATATATATATATATATATATATATATATATATATATAATCCTACACACACACACACACACACACACACACACACACACACACACACACACACACACACACACACACATATATATATATATATATATATATATATATATATATATATATATATATATATATATATATATATATATATATATATATATAAATTAACTGCTGCCTTACAGACTGATGAGAGCAAAATAGTTCAAAATAGATCTATAATAGTCTTCCTTTATTTTCATTTATCAGCAAAAAATGTTACACACACACACAACACACACACACACACACACATATATATAAATATAAATATTATATATATATATATATATATATATATATATATATATATATATATATATATATATATATTATATATATATATATATATATATAATATTATATATATATATATATATATATATATATATATATATATATATATATATATATATATATATATATATATATATAAATCAGGCATGTATTCGATAACTGATATAAGTATAAACATAATTATGAATACATGAAATGGATACGAATGAAAGGGAACATTAGGACAGGGACGGTAGGCACATTGGTGCGCTTATGCACGCCCCTTACAGACCTCTTAGGAATGGGGTGAGGTCAACAGTAGACAGTCTAAGGGTAAAGTTTTGGGAATTTGGGGAAGAAACCACAGAGTCAGGTAGTGCATTCCAGGCATTGACCACTCTGTTGCTGAAGTCGTATTTTCTGCAATCAAGTTTGGCACGGTTTACCATAAGTTTGTATCTATTATGTGCTCCTGTATTGTTGTGGTTGAAGCTGAAGTAGTCATTGACAGGTAGGACACTGTAGCAGATAATTTTATGTACTACACTTAGATGGGACCAAAAACGGCGGAGTTCTAAGCTGTCTAATCCCAAAATTTCAAGTCTGGTGGCATAAGGTATTCTGTTGCAAGCAGAGGAGTGGAGGATTCTTCCCGTGAAATATCTCTGGACTTGTTCAATTGTATTAATGTATGACATGCATTGCGGGTTCCAGAAAGATGAGCTGTATTCAAGAATTGGTCTAGCAAAAGTTTTGTATGCCCTAGTTTGTAGTTCAATATTACCGGAGAAGAAGCTACTTCTATTTCGAAGGTATGGCTTTGCAGCTGCAGGCCTGTGAAAATAGCAGTAAAAGGTCAGCCCTAGGGAACATGTTTCCCCATGGAAAGGTCAGCACTAGAGAATACGCTTTTCCAACTTCCAGCATGAGATTTATGATAGAGTAAACTAGAAACAGCACGAAAGCCCTGGTGTGTATAAAGCAACAGAGGAGAATGAATAAGAAACCCTTTCATCACCTTGTCAGAAGAACTGGCTTCCTGGGGTTTGAATAGAATCCTGAGCCTTAAACTATTTGCTCTTTAATATGCTTTTCATCTCTAAATCAGCAGGTGAATTTTGGTTTGGTTGAGAGGGGAGAGACAGCTTCATGGCTTCTAATCTCACAGCAACAGTCTCTTGTCTACCTGTCTATAGCCAGCCAATGACATCACTTAGAAAAACAGAATGCTTATGCCAGGGGTGGGTTCTAACTTACCTCAATGCTGGTTCGCTTCCTTCACGTGCGAGCAAAAAAATTTTAAAAAAGTTTTTTTTTAAAAAAAAGCCAAAAACAAGATGGTGACGCATGTGCAGTGCCGGAAACTTTTGCATATCCGCAGAAGAATTTTTTTAAAAAAAACATTTTAATTTTTTTTTAAAAGATGGCAGCACCCACGGACCAGCACCAACCGAACTGGATCCATGACGTCATCGTGACATCACCAGCGGGTCTCTACCGGTTCAGGAGAACCGGTCCGAACCGGGAAGAACCCACCTCTGGCTTATGCCCTCATTTTACATAGCACTCCTTAATGCCAATGACATTTTTTTTTCATTCTTGAGCTTCAAAATATAGTTTTAGATTCCCATTGAGAAAAACAAAGTAGTGCAATAGCATTAAAGTCAACATTGATCTAACCCAGTGGTTCCCAACCTTTTTGGGGCCATGCCTCACTAAGCATCTCTAAAATCCTGATTCCCCCCCCCCCCCGACATATAATTCTTACTATTCAAAAAGTGAGGAGGAAGCCTAAAAGGCCATTAACTTGGTTTATTTATTTATTTATTTATTTATTAGTGACATTTATATACCGCCTCACAGTGCAAGCACTCTCTAAGCGGTTTACACCAGTAAGCAATGTATATTTTATATTGCCCCCAACAATCTGGGTCCTCATTTTACCTACCTCGGAAGGATGGAAGGCTGAGTCAACCTTGAGCCGGTGAGATTTGAACGGCTGACCTGCGGATCACAGTCAGTTAAAGTGGCTTGCAGTACCCCACTCTAACCACTCCGCCACCTCGGCTCTTTAAAAGAGTTTAAACAAGGTTCCAATTGCCCCCATTAAAAATCAAATTGCCCCCCTGTGGGGCGTGGGCCCCATGTTGGGAACCACTGAACTAACCCATACCCTTCAAAAAGTGCATTATATCATCTCATCAATTTTTAAAACATTTGACCATTCTTTAGAACACAAATTTGACACATCTGTACCAATTATAGAGTAAAATTTTCTTACAGCTAGGTGTATTAATGCAGGTGGTCTAAGAGATTTGTTTAGGGAACAAAGTTTATTTTCAAGGAGCCATGTAAATTCTTTTATACAAATGAAGTTCATACTTTTTTCTACTTGTTCCTATCTATTCAAGCACATGGCATTGAATTCAATGTTTATCATCTGTCAGAGAATAAGCTTAGCATGCAAAGGTTACAGGTAGTTCTTAAAGCCTTCCAGGCTTCTGATTAAGCTCAAAAGCATTCATGCTATCAGTGTGATTACAGGTAGTCCTCAACTTATAACTATTTTGTTTAGTGACCATTCAAAGTTACAACGGAAGTTTAAAAAAATAGACTTATGACTGCTTTTTGCACTAATGACTGTTGTAGCATTCCCATTGTAATGTGATCAAAATTTGGGCATTTGGCAACCGGCATCTATTTATGAGAGTTTTACTGTCCTGGGGTCATGTGATTGCCATTTGTAACCTTCCCAGCTGGCTTCCAACAAATAAAGTCAATGGGGAAAACCAGATTTGCTTAACCACAGCATATGATTCACTTAATAACTGCAGTGATTCATATGACAGCTGTGGCCAAAAGGGCTCGTTAAAATGAGACAAGACTCACTTAAATACAGCTTTGCTCAGCAAGATAAATCTTAATTGTAGCCCTACATGGCTCAGGGCCAGGGTACCTTCGGGACTGCATCCTGCCGCATACCTCCCTACGACCGGTTAGGTCCCACAGAGTTGGTCTCCTCCAGGTCCCATCGACCAATCAATGCCGGTTGGCGGGGCCGAGGAGGAGAGCCTTCTCTGTGGGAGCTCCCTCCCTTTGGAACCAACTCCCTCCAGAGATCAGGATTATCCCCACCCTGCTGGCCTTCCGTAAAGCAATAAAAACTTGGCTCTTCCGGCAGGCGGGGTATGAGTGAAAGTTTTAAATTATGGATAGTATTTTAACATGGTTTTTTAAAAATTGTTTTTACTTATTATATGTTTCTATACCTGCTGTGAGCCGCCCAGAGTCCCCCGGGAGTTGGGCGGCATAGAAATTTTAATAAATAAATAAAATAAATAAATAAATAATTGTAGTCATAAGTTGAAGACTACCTGGAATCAAACCATCATATATTTAAAAATACTTTCAAAATCCAAAACCCCAGTTTTCAATTTATTTATATCCTCTGATTTATGAAGTTTTTAAAAAGACCACTTTCTAAAGAGAATAAAAACTTGCTTATTGACTTGGATATTGCCTTAATCAGAACATCCCCCCCAAAAATGTTGATTGAAATAATGGTGTGGGGGTCTTTTTAAGCAATTGCTCATTTTATTTAAAAAAGATTGATTAAAATACCTTTAATCATTGGATAGATTTGGCCTTCAGCTTGTATACATTATCCCATTTCTTACTGCTAAAGGAAAACAGTGCAGCCAAGTCTTCAATTTCACTTTTTCCACAGCTGGCATAAATAATAGCTAGATATGTGCACAAGTGTAGTCTTTTTCTAAACAAATGCCACAGTGACAAACAGGAGAGGGAAGTTGGGGAGAACTGTACAAGCTGGTGTTTTCAATTTAGAAACTATGCATTATTTACACTGCCATTATTCCACTCAATTTGAGTTCACGCTTTCATCCTAATTTCAGTATAATCAAAGTCAATGAATATTTAATCAGCACTGCTTCCAGAAATTGAGCAATTCCATTAACATAATGTTCCCAGGACTTCAGTGCTGATTTTCCTCATATCAAAGGGTCTTTTGCTTTGGTTCCCTACTCACTTTTTCTCCTTTAACCAGTTTTCATACAAAAAGATAATGGCAAGTCATAGCTGGTCACAAGGGACTGGACATAAGACCGGTTCTTCACAACGCTAATGGTGATCTAGGACCTTTGCAGGCCACATATTCTAATCGAATTCAAGGATATGTGCACAAAAATGAAAGCTTTTCTTGTTTTCAACATTCTTGTTACCCAGGTTTATTCTTTATAAATGCTGTTTGTGTACTGCTTGAACATACTACTGTCTGAAGGTTGTTGCACTTTCAGACAACCATTACAAAAAAGGACATTTCCTCCTAATAAGGACCTGCAAATTGAAGGGTTGGTTTAGCTCAGGGGCGGGTTCCTCTTACCTGGCTACCGGTGCGCTGCACGCGCATCATCAAGTTTCACGTGCACACACGCTCGCTATGTGCACACATCATCACGTTTCACACGCGTGCACGCTCGCTATGCGTGCGCGTCCCCTCGTGCGATTTTGCTTCTGTGCATGCGCAGGAAGCAAAAAATCACTGAAATCTCAAGAGGGGACGCACGCACACGCGAGATTTTGGCAATTTTATGCTTTTGCACATGTCTGGAAGCAAATAAAAATCACCGAAATCTCACACGCGGACACGTCCCCTCATAAGAATTTGCTTCCGCGCATGCGCAGGAAGCAAAAAAAGGGCAAAAATTCAGAAAAAAAGATGGTGCTGTGCAATGGACCGGCGAAGACAGCACCGGAGCCGTCGTGCGCAAATTGCGCAATCGGTGGGTCCCTACCGGAACGGCGCACTGGACCGCACTGGTAGGAACCCACCACTGGTTTAGCTAAGAATACATAATTGTTGAAAATCATCTGAAGGAAGGGCAAATAACTGCAGTCGTGGCTGCTGAAAAGGAAGGATGCCTTTGAAGATTAAAATTAAAATTGGCTTTTTGCTTAGGAAGCCCTTGTCTCTATTCAGTTTCACTTTCTTTAAGTTGGATACTTCTGCTTGAGGAGGGAGGGGAGTGGGGGGACAAGACAGTTTGGCATATGCAGAAATCAATATTATAAATAAGGGGCTCTATATATGTACTTAATTTTACATTTTGATAGTTGTGGAGGAAATATCAGGATTGATTTCAGCTGGAATGGGCACTCTTCAGTTGATAAAAAGGAGAAGCTAGGAACTGGATATTTCAAAGGATGATGACTTCTTCTGGTTGTCTTAAATTTAGAGCCAACTTCTTTTCAGGTTAATGCACATACCTCTTTTTTTTCTGCCCAAAAGACACCTGAATATTTATTTGATATCCTAGCATATACTGGTATTTGTGGGTGCCAACTAACACCAAATACAAACTAGGAACACCTTCATACCCTGAAGGGTTGAACATTTTTAATGATAGAAAATGGAAAAGGGATGAGTATGACATACATGATTATATTTGGTACAAGAAAATATGAAGTCCAAAAAATATTTCCAACAACTCTCATAATACGAAAGAATCCACCCAAACTTATGGAGTCCACAAGTTTTTGTAATCCACAAAAAGTACAAAGTTAATGTGATAAGGCATGCCAGTTGAGCAACCCTTCATTTGATGTACCTTTGATGCATCTCAGGACCAAAAATCTTTCCAAAGCCGAAGAAGGATACAGAGTCCATGTATCCTATATAATATCCCACATCCTGTTGGCATTAGCATGCAATTCTACCTAAGAAAATAGATTTGACACTCATCACTGGTCACTGCTTTAGGGCCACTGTGTTAATTGTTTTCTTACTACTTAGGTTTCATTGTTTGCCTATTGATCGTATTTTTTCACTAATTGGATGCTGACTTAATTATTATACTGAAGGGCTTTGCAAATTGTTCATTATATTGAAGTTATCTCTGAAACAAAATTAAAGCCCAGACCCAACTCTCAATACCTGTAATTATAATTATTTTTATACATTCAAACATGTACATGATCAAATATACATGGATAAGGCCTCCTAAACTTCTCTGTACGGAAAGGAATGTGTACATATCGAAGAAGGAAGATGTTTTTCTCATTATAGAAACAGATAATTCTTAATTTACAGTGGCCTGTCTCAAGGCATGAAAAGCTCATTAATGCAGTTCTACAAGAGTTTTCACACTATGATTGCTGGAGGAATCCGTGCTTAGCGAATCCAATACGAACTGCATTTATACCTGACGGATTGATGTGCCAATTTGAAATGCAATTAGGTTCAGTTTTCACACTTCACTGGGTTTGCAGTGTAGTTTTTGCCTCAAAAAATATATATAAAAGGGTATATAAAAATTTGTGCTTCGGAATAAAACTACTTAGAAAATGCAAATTTTGCAGAACATGCGAATTTAAATACACAATTTAATGCAGATTTTTACAAGATCAATGTAGAATAAGACATAAGGACATATGAATCAGATTTGGGACAGAAATATGATTTTTCTGTCTGTTTTTCACACCTACAAAATCACCAGTAATTTGGCCAAATGGAAATAATTTTGTAATAAATATGTTACAAGAGATTAAAAAGAAAGTTGGAAAACCGAGCGAACATTTCCAGTAGTATGTCTGATTATCCAAACCTCATGTTATCTGTAAAAATATTATATAATGTCAAAATTCAGGAAATGAATCTTTTTCATTCTTTCATTTCTAACCCAACAGATCGAATATTATTGATTCATCCTCCTTGCATATTCAGTAGTTCTTTGAAATTTAACCTAACTGAACAGAATCAAAATCAAAGGGAACTTTTGCATTCCTTTTGGATCTTAATCTGTAGCCTCAGTTTCTTCCAAGTGTTAAAAATCTTTTTTTAATCATTTCTAAAGGATTCTTAAATGGAGAATAATAAAAATATTAACCCAATCTTAAAGCTTCTAGAGCCTGTAAGTCTAAATTTATCTAAATTTAAATTTATGACTTTGCAGTATTTAAACAGATAAAAGTTATGACTTGGCAAAAACCCAAACATCTGTATAAAAAACTTGAAACTCTCAAAACAATTTTATTCAAGGTTTTCTATCTACTCTCAAGACATTGGGCTACAATAAGATAAAGGGGAAAAACCTATTTACATTTTTACCTCTAGCACCAATGATGTTACCTAGTTTGGGTAATGACACTTCTACGAGAAAACAACCAAGCTCAGAGAGCACCAAGGACCCCTCGCTTATTTATCATGCTACTACTCTCCCTAACCAAATCTACAAAAACAATGAATTCATAAAATAAAATAAAATTATTATGATCCAAATTCTCCTATTACCATTACATAGAGAAACCAGATTGCTTCACTGTGATTTCTTCAGTAAAGCCAGGTTAAAAATATGACTGTTATGCCTGGCTCTTCCTTGAAGTTCTTTTCTTTTTTTAAAGTTGGGAGCAAAAAAAAATATCTAAAAAATTAGTTCATGTTAAATGATAAACGGTTGCTGGATATATTTTTTTTTTCTTAATTGTCATTGGGGAATAAGATCAGAAACCAACAAAAAGATGTTAAAATATAATTATTTCTGAAAAAAGGGATATGTACAACACAGTACAATACAACAGAAAAGCAAATAAAGAATGGAAAAAGAAGAAATGGACAGCAAACCCTAAGATTACAAAGCTATAATAGGTGAATAATATTGATTTATTTGCAGATTTATAGTTTCAATCGAACAGCCTTCATTATCTTTTATATACCATTACTGAGCTTATTTAGAAGCACCTGGTTAATTTTATAATATAGATTTCAGTTCATTTTGGAATGTTCTTTCACAACACAACAAATGCATGGGAAGATTTTGAAAGTAATTGTAAGAAATCTTGTGGGAAAGTGTTGTTGATTAGGGGAAAAAATGATAAGAGAGGAATTTGAAGGTCAATTAGAGAGAACTAAAGATTATAAGTAAAGGAGAAGAGACCCATTAATACCGAATGGAGCTATATTATTTGATGTGGAAGAATTCACAAATATTTGGAAACAATGCAGTCAGAAATTACTCTTAAGCATCTCTGCTATTATAAAAATGGATTCAGAAGAAGACATGGAATACAAACAGATTTTACTGGATAAAACAGAGACCCAGGCTGATTTGATGGTGTCAGCCTTCCCAGGTAGACCAGACAGGTAACATGACCAGATGAGCTAATTCTATTTGTAAAGCTTGTAAAAATTGTAAAGAGAATCCTGCAAATTTGAAAATACAAATCTCCTGCCATCTCCTTTACAGCCTGATAAGCTACAAAGAGTCCCTTCTGGGTTGTTGTTTTTTTCTTTCAACCCATTAGGCAGCTGAATGTCTATGGAGATTCTCAGTCGTCCAGATCATGGTTGACCCAAAGGTGCTTTTTTTTTCAAGAGGCAACTGGACTTTCTTGTTTTTCTTTGAAGACATAACAAAATGTCTTCAAAGAAAAACAAAAAAGTCCAGTTGCTTGTTGAAAAAAAGCACCTTTGGGACATTAGGCAGCTGCAAGCTATGTCCTTTCTTATCTGACTGTTCCCTAGGGATCATTTCTTTGCCCCATTTTTCAAGGTCTTTCTCACATACCATTACAGAATGTGGATCTGAAAATAGAATTTAACATGTCAGACTACAAGAATGATATGTAAAACTATGTTACACCCAGCTAGATGTTTCATTTCACAGCAGGACATTGATTTTATGATGTTATGATGGAGATTGGAGTGCGATACAAGATCCTGGCCACCAAAATGCTCTCCAGATAAAGGAAGGATATTTTGAGATAGTCCATGTGACTCTGTACAGCTGCTTGTGAGTAAACCATTTGAATCAGCATTTTGCAATTTATTTATGGGTTGAATGGCTGAAAGAAACATCTTTGCTCAGTGGTTAACACAGCCTTTTTAAAGGACACTAGCTGATAACCCGGCGTTACACTGGTATTTATAGACATCAAAGCCTTTGTCTGACAGGGAGCCATCGAGAGGGGCCTGTCTTCCCCCTACTTCCATGCCAATCATCCTTGCCCTCTCTCTTTCCCCTCCCATGCGCTCCTCTTTCCCGCCCTGTCTACGATCCTGGCACTTTGCCCCAAATCCATCAGGCGCTTCCCCATTGGTCCACTGGAGGGCGAACGTCATGGCTGGCTTTCCAGAGGAAGCTGTGAAGGAACTAACATCATAAACAACTGCCGCTCTAGGACACCTCACTCGCTTTCCTTAACGGCCCAGGCATTCCAGAGTTATGCTGGGACACACAGACACACACACACACACACCAGGGGTGTCTTATTCCCCCCCCCCCCAGAATTTGTTTCCAGAGGATAAGTCATCTGTGTACCAAGTTTGGTTGAAATTGCTCAAGGCGTTCCAGAGTTATGCTAGAACATATATACATACATACACATACACACACACACACATACTCTCTCTCTCACACACACACACACACACCTATATATTTGACTGAACCTCATTCTCAATTTCAATCACTTTGAATTTATTTATTTTTATTATTATGCTGTTTCAAAAGGATATGTGGTAAGAAGAAATCTTTTTTTGAAATATCAGAGAAGGTAATATGTTATTTAAGCTCTTTTTACTTGTCTTGATGGAAAACAAAGAAGTTTTTTAATATTTTTGTTGTTGTTTTCTTGTTTCTCTGCATTTTTTACTTTTTTATATCCTTGATTTTGTATTAATATTTTATATTTGTATTTGTACATTTCCATAAAAATTGTTATAAAAATGTGAGAAAAATTAATCATGATTTCACCCACAACATGCTTTCATCTTCTAAGAAATATTTGTGAATAAGATAATGGAGGTTGAAAAATATTTAACCTGCATGTTATATTTATTTTAAAATTATTTGTGCTGTGAACATGCGCTGCATGATCTATGCTTCATAGTTCAATTTATTCATCCTTAAGACATCCAGTTCATCACTTATGCAGATGATACCAAGTTGATCTTCTGGAACAGTGCTTGGGTAGAAAAATGGACTGGGTGGAGAATTGGGACAATGAACTGAGATTAATGCAGCCAGATCAGAGATAACTGTTGCATTTGTATTTATCCTGAAGCCAGGATTTATTTCAACTTCATTTGTTGGAACAGCAAAAAAAAAAAATCATGATATACTAATTCTAAGATTGTTTTCCTAGACAGCCAAATGCTTCACAGTTCCACCTTGCTGGGTGACTAGCAAAATTATTTGTACTGACATAGCCTAGCTTTATTTTAAAAGCTCTTTTAAAAGCTCTGAGAATAAGTTTTGCCAGGATTGAGGTGCATATGTTAGTAACAGCAAGATGCCAACGTAACAACTCTTGCTAACAGAATTTACTTCCATCTTTGCAAGAAAGTCTAAATGTAAATCATCTGTTGGGCATGTTTCAGTCTGTTTCGATTCAATTAATTGCTCAGCTGAAATGTGACCATTTTTGCCCCCTGCTGGAAACTGTTCTTTAATTACTGCGATACACAAATGTGATAGACAGATAAATAAATCAAGTAAGCTTCACCTTATTTATTTATTTTTATATCTCAGCCAAAAAGTTCAGAACTGTCATGGATAATTTATAAATTATCTGCAGCACTTATATAGGTAATCGGATTACAGTATTCCTGGGATTTGATTGCACCATCAAAATAACAAATTGTAGAGACAAAGAGAAAAACATACCAGTTTGGCATTCAGAGTGGCTAAAAATATTAACATATCAACAACAATTCAAGACCATGGATACAAAACTTGGAAGAATGATTCAAGTCTAAGTAGGAGTTTACCAGAAAAATGTTAGGACCAGTCAACCAGGTAGAGTTGCAGATTGCGTCAATGTCAAGGTAAGAAAGGGAATATAATGCTCCCTTTCCAGTGGGTGGGGTGGGAGGAACCAATACTTTCTTATTTTGAGCTCTGCACACCAGGGGTGGGTTCCACTTACTTTTACCACCGGTTCGCATTGCGATGTTTTGCGCGTGTGCGTGTCCCCTCATGCTAATTCACTTCCGCGCATGCCCAGAAGCAGGAATTAGACCGAAACACAGCTGAGGAACTCATCAGCTGTGCTTCGGGTAAAGAAATAAAGGACAGCATTCACCCGTGGGTGAGCGGGAGGGCCCTTTTTAAGCCACAGAAGGGGAAAAAGATGGCGGCGCGCATGGAACGGCTATCGGTTCGGGCGATCCGGTCCGAACCGGGAGGAACCTACCCCTGCTGCACACACACACAAACACAGAGAGATGCTCCACTGAGACATATGGAATGTGAGAAAGTTTAGTCTGATTGCCTCAACAATGGAGAAGAAGAACCATCAGCACTCTTCCCTATCCTGAAAAGCCGATTGGATAAATAATGGCTGTGAAAAGACATTGAACCAGAGTGGCATTTATTTAAAACAATTACATTAAAAATAATTTATTTTACATATAGTGGTACAAGAGAAGAAGAAAAGTGTAGCTTTCAGTGAAGCTGAAGGTCATGATAATAGTGGCAAGATTACCTCTGTAGTCCTAACCTAGAAATAAGTTCCACTGAACTTAAGCTAACTTACTTTTCAGTAGACATAAAGAGGATGCTTATTTGAGGAAATGGAACTGATGAAAAGGTAGAATTGGTAACAGAGTTCAATAGGAAAAGCACAAAAGCTAATGAAAGATCACATACTGTACATAATAGCGTGCAAGAGGTCACCTTCTCTTTGTGATATCCAAAGTGGAAACCTCCAAAGTATAAAAGATGGCTGATATTCATATTGTAGAAACAGGATCACAGGTCACTCTAAGCCACATTTAACTCCGATTTGCTGAAGATATATTTTACCGAATTTAGATAGCACATTAAGCCATAAATTGTACTAAACCACAGTGCTTAAGATTACAAAGCATACTAAGCCACATACAAGCAAACCACATTTCGATTTATATGATGATGATGATGATGGGGGTAGCCTGGAATGTGAGTAGGTGCAAACATTATTTTATCAAGGGTTGAAATGAATTCCAGTTGCATGAGAATTCTTTCACAGTCTGCTTCGGATGAAGAGGCAACAACTGATGTCTTATTTTTTGAAAATGCAGAAGCCAACCACTGCAGATAAACTGGAATGTCAGCATAATTTTAAAAATATTTGCCTCTCTATTAATGTAAACTATAAAAATAGTAAGCATGCAAACAATTGCAACCGCTGTCCTTTATATGCCTGATGTATTAACTTGGGATGGAACAGATAACATTTATTATGATATCTTCCATTAAAGTTTAATTCACTAATATATGCATTAAGAGAAGAAAGGACTATTTTAGGACATGTTTTAGCTTTATTTGAAAACTCAGAAAAAAATATAATTGTCTAGATAATAAAGATCTATTTTGAATCAATGGCATGGTACAAAACCAATTTTTCACGCTGATGTTATAAGTAATTTGATATTGCAATATTGCACTTAGAATTCCTGTTAATATTCCACTAATGTACACAGTAAAACAAAAGAATGGATCTCCAGAATAATTAAAATCTGTTTAATTTGCATGTAGCTCAGGGCATTGTTCTGACATTAAACATCAGTGTCAACTATATATGGAATTTCAACTGACAGTGCTTCATTTGTGTGAAAATTAGCTTAAATGTATAAAGAATGAAAAAAAAGATTATTTCTCATTTTAATAAATGCAGCGCTGTGGATTAATTTTGCTTTCTAAAACTATTTTGACATTTATAAGGGAATCCTTAGCAAACCACACTTCTGCTCCTGGATTTTTCAGAATTCTCTTGCTAAAAATATTGTGCAATTTTTGTTTTAAGGTTTTAAAAGTATTATACAATAAAGATTATTTGGAGAATTTCATTCCTCCTGTTTGCTTGCTTTCCAAGAAATGTAAAGCTTCAAAGTAAGTCTAAACTATTAAAAGTAGCCACAGTGGCTCATATGGCTAGGACACTGAGTCTTAAAACCATTGAGTGGTCAACAGCTTGGCAGTTCAAACCCGGAGAGCGTGAACTGTGTGACGGAATGAGCTTAGCAGTTCAAAAGCATGCAAATGCAAGTAGATAAATAGATACCACTTTGGTGGGAAAATACCAGGGATATGAAAGGAGCACCCTCATGCATCCCCTGGGCAATTGTGATGGCTCCAGCTAATCCCTTCAACCTGGAAGTGCCTTGGTGGGTGCTTCCGAGATGAATGCAATAGTAAACTATTCAGAAATGAGTAGATACAGTATGTTAAATGAAAACATTCACCTTCATATCATTGGTAAATGCAAGGTTCTAGCTCCTGTGGAACTCAACACAAGTACAGGTTTAACCATGAAGTCTTTTCTGCTGAGAATATTCATGTTGAAAGCATGACTATCTGCAAGAAAAAAGAATCCTTGGAGTGGACAGACGTCCTATAGCACAGTGAAGTGAGGTCTTGGGTTATTGGGGAAAAGGAATTATGGGCTTGAAGTGAATCAAGACAGGACGCTTGTTTAGTGTACACATGAGAAAACTCCCAAGAGTACCGGGACAGCAAAGTACAATCAGAAGTTGGAAAAATATTTCTGGAGAAAGCAATGGCAGGCCACTTCCATACTGTTGCCAGGTTAAGTCACCAGGATCCGATTGACGAGAAGACTTGATTTTGACTCTATTTGACTCTATTTTGTACTTAAAGCTGTAATATTTATGTTATTCAAAAAACAAGTGATCTTATTTTTGAATAGATATGAATTTAAAGGACAAGTGATTATGTTCCATGGATTTAATATGGAACATAGCTGCTTTTATTTTTTTCATTCTTGGTATCACCAAGACACACACTGAGGTCCTTCTAAGCAGTTTCCTTTATTGTTCCTCACTTAGAGACAGAAATCTTGCCAAACTAAAGCAAACTACTTGCACCATTAAACATATACAAGTAGTTCTCAACGAAGAAACACAACTTAGCCCAAAATTTATGTTGCTAAGCGAGATGTTTGTTAAGTGAGTTTTGTCCCATTTTACGACCTTTCTTGCCACAGTTGTTAAGTGAATCACTGTAGTTGTTAAGTTAGTAACATGGTTGTTAAGTGAATCTGGTTTCCCCATTGACTTTGCTTGTCAGAAGGTTGCAAAATGTGATGACTTGACCCTGGCAAACTTGAACCATCATAAATATGAGTCAGTTGCCAAGTGTCTGAATTTTGATCACGTGACTATGGGGATGCTACAATGGTCATAACTTGGAACTGTCACTAAATGAACTGTTGTAAGTGGAGGACTACCTGTATCTGAGAACTCCTAGGGAGGAACTGTCTTAACTTTGGCTCCTCTGGAATGCACGCTCTTCCCTCCTGGGAATCTGAACTGAATTCCACCCCAATTTATGTGCTAAGTTACAGGCAACAAACCATCAATAGTTTCTAATGTTTATTTTATTATTTATTTTAATGGCATGTTTTTATAATAAGAGGCAAAATAGCAGCATAAAACCTCTGATGCACATAAGCTACCTCAAGAATCTGTAGAGTGGACTCCAGAGGATGGTAGAGGACAGGAAGGCCTGGAGGAACGTTGTCCATGGGGTCGCGATGGGTCGGACATGATTTTGCAACTAACAACAACAACAACAACTAGGGTAAATGAAAGCCTATACTTTTGTCCAAAAGGATATTTTCTGTATAAATAGGTTGGGCCACAAATTAAACCATAAAATTTGTTTCAACTAGGATTTCCAGCAACAAATTTTCATGTAGGCCTCCTTGGAAGCATAGCCTTGTTGTTGTTGTTAGTTGCGAAGTCATGTCCAACCCATCGTGGCCCCATGGACAACATTCCTCCAAGCCTTCCTGATCTCTACCATCCTCTGGAGTCCGTTTAAGCTCACGCCTACTGCTTCAGTGACTCCATCCAGCCACCTCATTCTCTGTCATCCCCTTCTTCTTTTGCCCTCAATTGTTCCCAGCATTAGGCTCTTCTCCAGTGAGTCCTTCCTTCTCATTTGGTGGCCAAAGTATTTGAGTTTCATCTTCAGGATCTGGCCTTCTAAAGAGCAGTCAGGGTTGATTTCCTCTAGGACTGACCGGTTGGATCGCCTTGCAGTCCAAGTGACTCGCAGGAGTCTTCTCCAGCATAGCCTAGTTTCAGCCAAATAGGAATTTGACATGGATTGTGGAATATGAAGCATAATTCTTATACATCTGGATTGGA
The DNA here is from genome assembly GCA_023053685.1 of Diadophis punctatus similis. Lineage (NCBI taxonomy): Eukaryota > Metazoa > Chordata > Lepidosauria > Squamata > Dipsadidae > Diadophis > Diadophis punctatus. The sequence goes on from JALIGW010000003.1 coordinate 54,599,091, forward strand.
TTGCTTCAAAGGTCATTATATCTCCATAGCCTTGAGGTTATGCATGGTACAAAAGAAAGATTAGTTGTTTGCTTCTGAATAACTGCTGAAGAGACACATTTATTATCATTCCAAATAGCAAATCCAATTATCGCATCAGAGGTTTTAGATATGTACATTAATTTCTACAATCTGTTGTTTCCAAGTGCTGGAAAACTGAAAGTGGATTTATTAATATTTTAAAACCTTAATTTGATCAGTTTGTACTGTATACCACTGGTTTTCCAATTAAAGTAACAGTCTATTCCTCACTGAATAACTTTGTTTTAGAGCAATTAATATATATAGTTTCCCATCATGGCAAATTTACTAGTGCCTGAAATATACACCAAAAGCAGCTCCGGGAAGGGAAGGATTTTTGGCAGCGTTGATATAAAGAAGGACGGAAATAGGCTTATAATCTAGTGATGACAAATGGAGCTCACATTTTGGAAGAGTCTATATGTTATGGGATTAACATAAAAGTTAAATAAAAAGAAGGTAAGAATGCAATACACCTCTGTTAACTCCCTTCTCTGCAGGCATAGATGCACAAACTGTCACATTTACTCTGCATATATGTATTCTCAGGGAGTATTATGGGCCTGTTAATGAATAAGATTCGGAACTGGAGAGGTAGTTTGAAAGGTTCTGATCTTCGGTACAGAGTTTAGCACCAAGCTATGATGTTTGGGAGCACAGAAGGTTTCATTATGCAAGCTACAGTAGGCAGCGGTTTTGGTCTGCATATTTACAATCAGTCTTTTCTTACTCCTAACCCTCATGGAGCTTGTTATGTCCCTACATTTACATCTTAGCTGAGAAGTTCCCAATCTGGTCCAGCTTATTGTCATCAACAGGTTGCTCCTGATTGGCCCTGGTCCAAGCCAGGGCTATCCTGTTTAAACCCCAGCCACAGCTGGGGTCTTTGCTATTGTTTCCCACCATGACCTAATAAAGAGCTGAAGCCACTCACTCGCCTCCTGCCTCTTCAGTATGATAACCTAGCAGAGCTTGAATTTGGAAGATCTTTTTTTCTTTGCTATACAAATCCAGATAAATATATAAAATGTGAGGAAGCAGGAAGCAAAAGCTAACTATTTTCTTTTTGCTGCAGGAGAAGTTAAGTGCATTTGTTAGTTCACAGTCAGTTCACGCTTGCGTGTTCTGGAGTTCGGGCAGAACCTACAGGTAGGTACAAAGGTCAACCATCCATTAGCTAGTTGAAGGCCGCAAGTAAATATCGATTAGTTGATATGTTCAGCAAGCGATGGATATCAGAATAGAAGTTCAAAAGTGCAGGCAAGCTCGGGATATTAATGCTATGAATATAAAGATAGAGCCAGCAGTGGTGGGTTCCTACAGGTGCGGTCCACTCTATAGCACTGGTAGCGGCCCGCTGGTGACGTCACAGTACCGGTGCGGTCGGTTGCCAGTGCCTAGGCGCCGCCATTAAAAAAAATTTTTTTTAATTTTTTTTTAAAAAAATTCTTCTGCGCATGCCCAGAAGCCAAGCTTCCGGCACTTCCTACCCCACAGTGAGTCCAAGCAGGGAAGGATGGCTGAGGGAGCGTGTGAGACACTGAAAGAACAGGCGGCAGGAGCTATCTCCATTCCCCTCCCTTCAGCAGTCCGTGAAGCCACGAACATGCAGTGATGATACTAGGCATTTTTGCACGTTCGAGGCTTCTCGAGCTGCTGAGGGGAGGGGGAATGGGCGGCAGGACCTATCTCAGTTTCCCTCCCTTCAGCAGTCTGAGAAGCCATGCCCACCTGGTCACATGGCTGGCAAGCCATGCCCACAAAATAAGCCACACCCACAGAGTGGTAGTAAAAAAATTAGGAAACCGCCCCTGGATAGAGGGACACTAAAATATTTGGACTGCTACTGCAAAAGCCTGGAAAACAAATGGATTGGTCATCTGGTGAGCCTTATCTTCTCATACTATCAGAATAGAAATTAATAGCTGACATTTATTGAGGCAATATGTGGAATGTTTGCTGTCTATCAGCTTTATCTCAGAATAGAAGGCAGTCTAGGAACCTTCAAAGAGTTCAATGGCTAAATTTACAAATCATGCAAAACCACTGTTTATTAACCTTGGGTTTATTTAACTATATTTATTAAAAAAAACAGTAACACATACAGTTAGACAAATGAAGGCCGTGGATTTATCACAAACAAGAAAAGGTGTGAGTCCAGTAACTGAGCCCGATATTCTTGTAATTTTGCTTTTAGCAACAGAGAGCAATCACAACATGTGATGAGTTTTAAGGGATGCTTGAGTATGATAGAAAGACAGCAAATGAAAAGGGAAAGACGAAAGGAAAAGAAAGGGAAAAGGAAAGTTTTCTATCAAAAAAAAGAAAGGTAGCAATTTCCACTCGGTCAAGAAATTGCTGAATTGAAATTCACATTTTTGTTGCATAAAAGATTGTAAAACATACTACTTCTACAAAACATGAAGCCTTTCCTAAATCCCTGACAAAGTACTGTATACACACCCATCCTTTACACAACCTCTTCCTAATATTCTCTAGAATTGTAAAGTGGGAAATGAAGTTATACAAACCCTAGAAAGTTCCTAGCAATCGCTGGAAAGCATATTCTTTCTAGGCATTTTCCAAACGGCTGCTTTTAGGAGGGACATAAGCAGCCAGCTGCATACCGCAATGTCACCACTGCAGGTAGATGAAATGGTGTGGGAGGGGGAGGAGGAAAAATCTGTCAAGACTATAGGTAGAAAACACAGAAGGAAAAAAATTAATGGAAAAAGAGTTTGGGGGATAATTACAGGACAGGTATTTTTAATGGTTCTTGGCAGTTTCCCTAACTCTTGTATTTAAATGACTTTTTTAATTAAAAAACAGCAGGGTTGGAATACTAATCTTTCTTGGCAGATAGCATATGATGTTTCTCAAGTTTTGGAAAGTCTAAATCACCCTGAAGCCCATCCTGCATCGTAGCAGGTCAATTTTGTTCTTCTGCACTGCTATTCAGCCAGATCAAGCACACCTAAATGCTGTTTTTCAAAGCCACTTCAGGAAGTCACACAAGTCCTGTTACTAAAGAATGAGGGGGAATCCGCCATGTTGTTTCCCTTTGCATGACTTGGATGGCCTCCTCTGGGTATAACTGGAGCTAGATGGTTCATATATGCTAAAAGTCTCTTGCAATTGATGGACCTGTCCAAAGAAGGTTATCAGAACAACGTAATAAGACCTCAGCGAGAATCCCCACTGTCCATGTACAAGTGAACGAAGTTGCCTCTGAAATGTTGCTTTCGTCTGAAATAGTATAGGGTTTCCTGCTTGAGCAAGGGGGTTGGATTAGAAGGTCTCCAATGTCCCTTCCTACTCTGTTATTCTGCCTCAGCAATGCAATGTTGAGGAGAAATGTAATTTCTGGCCCAGGCTTGTTATTTTAATCTACAAATGCTGCTTTTCACATATTTCTGTGTGATAGAAAATATCTAGGTACCAAGATTGTAAAATGTTTCCTTTTTTTTTGTCTACATTAATATATTTATTTTCCTTCCACTTACACATTACCTGGTTTGGGGGGGTTAAGGGGGGGGTTGGTTGGTTGGTTTGATTTGTGGGGTTTTTGGTAATTGGTACAAAATCCTCTCATTAGAAATAGTTGCACAGCTAAAATATGCAGCAAAATAAATACAAACCGTCGGGGGGGGGAATCTACCCCCTCCAAACCATCTTTTTAAGCTATTTGAATTGCAGATCAGAAGGCAAGGTTCATCTGACACTGATGCTTTTTCTCTGGTTTCTTATATATTTGGAGGAGGAGAATACATATTGTTGTATAACAGCCATTTCCAGGATGTCATACAAAGAGAACCAGGGCTTCTCAAATATAAAGCAATTTAGCAATTTCATGCCATTTCAAGTAACTGTATCTGTAGGCAAGGGGACTTTAAAATGAAAATTCAAACTGATTGTACTTTATGTCAACACCCATGTTGCTCTGAATATTTTTCCCAAGGCATATTTTTATGTAACTCTGAAGGAGAAACAGCAGTTTCAAGAAAGGTTTCCAACACACCTTTCCAGCTGTAGCCAGCTACATGTTGTGTCCTTTTTCTCAGTCTGAATTACATTTATTTAGCTCAAATGAGCAAGAAAAGCTGCTAAAATACATCAGCAAGGAAATCAGCAAGAAAATAAATCAACTGGGGAAAATAATTTTAGAGTGTCTTTCAAACAAACAGAGCCTCAAAGGGCTTTGAAAATAAGCAGTAACGTTTTTAAGCAAGTGATTAAGAACATTATTAATAATAAAGTATGTTTGCGACAATAAAGAAAACGTGTGGCAAGATGTGCACTATTTATTAATGTAGTTACAATGTGCAAATTCAGCAGTTCTGTTTGTTCTGTTGCTTGTTTATATTTTTTCCTTCCACTTTACCCAGCAGATTCACTGCTTCCTTGTTTTTCTTCCTTTTGGCTATTTTTAACATTCCTTCTATGAGTTATAACCATCTTTGATCATTCTTGTACAAGTTTTGCTTATTAATTTGTACCACTCTTCATGGTTCATGTCTCTTTCTGTTTCTTATAGATATTTGTCCCTGGTAGAGTTCTTCAGAAAGCTTCTTATGCAGCTATCACCATTTCCTTAAATTCCTCTCATCTTTCTTATTTATTGGAGACATTTTCACTTGCAGCTTCAATATTTATCTTTTAAATAATAGGTACTCATCTTGATGTTTCTTCTCTGTGAGTGTTCTGTCCATGAGACTGAACTAGAAATCCAGATGTAGATTCATTCAATTTGTTTTAGTATCTTGAATGCTTAAATGGCACAGAGTCTATCACTACTAGTCCTAACATGGGTGATGATGATGTTATCCATTCAGTCATGTCCAACTTTTGGCAATTCTAATCCTTCTCTTTTTTACATTATTACTTTCAATATCATAGTCAATAATATTTTCTTCAATGCTGAGTCTTTGCTTCTCTTTCATATTTTCTCTATTCACTTGGGTTTATTCCAGTATATTTTCTGATTTTTCAAGCTTGAATAGTCCACGTATCTCTTTAATCATTTCTTTCAGATCATTAATCATTTCAATTACTTCCTGGGACATTTTGTTATTTCCACAATGTTCTAATTTCAATTTAAAGTTCTGCAAGTCTACCACTTGTTGCCGGGATCAAACCTCTCAAAAGCAAACAAGTCCTCCAAAACTTTAACCTTAGACTGTCTACAATTGACCTCACCCCCTTCCTAAGAGGTCTGTAAGGGACGTGCATAAGTGCACCATCATGCCTACCGTCCCTGTCCTACTGTCCTATTGTCCAAATTTACCTATACCTACTTTGCTTTTGTTTATGTTTATACCATACCTGTTATCTTGTACACGTTTTGACAAATAAAATGAAAATAAAAAATAAAAGATTTCTCACAGCTTGTAATCCAAGGACGCTGTGTTATTCATTGCAATTTTTTTCTGCCAGTAGGTGTCTCACTCCGCAACTCCAATCCACAGAATGACGAAAATAAAAACTTTCAATATAAATCCACGTTTTAAACCTTGTTTTGCATTTTTCTATGTTCTCCTTTCAATACTCCAAATTTAATATTACTTCCAGTCTTCTTAAACAACAGCTTTCTTTCGGGTTTCTTCTCAAAATGCTTTAATAGTCTCAATCTCCATTTTGGGCTTGTGTTTAAACTGCTTCTTTCACTTTTCCTCCACGCCAAATCAGCTGCTAATTCTTCGCTGGGATAACTTCCAAGTTCTTTAAACAATTTTTTTCTTAAATACATATTGGCCAATCACTCAGCTGATGTCAATACTCCACTCACTTCACCGCTCCTGCACAAATCTTATTCCGGTTGCCCCAGCTTGTGATGGCTGCAATAGCCACCCTCCCGTCGGTTCAAAGAGCTTTATCTCCGACCTCCAGGGGTTTTGCCTACCCCTCTTGGTCTTCCGAGATGCCTCTCCTTCTTCTCTGTCCCTCCAGGACAGATCTGATCCGAAGACACCCCCCCAACAGGGGTTTGTCAGCCTGGAATTTCGCTGGACTCATCAGAGCCAGCTATTTCCAGACTGTATTGCTGCAATGCTTCCGTTTCTCACAGCTTTGGCAATTCTATGGGCCAGGTCCCTCCACATCTTTCAATCTTGCACTACTTTTTTGAGTTGTTCTCAGGGGTAAGTTCTAGTTTCTCCTGCTCCCAGTTTGCTCAGGGGACCGCTGCACGGGCGCATGTGCATTGCACACTGCACACACATGCACAGTACTTTTAAAAAAGCAAGATGGTGGTGCCTACGGCACTGCCAAGAGAACCAGCTCGGGGGCGTGGCAGGCCTGAATCACTGCTGGTTCCAGCAACCCAGGCCACCAAGCTACTATCGGTTCCATAGAACCGGTCCGAATCAGGAGGAACCCACCTCTGACTGTTCTATGCTCCAGCTGGTGTCAACTTAGATGGTGTCCAGTCACCGTATTCTTTGGTGGCCTGGTTTCCTTTTACTGCTAACTCTTCCAAACATGAGTGCTTTCTCCAGTGAATTCCCCTGCATGACATGGCCTAAGTAAGTGAAACACAGTTTTGTGATTTTTCCTTCTAGTGACATGTCTGGTGTTATGAGCTCCAATACTAGCTTGTTAGTCACCATTGCTGTCCAAGGACATAAGATAATTGAATTACTTTATTCCAATGTTGTTTTTTTATTCCATTTTGGTATTAATGATCAGCAAGGTTACAGGGTTCTCTTAAATCTTCAGCATAAACCTATAGTAATTGATTATTTATTATGTGTTGTTCTACTTCTTGAAGGATTCAAAAATAATAAAAATCCAATATGTTTTATTTATTTATTTATTTATTTATTTATTTATTTATTTATTTATTTATTTATTTATTGAATTTATATTGCTGCTTATTCGCACATGGCGACTCAAGGTGGCTTACAGAATATAAAATCTCATTTAAAACAATAAAACTAATAAAAAAGAATCAAATAAATTAATATAATATAACATAATATAATTGCCCACCACCACCACCACCACCTGCCCCGGTGACAGCACATCACACGAGCCATTTAATGGGCTCCAACCCGCTCTGGGTTTCCCAGGCCCGCTGGCAGTTTATCTAATTACTTCTACATATCTCATGCCCCTTTCCCTGAACATGGTGCCTTGCTATCATTTAGAATACAGCTTCCTCTCCCACAGGATTTTGTCTACATTTTCTTTCTACTATAGCTTCTATGTCATTTCAGGTCTAATTGACATTAAACTCCTTACAGAATAAATACAACTGTGTAAATAAAGTGATACATAAACTGTAACAAGCAGTACATCTAATTCTCCTAAAAGCGATCTTTAAAAGATTTGAAAGATGCTTGACAAATTCCTTTCAATCCTAAATTGGAATATCCAATTCCTTTTCCCCCCCCAGCACCAATTGTGCTCAAAGAATTAAAGATTTTTTAAAATAATGAATGTCAGTAGGAAAAACAATAAGTATGATATCTTTTCTCAAAGAGGTTTCACAATAATGCTTTCCCACTATAATCAAAAGAAAGTAATAATTATATAAATTAACATGACTTAGAAAAGTTTCCATCAGAAACTAGATTTTTAACAGGACAATAACATAATTCACAAATGAAGGCAAATGATGGGTAAATGATGGACTCCAGCATAAGTCTGAAAGCTTGGAAGAATAAAGCTCTGATCCCAGTGACCAACCCAGATTGGATCCACCAATAACATAATTCTCTTATGTTATTAACATAAAAATATTTACTGACCCCTCGCATCCTGGACATAAATTGTTTCAACTCCTACCCTCAAAACTACGCTATAGAGCACTGCACACCAAGACAACTAGACACAAGAATAGTTTTTCCCCGAATGCCATCACTCTGCTAAACAAATAATTCCCTCACCACTGTCAAACTATTCACTAAGGCTGCATTACTATTACTATTAGTCTTCTCATCGTTCCTATCACCCATCTCCTCCCACTTATGACTGTATGACTGTAACTTGTTGCTTGTATCCTTATGATTTATATTAATATTGATTGTTTCCTGATTGCTTATTTGTATCCTATGACAATCATTAAGGTTGTACCTCATGATTCTTGACAAATGTATCTTTTCTTTTATGTACACTGAGAGCATATGCACCAAAGACAAATTCCTTGTGTGTCCAATCACACTTGGCCAATAAAGAATTCTATTCTATTCTATTCTATTCCTGAAACTTTCAAAATGTAACATTTCAGGTATTTTTGTTGTACTTACTGTACTTTATTTATTCCATGTATTTTATTATGTTTTCTTCCATTCCTTTGACATTTCCTTTTCTGTCTAATACCTGAATTTAGATTTTTTTAAATTAACCACTCATTCCTTTGACATTCCAGAGTGCTGCCATAGGCAGGACTGAGTGATGGTTTCTGTAATAGACAGTTCTTCTGCAAATAAGTTTAAATGTATGCTGCCTTCATATTCAATCCTCCACACATTAAGAATTAGAAAACTAAGTAAGTGCTCCAATTTAAATTGATTATCTTCAATGATGTTGTCAATCTAACTGACTTCCTTCTCAATAACCTTCTTTACTTCAGTCCAAACATAGCTAAGAATAGATATTTTTTTATCCATTGAATTTAAGAGCGAAACTTATGGGAATGATACCAAAAAAAACCACCTTTCAATTTTTAAATCTAGAAGAAGATAAAATAATAGGTATATAGTTTGAACCTATGCAGATTTAGGTGACTGTTAAAGTATTGAAATTAAATGTTTAGTTTAAGAAATCAATAGGATTTGAAAGTTGCTGGTGGCCAATACATTTGGGATGGTGCATTACCACATTTTGATTAGTCCACAACAGTGGTGGGTTCCTACCAGTGCGGTCCACTCTATAGCACCGGTAGCGGCCCACTGGTGATGTCACAGTACCGGTGCGGTCGGTTGCCGGTGCCTGGGCGCTGCCGTTTAAAAAAAATTTTTTTTTTACATTTTTAAAAAAATTTCTTCTGCGCATGCCCAGAAGCCGAGTTTCCGGCACTGCGCATGCGCTGCCTTCCTACCCCACAGTGAGTCCAAGCAGGGAAGGATGGCTGAGGGAGCGCATGAGACGCTGAAAGAAAGGGCGGCAGGACCTATCTCAGTTCCCCTCCCTTCAGCAGTCCGAGAAGCCACGAACGTGCAGTGATGATCCTAGGCATTTTTGCATGTTCGAGGCTTCTCGAGCTGCTGAGGGGAGGGGGAATGGGTGGCAGGAGCCTAGGATCATCGAATGGGGAGAAGCATTCAGGCCAGACGGAGCCTCCTAGAAGAACTGCTGCCGCGGTCTTGCTGCTCCCACTGCGGGGGGCTGCGTTGCGGGTGGGCAATGCCCCCCTGCTTCTTCGGCCGCTGCCAAGCTCCCGAGCCCATGCCCACCCGGTCACATGGCTGGCAAGCCACACCCACAAAATAAGCCACACCCACAGAGTGGTAGTAAAATAATTAGGAACCCGCCCCTGGTCCACAATGAACATGTAAAGTAAACGTTTGAGCTTTTGAGCTACTTTCAACCAAGGCATTTAAGGCTGATGTTTGTTTAGATAAAAAGTGATGCATCAGCAGAGGACTCATAGGAAACGGAAGATGAAAAAGGGCAAACAACTGAAAGATATTTTCAGGATACTTCTGAACAATTAGCAAATGGGCTGGAGAATCCAGCAAGGATCAAGAAGCAAAAGAAAGGCTGAAGAACTATGCCTCTTTTGAGAAATAATAATAATAATAATAATAATAATAATAATAATAATAATAATAATAATAATAATAATAATAATAATAATAATAATAATAATAATAATAATAATAATAATAATAATAATAATAATAGAGTTGGAAGGGACTTTGGTGGTCTTCTAGGAAACCCTACATCACTTCAGACAAATGGTTATCCAACACCTTCTTAAAAACTTCAGTGTTGGAGCATTCACAACTTCTGGAGGCAAGCTGTTCCACTGATTAATTGTTCTGTCAGGAACTTTCTCCTTAGATCTAAGTTGCTTCTCTCCTTGTTTAGTTTCCACCCATTGCTTCTTGTTCTACCCTCAGGTGCTTTGGAGAATAGTTTGATTCCCTCTTCTTTGTGGCAACCCCTGAGATATTGGAACACTGATATCATGTCAACCCTAGTCCTTCTTTTCATTAAACTAGACATACCCAGTTCCTTTACAAATTAGGCAAGGCTTTGGTAACAAGTGTCAAGATTGAACCGCTTTGCTTCTTTCAAATCTCAATGCTCTTCAACTGGGGAAAGTGAAGGGTGAAATAGAATGCTGAGAATGTGTGCGTGGACCATGAGAGCCTGGCAACCATCAAGGTCACCACTGCAGGTGCTTGAAAAAGAGATGGACTGTTCCCATAATAAAATGACCTCTCATAATTGGACAATGTGATTACCCAGGGGTGGGGAGAAAGGGAAGCTATTGTTTAACTAAGCAAGCATTTGCGCGGGAAAACCAGAGTCGGTTTTGATTCTTCACTACCAAAATGGCATATCCAATAAAGTTTTACTTTTGGGGATTCAAAGCTTTCCTTATTTTGAGTGCACTAGTCGGACACTTGACAACTAGATTATAAGATGGACACTAGATGATAGCAAAAAGTAAATGTTTGCTGTCAACTAGTGGACATCCAGATTTTTTACTCAAAATTGCTTCAGAGAAGACACATTAGTAAAGCTAATGTAAGAAAGACATGGGTTTGCAAATAGGAAACAGATTGAGGGAGACTTGGGATCCAGTATATAATACTAAAAGAGTGGGGTGTTATTTTAATTATTTACCCTTGCCTGGTTACAAAGAATATATATAGTTGCCATTTAAACTCTGTTCCTGAGAGACTGTGTTCCTTAGGCACTCAGGAACACTCTCTGTTACTGAGAGACTGTTGCCCATGCATTTTAAGACACTAAGCAGAACTTGGGCTTAAGCTTGGGTTTTCAACATCATCTCAACATGGAAGGACAAAGAGAGGTAGAGTAGAGTGTGTTTAGGATTCTTATGGATGCTGTGTTTTTCCTCAACCAGTATCATGTAAAAGCTGATGTTCTTTCACTTACCGGGGAAAAACCCATAGTCACTCAAAAGGGTACATCATTGCATTTATGATCCTCTTCTCTAAGGAAACATAAGATGGTGTTGATTAATGCAGCCCTCCTGCCCCAATTCCAATCAACTTTTTCTTGTTAATATAGCCGCTAAGCAGGCCACAATTGCAACTATATCAGAGAATTCTAAAGTTTGATTTGTCACAGCCATTGAACAGCAGCATGTGGATAAAGCAATTTTGAGCAGCTTGCCGTCCACCTGTTTTTCGAATGCAACCAGGCAAAAGAAAACTTTTCTGACTATTTGCAAGGAAAGTACTTCCAATTTAGAAATAAATTATTGTATACAATGCAAGTTGATGTTTTTTATGTTACATCTTAAAGCCATCTACTGTCATTGAGGGATATGTGTTTGTCAGTCACCCCAATTAAAGGGATTTTATGTAAACTATCAATACTCCCTTGATTCAATCCAAAGCAATGTCAAGGAAAATTATTTATATGTCCGTTTTTGTAAAATGAATTCAGCATTTGAACAGAAGAAAATGGAGAGAGAGAGAGAGAGAGAGAGAGAGAGAGAGAGAGAGAGAGAGAGAGAGAGAGAGAGAGAGAGAGAGAGAGAGAGAGAGAGAGAGAGAGATTTTCTTACATATTTCAGCAGCAGCAGCATTTTAGTCATTGTCTATCCACTGCAGGATGAAGGCCACCTCTGCTTGTTTCCAACCTATACAATCCTGAGCTTTCTTTTGCCAATTGGGCCCACAATACTTGCTGATATTTGATCTTCTTTACATTTAATTTGTGGGGTCCTCTATTGGCCACTCATTGTGTCAGAAATCATAATAAAATAACACAAAACTTTCTAACGCAAAGCATAAGACGAATAAATCAGGCACATCATGTTTGGCCTGCAAAAATCTGAATGAACATAAATGAAAAGAAAAAATTAAAATGAGTCTAAAATGAAATCTAACGGTGGCTCAGATTTTTGCAGCTTACGGTAGGTATGATATGCCTAAACATACTAGCAGCAATTTATAAAAGAGAAACACCATAAAATGAAAGAAGATAGTTGTGTACAAAGAACTACCAGTATTCTGCAAGACTTATACCATCACAGAATTCCTAAATTTACAAAGAAAATTAATTAATTAAGCAGCGCCTGGCATTACTATAAGCATTTTTATACTTTTACAGTGATGTGTAGGGAACAAATTGTCTTTATTACTCTCGACAGGCATAATCACTCACTGGAATAAGCCATAATTTTGTTTGTTTGACTTTGGTTTAGCATGATGAGTAAATCAAGCATTTGGCCGATTGAACCATAAGTTAAGTCTTAATGTAATGTGAGAATCTAACTACTGTATCTTGAGCCACACGCATATAATAACGAAATGAAAACCCTGGTCCTCAGCTACATCTTATATTGTAATCCTCTGGCTTTATGTCATTAAAGTACATGTGGATATTGGAAGAAGATCTGTGGGGAACTCTACATCAAATTAATTGTATATACAAGGTAAAAACATCAAAATGCATACTGGCATACAATATATTAAAATATTTATGTCTGGAATACCACCCACAGAAAGGAAATTGATTGGCAATTGCTTTCTTGGAACAAAGACACAACAAGAGACAGCAGAAGAGAAATAATGCAAAAGGAAGACTTTGAAAGCTATTGCCAAAGTGTCTCCGTCTGGACAAGGGTTTTTTTTTTTAAAGCCAGCTTAGGTTGAAGCTGCCATGAGCACAAGACAGGAGCAGTGTGGATATGCCCTAAGAAAAGTGCTGAAAAATTAGAGTGATTAACAGAGCTTTAACATAGTTACGAGGTCTAGACAATATAAAATGAGAATTAATGTTTAAGGAAATGATTATACCTAACCTACTATGGAAAAAAATGGCTACAAGCCAGAGGTGGGTTCCTACCGGTTCTAACCGGTTCTTTAGAACTGTTAGTAAAGCGGCGATGATGTCACGGAGCCGGTTCTGTCGGTGCTGGTCCGTGGGCTCTGCCATCTTGGATTTTGCTTCTGCGCATGCGCAGAAGCTATTTTTTAATTGCTGCGGGGGCACGCGCACCCGGCACAACCCTGAGCAAACCCGGCAGCAAAACAATCCACAACCCACCCCTGCTACAAGCATGATTGTTAACTCACTGCCTCTTGCAGTAAACATTATCACCATAGAAAAAGAGTTAAAACTACTATTTCCATCCCAAAATTATTTCATCTTTCTTCTCATGCAAAGTTTATGAATAAAATACAAGAAAAACCTCCATAGTTAATAAATCGACAGAGTGTTTCAAGATGTGACCTTGCTTTGTAATGTTATTTGCACATAAGGGCTGAAAATCAGTAATGATCAGGGTCACTCATTGTGCTAAACCAAGATCACATGTGGTTGGGTTTTGTATTGTACACTAAGCAAAAATTGAACAAACCTCATTATGCCATAGACCGGTAGGTGAATTAAATTAATCTTACTTTGACAGTGAATATGAAAATTAACATTTTTATCAAATGTTATAATAATAAGGCTGTACATGTCAGTGAACAGAAAGAGTCAGTTCTGAAGGTCAAGAGGTATTGATGACAAGGCAAAAAAAGAAGGTGGTTTAAACAGAAATTGTTACCTCTCCATTTCAAGGTTATTTGCATTTCACATAAATAGAGAAGTATAATTGGAAGGAGCCAGTTAGACCATCAAGTTCATTTCTCTGGCTAGAAATTTGAGGTAAAGGACACACAATAGATGGCAATGCAGCCTCTGACTGGTTTAATATAATATCAGTGAACAAATAATAACCAATTAGGCCAAACTCGAGGTTTCAACTTCTATATTCTGTAATTGAAAATGTGTCCCATATAATAAACACAATTGCTGTAGCAAATTTGAATCTGTGTTGTGATATATCTAACTGGAGGTGCTTTTCCCAGCTTCCTTCCCTGTGAGTAATATCCTATCTGGATGCCAGTGGAGAAGAATTCATCATTAAAACAATTTATTTATTGAATTTGTGGCAACATCTTTAAAACTGGCAGGATTGTACCCACCGTTTGTACTCTCAAATCAAGTGAGCTGTTTCTCACTTCATTTCAAGCCTATTCTAAATTTTCACATTTAAATGACCTCATTCTTTATCTGCAATTCCTGTCTATCATACTCATTTAGTATAATTCTATGGACTGCGATGTAATAAATTCCAAATTATTTAAATAATTTACAACTAATCTTGAGGGGGGGAAATGAAGATTTTCATTTAGCTAGAAGCAACTTAATAACAGCATTTCCTTTACCTTAGATGGGGGAAAGACAGAAAGCATAAGTTTCCTAAAATAAATAACGTAAGTTTCAGTAGGATAAAGTGACAAAATAGAACAGAGATTGATCGGAGTGCTGTGTGTTCTACGGAACTGTGGTGTTCAGCGGTGTCTTCTGAACAGCTACATATTGCAAAGATGGTGCCCCCAGAGTTACCTAAGGTAACTGTTACCTTTTGAGCAAGCAGAGGCTAACTGTATGAGAAATATAAGGCAGCCAGCTTTCTAAGCAACCAACCAAATGTTGAAAACTAACAAGGGGTCAGTGGTGGAGTTAAGCAGAAAAATACCTAACTGGGGGTGGTGGAATACTTATAGTATATAAAACAAAGAGAAAAGTCATGGTAATTGATCTTTTTTTTTAATGAGGAAAACAGACATAAATTGAGTGGATCTGTTTGCACTTCCTTTCTTATGATTTCTCTCCCATGAATTGGGGATGTGACTTTTTCAAGTCTATTGACAGTTATTCCTCCTACTAATCAAGATGGAATGAAACAATATTGTTCAAAGCAGTAAAACTATGTCCCCATGAAATCTGAACAGCTAGACAAGAAGTTCAAGAATGGAATGAGGTCCCCTCAAGATTTGGGTGGCTCCCACCCTGTGGTATTTTAGAAGACTTTAGAGACCTGACCCTTCCCTGAGGCCTTGGAGTAAGGTGGATGGAACCCCCATGTTAGATATTTTTGTTACATATATTCTGACATATGTATATTCTGATGTAGTTCCCCGGATTTGCCGTTTCATTTATTATTGTATTTCTGTTTATTTGGTTGCATTTGTATTGCTTTTATATTCTGAACTACTCAAATTTGGCTTGGAATTGGGTGGTGCTGAGGTCAAAATAAACAAATAAATATTTTTAGATGAAGGACAGATTTCAGAAATGGTATTGATAAAAGACAGAAGAGATAATGGGTTTTAAGACAATTGCCTGAGTTATCTAAATAGACTGAACTTCACAAGGTCCTGTAAGTGTGTATTTGACTGGAGAATTAGGTGGAATTTATTTATTTATTTATTTATTTATTTATTTATTTATTTATTTATTTATTTATTTATTTATTTATTTATTTATTTATTTATTTATTTATTTATTTATGAGATTTATATACCGCCTCACAGTGCATGCACTCTCTAAGCGGTTTACACCAGTAAGCAATGTATATTTATATTGCCCTCAACAATCTGGGTCCTCATTTTACCTACCTCAGAAGGATGGAAGACTGAGTCAACCTTGAGCCGGTGAGATTTGAACCGCTGACCTGCGGATCACAGTCAGCTAAAGTGGCCTCCAGTACTACACTCTAACCGCTGCGCCATATAGAATATATACGAACCCTATAGGACTTCAGATAAAGATTTATACAATATAGAAGGATGTGGACATGTTTTTGTAATGGGCCTTATTAAATTACTTAATGAGAAATAAGTGTGAACATTGGCTCATCAGGTTCTTCGCCTAAATTCATGTTCATAGCAAATCAACAAGATGAACTTAAACTCTTAATGAACGATGGCAAATATGATTTAACAGGTATAACTGAAACATGACTGGAATGTAGCCATTGAAGAGTGCAGTTTCTTCAAAAGGAACAGGAACAATGGAAAGGGAGGAGTTGCACTGTTAAGAGTATCTACACCTGTTTAGAAAGCCAAGCAAATTAAACTGGCAATAGTGTACAGAACATCTGGACTAAATTGTGTAAAGGAGTAAATGAAAGCATAAAATTAACGGTATCACCCCAAGCAAGGATAAGGTAATGATGCTTTCCAGAATCAAACTGCAGTTCTTTCAAAAAGACATGAAGTGGTAGTGATTGGGGAGTTAAATGATCCCATCTGTTGGGAGACAAATTTTGCCAGGCATAATCCTTCCAACTGCTGACAACTTTCTGTTTTCTAGAAGATACAATAAAATCAACTGTCCTTAGCTTGACACTAACTAAAATGGAAGACTTAGTCAATAAATCAGAATTAGCAGGAATTCTGCAGGAAATAAATTGAAAACAATGATGAGTATGATTCCATGGCAGTAAAGACAAATGGAAAAAGAAAAATAAGTTGTATTCCTAAGAACGGAATACTAAAAATGCACACACAAATAATTCCAATAGAAGCAATAGAAAGGAAACAGTAGAAAGCTTAGGAAGATCTGAAAAATAAATTGGATGGAAGTTGGTTTGAAACTCAAACTACTACCGGTACATCTACATCTACCCTGTGGGAGGATGTTATACGGGTATCACAAGGTTCTGTCTTTGGTCCGTACCAATCAACATTTTATTCATGAATTGAATGAATAAGTAGAGAAAATACAAATGACACAAAACTGTTGGGATACTGGAATACAAAAATAAAAATTAAACATTCTTGATAGATTCTGATAGGTTGGAGATACTTGAAAGAAATAATGAGTAAAGTCTAACACAAATTCAAAGTTTTTACTTAGGAAACAGAAATTAAATGTACAAATAGAATAGGAGAAAGTTATTTGGTCATTATTCATCAGAAAAAGATCAGGGAAGTATAATCAATCAAAATGAATATGAGCCATCATTATTACAAGATTGCTAAAACATTTTATATTATACTATATTGATGAGCATTGTGTCCATTTCTGGGCATCAAACTTTTAAAAGACTCTAACAAATTGGAACAAGGTCAGAGAAACATGTAAAATGATCAAAGGATTAGAAATTATATGATTAAATTAAGAGAAATTGAAGGAAATGGGAACATGTAACCTCGAGACAATTTAAGGTACAGATAATAATGGTCCTTATGTGCCTGAAAGGATATCAAAAGGAAGCCAAGGCCTTTTCTTTGTTGTCCCAGACACAACGAAGGATTTAAATTACAGAAAGACAGATTCTGACTGAATATTGGGGGTGAAGGATGGGATTGAAACAGAAAGTTTCATATATAAATTGTTTTACCGGTGGCACCTTCCTCCAGCACAATTGGCAAAAATGTTTCCGAAACTTTCTCCAAAGTGCTGGAAATGCAATGAAGGTATAGGAACATACTATCATCTATGGTGGACCTGCCCCAAGGTGAAGAACTTTTGGATTAAGATCAAAAACTGCCTTGAACAAATTACCTCACGAACGATTCCCTTAAAGCCGGAGCTTTTCTTGTTAGGTATTTTCAAAGAAAAAATTACAAATGAAGATACATATATAATTCTATACATCACAACAGCCGAAAGAATTATATAGGCCCAAATCTGGAAAACCGAACAAATCCCAACTACGTTAAATCTCGTTAATAAAGTATTTGAGTGCACAGAACTCAGAAGGATGTCATTGGAAATGCAAGATAAAGATGATTCGGAATTTTATAAAACTTGGGACAGGTGGTATAGTTGGCTTAACCAAAACAAATATCAAAAACTACTATAGTTATATATCATAAACTAAGACATACAAACAATAACAAATGTCAACCTTTCTGCATAGACCAGAACAAACTATGGGGATATATACAATTCTACAAAGTCTTAAAATATTAATCAAGTTGAACAAATGAACCGTTGTTGAAAAAGGAAATATCATTTTATTGTAACAATAACTGACTGAATATAATATATTACAATAACAGAAAAGAATAAAGAAGATATTGGAAGATATAAGGAAGGTAATGATGTAAACAATAAATATATAGAATAAACATGTCTTTGTATCACTAGGCTGTAAAAGGATAGTGTCGACGGGATGGTTGACATGTATGTTCAATGTTTTCTATTTTCAAAGATATTTGATACTTTATTTGTATATACATATGTTTATATGTGTTTATATGTTTGCTTGTATGTTTGTTTTTTTAACATAATTAATAAAGATTATTTAAAAAAAGAAACAGAAAGTGACAGTGGAATTGTGCTAGAATGGTGCAAATAAATACAATCAGGTATCTTATCACATGATCTCCCAAATGGATAAACTATTTCTGTAGATGATAAGTTCAGTCTAAGAAATCTTGGTTTAAACTAACCAGATTCGTACATGCTAAAAAAAAATTCTCATGAGCAAGGAAGAGGAAGTTAAATTGGACTAAGGAGCTGGCAGCAAGAAAATTGGAAAGACAAGGAAGTAAGCAGCTAGCAAACAGGTTTCTGACAGTTTTAACTGATAAAGATATTTATTCCTCAATTCTGTTTGGCCTTGTATCTTCATACTTTTTTGTTGATATCTTTGTTATTTGTTTGTTAATCGTAAAACCTGTTAATGCACTAAATTCTTTTAATTTTCCCATTAATATTTCAGTTCTCTCTAAAGGATCTTTCAAAACACGTGCCAAATCATCTGCAAAAACTCTTAAATCAGAAGTCTCCTTTTAAATTTGTACTGCCACAATCCTCTCATCCAGACTTATGTCTCTGTTCAAAATTGCAGAAACCAAAATGAATCAAAAAGGAGACAGTGGGCAATTCTGTCTTGTTCTTTTTTGTATCTCACATGGTTTTTGTTGGACCTTCATTAACCATAATTTGTGGTTTCTGTGAAGTATAAATAGACTTGATTCATTTTATAAAATTTTCTCCAAAATTCATTTATTTCAAAGGTTTAAATAGAAAAGCCCAGTTTAAATTGTCAAAAGCTTTCTCTGCATCTAAAAAAATTAATGCAGCTTATTTTTATTGTGCTGGTCCAAATATTCTAGAATACCAACACCCTTCTGACATTGACTATTAACTGTCTTTTATGTAAAAACCCATACTGATCTTCATGAATAAATTATTCCAAGATTATCTTCAATCTATTAGCTAGGATCACTGTGAACAACTTATAATCATTATTCAGGAATGATATTGTCTATAATTTATTTCTTATTACAGTCAATTCCTGTCCCTCTCTTGGTATTAATGCTATTTTAGCCTCTCTGGCATTTTTCCTCCTTATTAAATAGAATTTGACATATTTTATAAGGGTTGTAGGAGTTCAGCCTCCAAATATTTACAGTATAATAGGAGACTGATAGTCCATCCTGTCCTGGTATTTTTCATGATTTAATCTTTTTAATAGCCTGAAAAACTTCCCTTATTGTTATGGGTCCATTCATAATAGTCTTTGTTTTTCTGTAATTTTTGGTTATTTTTAAATATTCCTCCATTTTCTCCAAGAAATGTCATGTTCTTTTTACAAATTAGAATACTACTGATAAAACAGTTTTTGTATAGCAATATTATCTATTAATATTATAATACAGTTTTGCAGTTTCAATATAATTTCCTTTTCCTCCTCCTCCTCCTTTCTTTCTTTCTTTCTTTCTTTCTTTCTTTCTTTCTTTCTTTCTTTCTTTCTTTCTTTCTTTCTTTCTTTCTTTCTTTCTTTCTTTCTTTCTTTCTTTCCTTCCTTCCTTCCTTCCTTCCTTCCTTCCTTCCTTCCTTCCTTCCTTCCTTCCTTTCTATTTCCCTGGTTTGTTTGAATATTTTTTTGCTTTGAATAGTTCATTTTTATTTCAATTTCTTTTACTCGTAATACTGATAGCGGATGCTGTAAACAATTTGATGAGAAATACCAATCTTCTCTGGCAATTTCTTTAACTCTTCTTTTTTTGGTAAGAGTTAGGGTTAGGGTTAGGATTACGGTCAGCAAAGTAGCGTATTTTTTATTTTGCTTTGTCTTTTTCACTTCAGCATTATATTGTATAAAATAAAGTCTAATAGAAGCTTTTCTTGTATACCAAACTATTTTTAAATTAGTGCCTTTATTTATTTATTTTTAAAAATCTGCTTTTTTTCACAATTCTTCATGCTAGCTTCTTTTTGAAACAATGTTTCCTTTTATTCCATGTAAAAAGAAATAGCTTTCCTTTTATCAACCAAGCTCACAGGGATACAAATGTTGAAGTTCAGAATTCAATTCTGTACATAAACTTTTCTTTTTCTTTATCTTACTTTCTTCTTTTACATTTCTTCTTTTTTCTTTCTTTGCACTTTTCTTTTTTCTATTTCTCCTTTTTCTGAGTGTATTTTGTTTTTACTTTTACTATTGTAATTAAAACATTTAATAAAAAATTCTGGAGGGAGGAAGAAAGTTGGCTTCAAATATTGCAGGAATTCATTTTGCTTATTGCCTCACTCTAGTTGTTCTCGACATGTTCATGTGCCTAATTTCAAGACCCTACAGTAGTGATGATCTTCAAACTTCTGAGAAGCTTGGGTGCAGAACACCTAAAACCCATCTGGATTACATATGTTTCAATGAGTATTCCTTTTGCAGTTTGAGGGTGGGTGTTTTCATGTTTCAAGGAGTCTAGGACCAAAATAGGTTTTAGGTCTTGTAGGGGCTTTAAGGCACTTTTTCATCTTTTTTTTTTTGGCTGGGAAGATTGTTGTTTAATTCTATGAACTGGTGTTTGGGAACCTCAGAGTTTTGCCTCGACGTCTTTTTTTTAAAAAGAGGAAAACATGGCCCATTTTTCATTAGTTGTTAAGTACATCCCATTTACAATGCTGAGCAAAATTTACTGCTATGGATGGAATGCAGTGGTGGGTTCCTGCCGGTGCGGTCCACTCTATAGCACCGGTAGTGGCCCGCTGGTGACGTCACAGTACCGGTGCGGTCGGTTGCCGGTGCCTGGGCGCCGCCATTTTTTTTAAAAAAATATTTTTTTTAAATTTTCTTCTGCGCATGCTCAGAAGCTGAGCTTCCGGCACTGCGCATGCGCTGCCTTCCTACCCCACAGTGAGTCCAAGCAGGGGAGGATGGCTGAGGGAGCGCGTGAGACCCTGAAAGAACGGGCGGCAGGAGCTATCTCCATTCCACTCCCTTCAGCAGTCCGAGAAGCCACGAACACGTGGTGATGATCCCAGGCATTTTCGCACGTTCGAGGTTTCTCGAGCTGCTGAGGGGAGGGGGAATGGGCGGCAAGACCTATCTCAGTTCCCCTCCCTTCAGCAGTCCGAGAAGCCATGCCCACCCAGTCACATGGCCAGCAAGCCACACCCACCCGGTCATATGGCTGGCAAACCCACACCCACAAAATAAGCCATGCCCACAGAGTGGTAGTAAAAAAATTAGGAACCTGCCCCTGATGGAATGCCTTGTACACTTAATTTTTATTCATCTGCATACTGCTCTTTCAATAAAATGATTTTCAAACAAAAGACTCAAAGGATAAAAATCCAAACTTCATAGCAGTAAAGTTTGCCACCATCTCCAGGAAATCTCATTAAAGCTTGCCTGTTTTTATCATTGTGACTGCATTGTTGTCAAATAGGGAAGCTATTATAGCTAGGCTGCAAACATATGGGCAAGCACTAGATGGAAACAGAGAGGTAGGATTTAGTGTCTGTTTTTGCTGCCAGTTAATGGTTTTCTTGAATTTTTTTTAGATATGATCGTTCTACAATAAAACCAACATGATAGAAATCTGACCAGGAAAAGTGAGATGTTGTTCTCATCAAAGGCTTTTGCTCTGATACTTGCCACCTACCTAGCCCAACCATCTCTTTAAGCATCATGAAATTGAAATCAATTTAAATAAGGCTGAATACAGCAGTAGGAAATCAAATTTCCCTCTCTCTGGTTATCCTCCTTGCCTTTGTTGTAAATCAGCCTTGTGTGTTTTCCTGAAGTTCTGTCCCCAGGCAAGAGCAGCATTTGCTTTTAACCTTTCCAAATTAAAACAAGTTTGGAGTGCACTTTGATTCAAAGCCGTGGTTCCATTTATTTTTTATTTTGTTTACTCAAGCAATTCCCACTCGATCGCATCAAAGTTTGGTATTCACAGTTAAGCACTGTTAATCTGCATGATGAATATAACAAAGCTTATGAAAGAATCCCAAATGGACAAGCATGATAAGAGATGGGACAAAGCGCTTGGCAAGACTCCAAGTATACAGGATATTTTTGTATCCAGATTCATTAATTGCTTGCAGACAAAATATGACTAATAGGGTGGCTTAAAAGTATTAAGACTCCCTTGGTGGGATTTTTCCTCTGTGTCATCCGCCGCTCCCTCTGCATTACAAAAAGAATATGGTAATAATTTATCCCATTAGTAAGAATTTTCTTTCCCTTGTTTTGTTAAACCACATTATATTTGAAACTTATTTTGGCCAAACTTTTTGCAGTATTAAAGTGCAGAGAAGTAGGAGCCCATAAGCAATCCAGTCTTCGCATGGATTCCCAGAAAATGCTTGCAGATCCTCAAGGACATTAAACAAAGCACCAGAAGGCCAGACAAGGAATAATGGATGGAAACTGACCAAAGAGAGATTCAACCTGGAAATAAGGAGGAACTTTCTGACAGTGAGAGTGATCAACCAGTGGAACGCCTTGCCTGCGGAGGTTCTGAGAGCTCCAACACTTGAGACTTTCAAAAGGAGATTGGACTGCCATTTATCCGAAATGGTGTAGGGACTCCTGCTTGAGCGGGGGTTGGACTAGATGACCTACAAGGTCCCTTCCAACTCTAATAATAATCTAATTGCCTGTTACTGCTCCGTCATCTCCTCCTTCCCCTGGAAAAGGACAAGAAGAAGCGCCATGCTCCCTGAACATATGGAACATCCCTTCTTGGTGTACAATGAAATGAAGCCGGGGGAATTGCTTGTCCCATATTAAATCCCAGTCTTTTCCCTGAGAGGGGA
The DNA here is from genome assembly GCA_023053685.1 of Diadophis punctatus similis. Taxonomy (NCBI): domain Eukaryota; kingdom Metazoa; phylum Chordata; class Lepidosauria; order Squamata; family Dipsadidae; genus Diadophis; species Diadophis punctatus. The sequence continues at coordinate 54,622,146 of JALIGW010000003.1, forward strand.
TAAGGCTTAAATGTTGACCCAAAGGTGCTTTTTCAAGAGGCAACTACTGGACTTTCTTGTTTTTCTTTGAAGACATTTCACTTCTCATCCAAGAAGCCTCTTCAGCTCTAACTGGATGGTGGGGAATGGAAGGATTTATATTCCTTGCAGACAGCAAGACAATTCCTTCCATTCCTCACCATCCAGTCACATCTGAATAAGCTTCTTGGATGAGAAGTGAAAGGTCTTCAAAGAAAAACAAAAAAAGTCCAGTTGCCTCTTGAAAAAGCACCTTTGGAACAACCATGACCTGGATGACTGAGAATCTCCATAGACGCTTGAATGTTAAGGTGGTGTGTTTTACACCAAAGTGGTCTTTACAACCTATTTAAGGACTGAAGGAATGCACCTTAAAGCAACTTTTAGGAAGAACCCTTCTGTGTCAAGAGTAGTTAGAAGGCGCAGCAAATCCAGGCTACCAAAGTGAAATGTAATATCACAGGGATAGAAAAAAGAAGATAGAAAAAAGAAGCACATAGATAAAATAATTTTTGTAATTTAACTATCCTCTCCTCTTAAGAATGTTAAGCCTTTAAGGCAGTGCCTGAAGGTCTTAGCCTGGCACCCATTCATTCATTGCTGAAGTCATGCAGAACTTAATCTACATTGGTCAGCCTTGAGGCCATTTTCAGAGAACTGTGAATCAAGTTGAATTCCCACTTGGTAGAAGAGGCCTGCGGTTCTAAATAATACATCCAGCAAATTTACTGCTGGCCACATAAGCAGAAAGCTGAGAAAGTGAATAAAACCCAAAGAAATACTAGTCTGGTCACCCCAAAAGAGCTCTGGCTGACAAAGACTTTAATGAGGTAATAAATCCAGCACTTCACTTGAGGTCCACAGACTCCAACATCGTGACTTTGAAATTTGGTGACAATATGGCTTATTCTCAGAGGGAGTAGTGTCTGCAGGGAAAGTGAGGAGGGTCAACAATGTTGTGGTGTGGTGACATGAGTTCCACCACTTTTCTACATGTATTGTGATTTGCAGCAAACTTGGAAGGGACGGACTTTATGATGTAACATAATACTAGTAGAAAGAGGGTGGGCTTGCAGCGTGATGCTGATGAGGTCGGTCTGGTCCTCACCCCTAACTCCTTTGAGTACCATGGTCCAGTGCTGTGATTTTTAGAGATTCCTCACCCCACCCCAAAGAAAATGAGAGGGCACCGAATGACAAATTGCATCAGCTTCCTATCAAATGATGCCCATTGCACTGTCAAAATGTAATTTGCCCTGAACTTTCAGAGATCTAATTTGGGGGGGGGGGGGCTGGGATGGTGTTGTAATGATGAGGTTACAAGTTTTCCCCCAAAAGCATTCTATTCCCATTCTCGTCTTTAATTCCCACCATCTGGCCTTCCGGAAAGCGATAAAAACTTGGCTCTTCCGGCAGGCGGGGTGAAAGCGAGACCAAGTAGATTACATATGGGTCTCCCCCCTTGATTGTATAGATGAGATACTCTTTTTAACTTTTGTATTTTGTATTTTTTTTAACTACTGTATTTTATATTGTATTTTATATTGTATTTTATATTGTAATGGAATCTACATGTTGTGAGCCTCCCAGAGTCCTCAGGGAGTTGGGCAGCATAGAAATCCATTAAATTAAATTAAATTAAATTAAATTAAATTAAATTAAATTAAATTAAATTAAATTAAATTAAATTAAATTAAATTTTTAAAGTCTTTTAAAAAAACTTTTCCCTTCCTGTGACATCACTATCGTTTCTATGTACCCATTGTACCTGGGACAGTTCCAAAGCCTAGTATATATTTTCTGTACGAAGCAGAGGAGTAGCCCAGATAGTCAAATGCATAATGCTTCACAACCCCACTCAATTCAGGTTACTGCTTTGACTGATTTTAACAGAATAACAGAGTTGGAAGGGACCTTGGAGGTTTTCCGTGCTCAGGCAGGAAACCCTATACCATTTCAGACAAATGGTTGTCCAATCTCTTCTTAAATTTTTTTTTATTCATGTATTCTTAGTATATAAAATAATATATAAGCAATAAAATACCTTATTCCACCAGACTTGAAATATTGGGATTAGACAATTTACAACTACGTCGCCTCCGATCTGATCTAAATGTAGTTCATAAAATCATATACCAAAATGTCCTTCCTGTCAATGATTACTTCAGCTTCAACTGCAACAATACACGAGCACACAATAGATACAAGCTTAATGTAAACCGCTCCAAACTCAATTGCAGAAAATACGACTTCAGCAACAGAGTGATCAATGCCTGGAATTCACTGCCCGACTCTGTGGTTTCTTCCCCAAACCCCAAAAACTTTAACCTTAGACTGTCTACAGTCGACCTCTCCCCGTTTCTAAGAGGTCTGTAAGGGGCGTGCATAAGCGCATCACTGTGCCTACCATCCCTGTCCTGCTGTCCTATTGTCCTCTATTATCGGTACTTTTTACTTATGTTATGTTTATACAAACAACTACTATCCTGTAAATGTTTGACAAACAAATAAAATAAATAAAATGAAAATAAATATTCATAGCATATTTATTTATCTATTATGGGTAGTCCTCGACTTACGACCACAATTGAGCCCAAAATTTATGTTGCCAAGAGAGAAATTTGTTAAGTGAGTTTTGCTCCATTTGATGACTTCTCTTGCCACATTTGTTAAGTGAATCACTGCAGTTGATAAGTTAGTAACCCGGTTGTTGAGTGAATCTGGCTTCTCCATGGACTTTGCTTGTGAGAAGGTTGCAAAGGGTGATCACATGACCCCAGAACACTGCGACCGTCATAAATATGAGTCAGTTGTCAAGCATCTAGATGTAAATCGCATGATCATCAGGATGCTGCAACGATCACAAGTGTGAAAAACGGTCATAGGTCACTTTTTTTCAGTGCCGTTGTAACTTTCAACGGTCACTAAATGAACTGTTGCAAGTTGAGGACTACCTGCACTATATTTAAATGCCATCACAATCAATTTAACTCTCAGCACCATCCGAGGAACAAGAGTTAGAATTAGAGACTTAAGAATACAGCTAGCCTTTGTTGCTTGTTGTTTCCGAATTTTTGTGGAAAGTTTTGTAACGGGGAAAGTTGTGCGCTTTTTTTTTCCCAATTCCATGGAGATTCTCTCCAGCAAAAAGCATAAAAAATAAAGACACTATAGTATACAGAGAGCCTCACTGAATAAATCTCAGGGCTCTGCAAGAGCCGAGTTGAATAGGAAATACCAACAATCCACTCTTCCTTCAGACAACCCATAGACTGTCATTTCTTTCTTCATTAAGTCTTAATTCAAGCTTTTCCATAATCTTTGATTTTGGAAAATGTGTTCCTTAAAAAAAAAGTACCTTCAAATCTGCATGGGCAGCTTTACTAAGGGATGTGGAAGAAATATCTCTAACATAGAATGATTTGCAGGATGGAAAAGAAAGGATTTTATGCTTGAAATCCAGCACGGATTACAAATTCGCACTCCTTCTTTTAACACAGATTAAAAGAAATCTGCATTATTACATTAATACTAATTTTAAAATACCTTCTTAAGAGGAAAAAGAGTAAACATATTCCTCAAACTGCCTCTTCAAAAGATCTTATTAAGTGAATGTCGACAACATTGTTTTCTCTCAGTCTTTCAGGTAAACAGTCTAAGGATGTGCTGTGTGTTGGAATGACGCCTAAATCCCAAGGCAGTTGGGGTAATTTAGAACAGATTGTCATGTACTCAAGGTGAAACAAATGATTCTATCTCATCCTGGTATACATCAAAACCCGCTATGAAACTCTAGTGCCATCTGTTGCTTTGATGCTCTAGTCCGCTGCAAACTTTGATGGTAAAACAGCTGCATCCTCTTCCGCCCCAAATTGTCAGTTGCATAAAACATCATAGACATAGAGAATAGAAAAAGGCCTGTCTGGATATGAGGATGACCCTTACTGTTAAGGAGTGTGCAGAGCGACCCCTGAGTTATCAGGGACATGCACGTTGAAACGGGGTGTTTCAGCGTGGTAACCAGTGGATAGGAGTAATGATCTAGTCACAAACAGATTTGTTAAAGTGTATAAAGTAGTTTACTTTTAGATAAATAGCACAGTCCAATTAAACAGTCCAGGTCATACATGTTCAGTCAGTCAATATCAAGAAGTACAATAATCTTCTTACCAGCCTTTCTTTGTCATACATCAAACAAAGATATTACAGCTTACAAGCACATCAAACTATTATAGAGTAACAGAGCTTCACACAGAGCTCACTATCAGACACAAAGTCAATCACGAATGAATCAGCAGAGAGAATTCCAGAGCATTTCCAAACTACGATCTCTAGCTCCCTCTTATGGCAATCTTGAAACACCACATCCAATCAGAGTACAGCAATACATTTAAAGTTATAGTACTTGAATATATACAAACATAGATTGGTGGCTTGTTTATATATTAACAACCCAACCGTTTGGACATAGTCCTAACACTTACTATCTAATCACAATCTGTTGGAAAAATCACAAGGTTATAGGATCGAAAGATTGAGAGAGAACAGAGCAGTTAGGTGTCAGAGAGCCTGACACCCAGATGATTGACAGTTTAAACAATCTGTCTAAAGTTGCTACTCCTCCTGTTTAGGTACAGGAGGAGTAGCAACAGGTAACAATGTAATTACAGAGACCAACAGTGCAATATGATTTGCCAAACTCAGTCATGCAAGATTAAAAGGGGGTGGTCTGGTTTGGCTATCACCAATGGAGAATCAAGTTGATGTGGGGCATATAAAGTTATGTAACATGCAAGGTCAACATGCAATTGACTTTATGAATACATGCAGCTGGAATCTATTCGGTAAACTAAGAATGAGTGAATGCTAGCTTAATGAATCATGTGAACCCAGCCGCGATATTATACATGCATACATATATAGGTACTCAAACTAACTCAGAATATTTAGACTGAGATAAATGCAAGTTACACTGTCTTTATAAAAAGATTTGAAATTCAGCTGCTGTGTTTTATAGAGGCTGCACTCCAGGGGTGGGTTCCACTTACCTTCCCTACCGGTTCGCATCGTGTCGGAAGTGCACATTTTGCACTTCTGACGTCACGTCGGGGAAATGACCTCTCTGCGCATGCACAGAAGCCTTTGTGCATGCGCAGAGGATTCTTTGCCAGCCGCTGTCAAGGAGCGGCGACCGGAGGACTGGTTCGGAGGCGTGGCCAGCCTGCCATCGCTGCCAGTTCGGCGAGCAGGGGCAAATTTCTGCCACCAGTTCAGGCAAACCAGTCCAAACCGATGGCAACCCACCATTGCTGCACTCCCACAGAGACAAGGGACACAATTAGCATTTTCTAGGTAGACAAGCCAGACAATTATTTATGCAATAGGGAGGGATTCATATAGTTTATTGAAAGAAACAACATATTAAGCAATTGACCCTAGTTTAAAAAACAAATTATCTACGTTCATATAGTATGCTAATCCACAAACAAGGTAGCTATATTTAGGCTCAGGATATTGCCTAAACTTTGTGAAAGGCAGATAAAGTCTACTCAATTTTTTTCTTGGTATCAGTTAAGAAAGTCAGAACTCTGAGCAGCCCACAAAGTCTACTGGAAGATGAGCTTTAAACTTCATTTTGAGAGTATTTCAGGACCTTGCTGTCTCACTGAATATATACTGATCTCCCATACAGCCCCGGTGGGTAAGACCAAAAACAAACCTGGCCAATATGCTCTTAAATTAATTAAAACAATTATTTTGATCCTTTTTGGTAAGGCTTGCTCTCAATAGTTAAGCCAGAACTAAGTGACAGTGTACACATTTGGGCCACCTTTGAAAACTCTCAGGATATTGGTCCAAGTTCAGTTGAAGATTAAGTCTGGAAAGACTCCGGTGCTAATAGAAGGAAAGAACTCCATGAATAACATGTTCTTGTGAATTAACATTGCTGGTTTGTTTGACAAAGCTGGCTAGTTCACCTGGCTACTGGAAGTAATCACTATAAGAATTAATACAAAACTGGATATGCACAACACAGTAGGCTAAATTATGAGTTCACTGCTCAGTATAGTGTGCAAACCCATCCAAGGTAGTTAATCTAATATATAGTTATTAATATAGCCCAGGCTAGTTGCGTGAAAATAGGCCAGTGACTAAAGTCAGTGAACTATAGGTTGGTATGTTGTGCACACTCAGACGTGCAGATTATAGGTGATTCTGTAATATCTAGTACTGTGCAATTCACAGGACTGACCAATAACAAAATGTAATATCATAATGGAATTATTAAGAGTTATTGACTGAGGTGAGCAGTTATAAAATCAATTAATTAGTTAGTTAAATTTACAATCAGATTAAAAGTAAAGTGTCCCTTAAGTTGAATGCAACTTCTGGTGATTTCTTGGACTTGTTTGTGTAGCTTTCTTGCAAGCGGTGTGACAAAGGGTCTGGAAAATAAAACATACAAAGAGCGGTTGCAGGAACTGAGCTTGGACAGTCTGGCGAAGAGAAGGACCAGGGGTGATATAATAGCAGTGTTCCAATACTTGAGGGGATGCCACAGAGAGGAGGGTGTCAGGCTGTTCTCTATGGCACCAGAAATCCAAACAAGGAATAATGGATAGAAGCTGATCAAGGAGAGATTCAACCTGGAAGTGAGGAGAAACTTTCTGACGGTGAGAGCAATCAATCAGTGGAACAGCTTGCCAGCGGAGGTTGTGAGAGCCCCAACACTTGCGACCTTCAAGGAGAGACTGGACTGCCATCTGTCTCAAATGGTGTAGGAACTCCTGCTTGAGCAGGGGGTTGGACTAGATGACCTACAAGGTCCCTTCCAACTCTAATAATAAATCTAAATCTAAATGTGCACTGTGTCTGCAGCTTTCTTTTTGCCAAATTTATATCAGAAGTTTCATGAGTTATTTTAGATAACTCATGAAATCTAAAATCTAAATCTAAATCTAAACTAATTTTTTACTAATTTTCTTTCACTTCCCAATTGTAGTTACTTTTTGTAACCTTTTTGATGATACGAATGTTCAGCCAGGCTTTGCTTAGGTTTTCAAGCTTCCAGGCTGAAGTTTGTATGAAAGTTCCATCTGCTATGCGCAGAGTCACCTTACCAGAATGTTGAAAAGAAATTGCATGTTCTTAGACAAAAGTAATATCCGCTGTAGTCTTCAAAATGAAAATAATAATAATAAGGGGGAGATTTTTCATTAAAAAAACAGCCTTTCTTAGGTGTCATAGACAAAGATGACATAAATGAAGCAGATAACAATCCCAAAAGTGGGAATGTATCAGCAGCTCAGAACAAAGAGCATATCGAGAAGACAGCAGGATCCCACTCAACATCTTGTATCTTGAAGACCTGTTTAAAATGGCAAATGTTACAGCATTGCTCTTCTGCAAACTGCTTATCGGCAAATGTATCCCATCTGAACAAACAAGTAAACACGTAAGACTTCTTTCAAAGGCAAGACAGCAGAGATTATAATCACGTGGCAGACAGCAAATTTCCTCAGTCTTGTTTGCAATAGTGGCAGAGTTTATTAATGCAGAGAGATATCAAAGTAATATCTCCCAATATCACTTAGGAATATAATTGAAAGTAAATAAATAGACCACTGGAGCCTTAGTATCCTACCAGATCTCCACTCATTCAACAAGGTTAGTATACCACAAGAATTCCACACAAATAGATGCTATTTTTTTGGGCCAATAATCAATCAATCAAAATAAAGCTGGAAGGGACCTTGGAGGTCTTGTATTCCAACCCCCTGCTTAAGCAGGAGACCTTATACCGTTTCAGACAAGTGGCTGTCCAGTCTCTTCTTAAAAACCTCCAGTGATGAAACACCCACAGCTTCTGAAAGTAAGTTGTTCCATTGGTTAATTGTTCTCACTATTAGGAAGTTTCTCCTTAATTCCAGGTTGCTTCTCTCCTTGATTAGTGTCCATCTATTGTTTCCTGTCTTGCCTTCTGGTGCTTTGGAAAATAAGTTGACCCCATCTTCTTTGTGGCAACTCCTCAAATATTGGCATTACACTAGCATAATACCACTATTATGTCACCCATAGTCCTTCTTTTCTCTAGACTAGCCATATCCATTTCCTGCAATTGTTCTTCATATGATTTAGTCTTTAATCCTCTTGTTGCTCTTCTCTGTACTTTTTACAAAGTCTCAACACAATAATGAAGAAGATAAAACAGAATAACCCATTCAACACAACTGCGGGCATTTTTATTTGTCACAGTGGGCATCTCAGAAACATACACATATAAAATGCCTATCTCTTAATTTAATCCTACCCTTCAAGAATGTAGCCCAAGTGTTCTTGAGAGGTTTATTAGGAAAACTTTTATTTCTGAGTAGCTTTGGAGCTCCCAAAGAGCCCCTTGCTTTGAGTTCTTAGGTAGGAAATTATGCTAGTTGACTGCCAAAATGCATAACTTCTAAATTCTGCTGTCCATAGGTCTGAGGAGCGGCTGAGGAGCCAGATACTTTTACTTTTTAAATCAAGATTCCTTTTAAAAATTAAAAGCCATCCAAAGGCTAACCTAGTTAGCAACTGTAGCAATGCTAACATGGGGACCTAGAATCAGGTCCATTGATAATACATGATGAAAGGCATGGCACTGGACAACAATGGGTCTTACAGGCCTTGTTTCAATACTATTGTTAGTTTTCAAACTAAAGAAAAGTTACATTACACTAGCATAGTTAAATCATTTGCAGAATGTTGAAATTAGTGCCACGGGAAACTTGGAAGTTAGAGGATACCGTGATAAAGATGACCTGCACTGATTACAGGAAAAGGACATCTACAGGAAATGAAGAGGATATGGAAGCATGGATAATTGAATATATAAAGCCAAGGATGTATATTGAAGGTTTTTTTAAAAAAAAAAATCAAGATAATAGCCACTACCATGCAATCAAAGCCCCATATCTCTCTCTTTTTTTAAATGTATATCGTGTTTAACATTGCACCCACTTTTAAAATGAACTTTGATTGCATAGTAATGGCTGTCATTTTGTCTTTTCTGGCCCATCTGTAAATACCTATGCATGACGCTCTACCATTAACGTTTGTTTCCCTGCTCTAGTAATTATTCTTATTCACATTGCATTAAAAGAGGCAGTTAAGGAATGATCTACCCATGTTTCCCCGAAAATAAGACCCTGTCTTATATTTTTTGAACCCTGAAATAAGCGCTTGGCCTTATTTTTGGGAGGTCTTATTATTTTGGGGCGCGTGGAGCAAGACGGGGATCCTCTTGCCATCTTACCTGATTTACAGCTCTGTCTCCCTAACCCTAACCAGAGGAAATGGCAGGGACCGGCTGCACATGCGTTTAAATATATTCGGGGAGGGCTTATTTTGGGGGGAGGGCTTATTTTTGGGAAAGGGCTTATTTTCGGGGAGGGCTTATTTTCGGGGGATGTCTTATTTTCAGGAAAACGCGGTATGTGTTGACTGCTCTTACCAAATACACAAGAAACTGTTGTAAAGTTAACTCATGTTAGCAGACATTATTCAACTATCCTCAAAAGGCTCCAGAACTTTCCCTTGAATCCAACTAGTACTATCTCACAAATCAATACCAAGCCACATTTATTTAAGTTGGCTTAACATAAAGGAACACTCAATATTATAAATATATATATTACTTGGATTAGGGGTGAAATCCTCTGAAGTCTGCTACTGGTTCGCTTCACGCACGCATGCGCGCCGTAGGCACTACCATGCAGTGCTGAAAAAGGAGCATTTTGAAGCCATCAGAGTCTGCAAAGGTAAGTAGAACAATGGGGGGGGGATCACCACGCAATTTAGATTAGCTGGAAATCCTGCTTTCTAGCTAATCTAGATTGCGCGGCACAGCTGCTTGTCGCACAGCTGATTGTCAGATATACTGATTCGCCCGAATCGGTAGCATTTTTTACTACTGGTTCAGGCGAACCGGTCCGAACCGGTAGCATTTCACCTCTGACTTGTATACAGGAGAAGTGGTCCAAAGAATTCGTGGAACATATTTGTATGCTGTTTCATTGAAGGGGTTAAACTGACAACCAGCAAAAGATGCCTTACTTTGTGTCACATTGTGGTGGTGTGGAAGCTTTAGTAAGAAAATATTATGAACTTTCCAATCTTTTCAAATTCAAGAACCTCTCAGTAGATGTGCCCTCAGTTTGATTTGCTTGAGCATCTTTCTGGGTCACTGCTTGGAAAAATTATGATCAATATTGAGTTGACATGAGTGGCATAAAATATGTAGTTAGAAAAATCCCTAAATACTAGAGCTGGGTGCACTTTGAAATTGAGGGAAGAAGTGCTTTGAATTTAGCAGGAGCATAGCAGGAGTCTCTTCTTCATTCAGGTAGTATGACTTTTTCGGAGTTTGCTCTGGCCTGAAAATAAGGTGCTGTTTTAAGGAATCCTCTCAGCAAATCTGATCCAGTTCTGAAGCCTTAGAAAAATAACACGACTTTAACAAATAAGGGAGAGGTAGTTTATTTTCAGTTGTGTGAATCCAAAGCATTACTTTCAAATAATATTTAAAGCATACAGAACCTTCTAAATATCAAAATATATTCTTGCTTCATTTATAAATCATCCAAATTTTCCAATCATGATCAGAATAGTATTTATCAAAATCTAATTCTAATGATCTCCTTTACTCATGGATCTTAATTCCTGTAGAATAAAGATAAATTAATGTCCATTTAATAGTCTGATAGATTTCTATTGCTAAAATGGACTATTATAATCCAAGTTTGGCCTCCAGCATCAAAGATCCTAAATAATTACTACATGATGGTCATAAACATTTGTCTGAACTTGAGCCTGTCTATTGAAAGACAGCCAGCCTTAATTTAAGAACTCCATCTGATTGCAAAATCTGTTGCAACCTTTAACAAATGATTATGCTGGCTAATTATTTAAACTGGAAACATTTGCAATTCAATATGCCTTTTTTATTTTAAGCAATTAGAGTTTTCAGGTATTCTTCCTCCAGCTTCTAAGAATATTTCTAACACCACTGATAGGTAAGAAAGCTTTTACTTGTTACTTCTACAAACAATTATTCCAGAAATCAATCAGCATGCTAACATTTTGTGGTCATCTATTCTAAATAACTTCCAAAAGGCAAAACCGATTCAACGATTAATCTATTTGCAAAGTAAATTTGTACAAATTTCTGTGTCATTATCCAAATTAGCTATTAAGAAAACATATTATTTTAATACAAGGGAGGAATGCATGTATACATCCATTTAACAGTAAAAAAAGCTAATTGTCAGGGTTCCAAATAGCATCGAAAATTAAATCAGAGTCTGAGGCAAAGTATTCCTCAAAGTTCCAATTTATTAGCAGAGCCAACATTGGCACATCTGGGAGAAACCTGAAGCTGAAGTCCCCGGGGTTTCTCCACCCAGTTGAAAGTTCAAGCCCTTGTCTCCACTCCCCCAAGTCCATTACGTTGACGAATCTCCAACTGCCACCTTGGCAGGATCCACCCATCTCCTTCCATGCAAGTGCAGGAGTGCGAAGACAAAGGATGACCTTGACTATCTAGAAGGAATTTGTTATGGCTTCATATATACAGCTCTCATGCAATTCCTCCTCCCAGCTTCCCACAGTAAAGAATGCACATTAAAAGACTATAAACTGTGGCAGGCCAAAGACCCCAACTAAAATGGCTTCGGCCTGATACTAACTGAACAAAATGGCCTCCCTTCAAATATAGTGCCAAAAGGATTATACTGCATATTTTTAAAAGGAGACAGAACAACAGAGCACCTCAATAATACTCACTGCCCTTTCCATACATGTTATATAAATAATGTTATATAAAGTGCCATGATACTGTTTAATCAGTAGATGGCATAAGGCTCTATTCTATTCTATTCTATTCTATTCTATTCTATTCTATTCTATTCTATTCTATTCTATTCTATTCTATTCTATTCTATTCTATTCTATTCTATTCTTCCTAATAAAGTTATTTTCTTAGTTGATCTACTAAAGATTAGATGGTGTACAACAGGGGTGTTAAACTCAAGGCCCGCGGGCCGGATTCAGCCTGCAGGGTGCTTAAATCCGGCCCATGGGGCTGGCCTGGAAATATCAAAAAACCAGCCCGCGGTGCCTCTGCCGGCCGAAAATGGGCCGTGCGGGGACCCCATTTTCGACCCACAGAGTGTTGCAGGAGGCCATAGAGGGTGAAAATGAGGCATGGGGGAGCTGCACACGGGTCCCCCAGCAACCCATTTTGACCGGTAAAGTGTTACAAGAGGCCATTCAGGCCAAAAAAGGGGCAGGCAGGGTCCTGGAGGCATCTGTCTCATCTCTCCCCGCCACCCCATGGAGGAGAACTACAATGCTGATCCAGCCCTCAAAGAAATCCAGTTTGGCACCCCTGGTGTACAGAGTTAAGCATCATGATATCTCTGCCTTTAACAGATGCTGAAAAAATACTGTATCAAGATCGCTGCCCATGCATATTTTAACAAGAAATTATTATAACTATCTCAGATACCTTTTGTAAATAATTTGTGGAAGGAAATATTTATTAGATTTAAAAAGAGAGAGATGAAACTTCTCCCGCTAATCTTTCTGACTGCCATTCTCATTTTCTTGTTTGTTTGTTTGTTTGTTTGTTTGTTTGTTTGTTTGTTTGTTTGTTTGTTTATTTATTTATTTATTTATTTATTTGTCAAACATGTACAGGATAGTAGTTGTTTGTATAAACATAACAAATAAAAAGTACCGATAATAGAGGACAATAGGACAGTAGGACAGAGACGGTAGGCACAGTGGTGAGCTTATGCACGCCCCTTACAGACCTCTTAGAAACGGGGAGAGGTCGACTGTAGACAGTCTAAGGTTAAAGTTTTGGAGCAGTTTCAGTTTCAGTAGCAGTTTTGCTACTGAAAATGGGGGGGGGGGGATTCCCTAATCTAATGCAAAGTAAGGACAGCCCAATATTGCTAACATTATCTGCCCAGAGATGCCAGGTTAACTACCTTAAAAGCTGTTCAAACAATCATGATTTATGCTTAGATGCTGCTTTTGATAATGAATCCTGATAAAGAAACAATGGCCTGAAGGCATTTCTAAACATGTTAGTAAATACATTCAAAATCATGCTATTTATTTGGCTTCCTCTTAAAGTACATTGCAATCAAGCCTTATTTATTTGCTATCAGCCACAGAATTGAATATAAGAATGCCGTACAAGGGCCAACTAGATTTTTTTAAAAAAAAATGAAACGCCATTAAGCAGTTTACAAATATTATTGCTTTAGCTTTTTAACTGTTTGATGACATTCTTGATTGAGAGACCTTTCCTTACTTCGCTCGCTTGACACGGATAGTATGGGACTAGCAGAATATATATGTCGAATGAAATAAACATAATACAGCAGTTAAAGACTGTCGCTTTTTTAAAAAAAGAAAAGAAAAAAAATTAATTAGGAAATCCCATTTAGATAGAAAGCCAAATACCTCATCTAGCTGTAATCTAAGTAAAAGAATGAATGGCATAAAATGTAGAATACACAGAGTATTTCTGTGGCATAAAGCTGCTTTCACGTTAGCCCAGCTCGAAAGGAAACATAAAAAATACAAAGTGCTTTAAGTAAAAACAAATGTACGGTAGGGTGGTTGAGATTTGATCTGATTTCAATTCATTTCGGTGCTCTTAGGTGCGAGAGAAGAGGCAGACTGGTTGAAAAGGAGTCAATACCTGCGACCCAGGTAGGAGACCCGGAAAAAAAAATCAAGCTGCTCTATGATGCAAAGATGATCTTTTGCGTGAGAATGCCCCTGAATCTGCTGACCCATGTCCTAAAAGAACCAAACAGCTAAATCTAGAAGAACAAAACAGAAGGAAGAGTTTGCTGCAAACAAGAAAGCCAGGGGGGAAATATACATCTAGCACTAAGTGATATCTTACTTATTCATACTAAAGAAAGTCCCTTTATTTTATTTTATTTACTTATTTGTCAAAACATGTACAAGCTAACAGGTATGGTATAAACATAAACAAAAGCAAAGTAGGTACAGGTAAATTAGGACAATAGGACAGTAGGACAGGGACGGTAGGCACGATGGTGCGCTTATGCACGCCCCTTACAGACCTCTTAGAAACGGGGAGAGGTCGACTGTAGACAGTCTAAGATTAAAGTTTTTGGGGTTTGGGGAAGAAAGTCAGGTAGTGCATTCCAGGCATTGATCACTCTGTTGCTGAAGTCGTATTTTCTGCAGTCGAGTTTCGAGCGGTTTACATTGAGTTTGTATCTATTGTGTGCGCGTGTGTTGTTGCAGTTGAAGCTGAAGTAATCATTGACAGGTAGGACATTGTGGCAGATGATTTTATGAACTACATTTAGATCAGATCGAAGGCGACATAGCTCTAAGTTATCTAAGCCCAAAATTTCAAGTCTGGTAGAATAAGGTATTCTATTGCGAGCAGAGGAGTGGAGGACTCTTCTCGTGAAATATTTCTGGACTCTCTCAATTGTACTAATGTCCGATATTTATTTATTTATTTATTTATTTATTTATTTATTTATTTATTTATTTATTTATTTATTTATTTATTTATTTATTTATTTGAATGGATTTCTATGCCGCCCAACTCCCGGATGCAGTGCGGGTTCCAGACAGGTGAGCTGTATTCGAGGATTGGTCTGGCAAATGTATATTCTGCTAGTCCCTTGGAAATATGGAATAAAACATTTCAGTGAAACACACAGGACCTTCCAATTTTCCTTCATATTATAACTGTACATTAAAAAGTCTTCATCAGAACACACAGGCTTACAACAGTTCATTTAGTGACCGTTCAAAGTTACAAAGGCACTGGAAAAAGTATCTTACAACTGATTTTCACACTTACAACTGTTGCAGCATCCCCATGTTCATGTGATCAAAATGCAGATGCTTCACAACGGAATCATATTTATGACGGTTGCAGTGTCCTGATGTCATGTGACATGAGCATCCCTATTAGAGCCGAGGTGGCGCAGCGGTTAGAGTGCAGTACTGCAGGCCACTTTAGCTGACTATGATCCGCAGGTTAGCGGTTCAAATCTCACCGGCTCAAGGTTGACTCAGCCTTCCATCCTTCTGAAGTAGGTAAAATGAGGACCCAGATTGTTGGGGGCAATATAAATATACATTGCTTAATGGTGTAAACCGCTTAGAGAGTGCTTGCACTGTGAGGCGGTATATAAATCTCACTAATAAATGAATGAATGAATGAATGAATGAATGAATGAATGAATGAATGAATGAATAAACAAATAAACAAACAAACAAATAAATAAATAAATAAATAAATAAATAAATAAATAAATGTGATCACCTTTTGTGACTTTCTGACAAGCAAAGCTAATGGAGAAGCCAGATAGACTTAACAGCCATGTTCCTAACTTAACTACTGCGGTGATTGACTTAACAATTGTGGCAAGAAAGGTTGTAAATAAAAACCTCACTTAACAAATGCCTCACTTAGCAACATAAATTGTGGGCTCAATTGTGGTCGTAAGTCAAGGACTACCTGTACAGTATAGTATACAAATTCAATACAAACAGTAAGAGACTTGGGCCAGCATGATGTGAAATTGCTCATGGGAACTACAACTGTTTGTTGCTTTTGCTCCATAAGCTGAGATTTACACAGGAATTGGGTTTTTCCCCCCTCCCAGGTTAAAGAAAATCTACATTAGATTGAGTTTTGTTCAAGAATATTTACAAGATTTCAATCTCAGAAAGCAAACTAGGAAAAGAGAAAGATCTCCATATCAGGTTCATAATTTCTTTCTTTCTTTCTTTCTTTCTTTCTTTCTTTCTTTCTTTCTTTCTTTCTTTCTTTCTTTCTTTCTTTCTTTCTTTCTTTCTTTTCCTTCTCTCTCTCCCTCCCTCCCTCCGTCCCTTCCTTTTCTTTCCTCTTTCTTGTAGTTGTTTCTCTTGTTGGAGCAATTTTATATCAAAACCAAATGCTCAGAGATAGAAATACAGAAGTTTTAGATGAGAAGCACCTAATTACACAAAAAGGAGTCAACGAGAGGCATACTGATTCAAAAGAAAAGAAAATCACAAGCCAGAGATTTACAAACTTTCAGCCCTGCCAATCAAGTTATGTATTGCAAGAGTTATCATTTGCAGAATGAGTTCAACATTGACTCATACAGATCTTAATGAGAAATGGGACCTCTCGTAATTTTTTTTAAACTACCTAGGTCATTTTTTTAGACATAGCCATGAGTTGTAAGGCTCTAGCCCAGTGATGGCTAACCTTTTCTTCCTCAGGTGCCAAAAAAGTGTGCATGCGTGCGACAGTGTGTGCGTGCGTGCTGCCCCTAATGTAATGCTGCTCTGCAGGCCCCCCCACGCATGTGCGGGTAACCCCCATGCTCTCCCACGCCCCTCACGCATGCACCGGCAACTCCCCCAGCCCGTTTTGGTGCTAGCAGGCCTCCCTGAAGCCTCCTGAGACCAAAAATGGGCAGGGGGGCGCTGCACCCCCCACGCCCCATTTTTAGTTCCAGGAGGCTTCAGGAAGGCCTGCTAGAACCAAAACAGTGGGGGGGATCCCCAGTCTCCTCAATTTATTTCCCCAGTGTGTGCTAGTTTCCTCCTGGATTTCTCCCTCCCGTGCCTTCTGTGATCTATCCCAATTTCTTTCCCCAGCACAGCGCGTGGAAATGCCCTGCCCCGGCGTATGTACAGCAGAGACCCGAAGACCAGCTGGCCGGCGGGAAGCATGCACATGTGCAGTGGAGCTGGGCTGGGCGATGGCTGGCGTGCCTGCAAAGAGGGCTCTGCGTGCCACCTGTGGCACGCGTGCCATAGGTTCGCCATCATGGCTCTAGCCTATCTCAACAATTGTGATTGCATTGTGACTGCATTCGGGCAAAGGAACACTTTATTTAAACTGAAAAACCTGTTGGGAAAAACAGTTGAAGTTGCATTCTACAACTATATTATGTTCTGTGCTTACAAAACAGTATTGTAAATACAAAAATATTGTCTAGGGGATGATTCCTCCTATATTACTTCTCAGGTTTCAAAAAAAAATTAAGAGCTGTAACTATTAGAGGAGAACGTTGTAATTCCCTTTAGCCAAGACTTCTGGTTTTAATTGTTTGTGATTGTATTTTGGTCTGTGACTGTAAAATAAAATTTATTATTATTATACAAAAATAGCTGCAAAGAAAGGATGAAAGATCTGTTTTAAAAGGAATTGTCGCTTTGTTTACAGAGGAAAAAGAACAGATCATAGAGGGAACTCTTAACAGGGATTAATTCTGTGACACATAATGCACAGCAGAACAAACAAATGTGGCAACTGAGTATTCTTATAAAGACTTCTGAGTCTGTGGTCTTGCAAATTTGGTCACATAAAAGATGAATATATTTCAAGCTGAGGAAGAACAATTTAACAATGTGATGGTGGTGGTGGTGCTGGTGCTGCTGCTGCTGCTGCTGATGATGATGTATTTGATTTGATATATTTGAACCCTGGGCAGTTCACCATAAAAAGAAAATAGGGTAGAAATACAATCAGTTAAAAAAAATTCAGCAAAGAAAATATACAAGATGGAAAATACTAAGTGTCACGATCCTGAATTAAAGTGTATTTATTATATTAGAGCAATGAAAAATAGTCAAAGGAAAACTCTAGATTGGATTCAGAATAACCCCTGCAGATATTTTTCTTTGAGGACCCCTCTTTTTCTGACATTTTACAAGCTTTTTCAAAATATGTTTTCGCATACATTTTCAAAGAGAAAGGTGAAGTATTTTGAAATCTCAAAGAGCAGGTGACTACAGTGAACAACACATTTGGAACAAAGCCTATGACAAGGAATAATGATAATGGATGCAACATATTGTACTTAAAGGAAGGTATTAAGCATGAGAAAGCCACTCCACATGTTATAGAACCAATGTCATAGCAGAAAGTGGGGGTGGGGGTTATTGAAAAGAACACAATGCTAGACTCTCAAATACTGAAGAGAAACAATATAATGGCAACTTGCCTGCAAAGCAGGTTGTTCTCAAAATAGAAGAGAAACAATACCATTTCTGTTGTAGAATGGAAATAAACCAAATGTTAAGGATATAGGGGCATTTAGATTCAAGATGTTTGCTTATATTCCCAATGAAAAGAGGGAAAACCAGATTGTAAAAGTTACCAAGAGCTATGAGGAGGAGGAGGAGGAGGAGGAGGAGGAGGAGGAGGAGGAGGAGGAGGAGGAGGAGGAGGAGATCCGTTCAGTTGCATCTGACCCTTGGCGATTCTAAGGGTCAGATCTCTCCATGTCTTCTAATCTTGCACTACTTCTTTGAGTTCTTCAATTGCTCTGGGCTACTTAATGCATATGACCTGGGCTGCAAAGGGTATAGAATGCTTGGTTCTGCCACATAAATGTATCAGTTGCATACTTTGGTGAAAAACAAAAACCAAGGGTTAATGGAATGCCTGAAATCAATTTAGATTGCCCAACAGGGGACAAAACAGTGTAGTCCTCTCAACAAGGACTGACTGTGACTGTACAGTTGCAATAACAAGAAGACATTGTATTCATTGATAGAACCTGGAAAAACAGGGTGTGTGTGCAAACTGCAAAAGAGCATTTATGGCCCGAAGCAAGCTGCAAGAGCCTGGAGTACAATGCTAAACTAAACGGACTTTTAAGAGAGACTTGCAGAAGATAATAGCAATCCTTGCTTATATTTCATATGAAAGGATCAAAGATGGGTACACATCGTAATTTATGCTGATGGTTTCATTTTGTCTCGTGAAGATGAAGAAGATAGTGAGGAAATCATAAATACTTAAATGAGGAAATAAAGGAGAATAAGAAAATCTGGGAGAGACCTCCTATTATAACAGGATGCAAGCTGAAAGAGAAGATGGAAACTTCTTTAACCAAAAACAGAAAATAATGACTTTGATGAAACACCGAAGGCTGAGTGAAGGACAAGCTTCTGGAAGCAGATTTTCTTAAAGCAATGAAGCCAAGACTCAACAATGCAGCAGTCTGGACACAACAACAACAACTGGGATGTTCTTGGATACCTCAGCTGGAACACAGCCAGCAACTGTAGCAGCGGTAAGAATATTGTACAGAAAAAGCACACCCAAAAGGTTGAACTGCAATCAAAAAGGATCTAAAAAGAACAGTAGATATGAGATTAAAGTTACCTGCAAACAGTAATTTTATACTAGTAGCTACCTGGATGAAAATTGAGACAAAGGTAAAAAAAAAATGGAACATCTGCCAATGATCTATTAGGAAGGAGTTAAGAGACATCCATTTACTGCCCTCTCAGTTGTATTTGTATTTGTATTTGTTTATTTGTCAAGCATATATGATTATAAGCAAAGTATAAACAGTAAAACATGATTGAATATATATGTAATATTACAAGCATGAATAAGAGTAAAAGAGGTATGAATATATGGGTACATTAGGACAGGAACGGTAGGCACGATTGTGCGCTTATGCACGCCCCTTACCGACCTCTTAGGAATGGGGTGAGGTCGATGGTAGATAATCTGAGGCTGAAGTTTTTGGGGTTTGGGGAAGAAACTACTGAGTCAGGTAAAGTGTTCCAGGCGTTGACAACTCTGTTGTTGAAGTCGAATTTTTTGCAATCAAGTCTGGAGCGGTTTACATTGAAACAGAATATGTAACTGCAGCTCAAGGAGGTCAGGTGTTGACTTGGTCATATAAAGCATCTATTGGATTTTGAAACCGATCAACCAAAACCCAACCGCAATACATGAAAATAAGAAGAGCTGCATTCTGCTTTCCTAATCCCAGAGGGTTATGCAGGCCCAAAGCTCACTGATGTTAAATTTCAGTAGCTTGTAAGCAATGTGAAACACAAAGGACTTGCTAAGCTGAAATACTGCCTGCAGAAGAAATCACTATTCAGAGATTGGATCCAGCATCCACATGAAGTGATATGAATCATGAGATGGTGCAAAGTGTGGGGAAGTAGTGGAAAGAACCACTTTTGCTGGTTTTCAAGATATTTCCTTAGTGTACTTTCCCCATCCCCTTGGTCATCAGGAGCAGTAGATGTAGCCAGAATTAGTTTAGGGATTTTCCACTTAAACTGACATTCTCAGGGCTATCATTTCCCTTTCCTGCTTCTTATTACTCTAATCCTCTCTCTTCCTTCTGACAATCAAATAGCTATTATGCTAGGCTGTGCATGATCTTACAGAGTTGATGGCCTTTTATTCTTTAACTTAACTGGATTAAATATCTCCTATCTAAATGTCATTCCACAGTATATTCCTGAGAGTGAGTATTGTATTCTTGTTTATACTCAGACTGGGGAGACAAAGGTTCACATTTATTCTTAGTTGTAGAAATTGACTTGGCGATTTTGAGCCAGTCAGTCTCAATCGCCCTCCAAGATTGCTATTTTGGAGATGACTGAAATTTGGGAGGAAAAAAGAAAATAATCTGATAAATAAATGCAACCAAGCAATGAGTCAATAGATTTCACCAGAAACATTCCATAAATGCACTATATATTCATTTTTTTCTCTTTGCACACATATTCTGCTTCTGTGAATTGCCCTTCCTCTGTCGTTGCACACATATTCTGTTACATAATGCCATTCTCACAGAAATCTGTATTCATCTGTATTCATTATATATATTTCTTGTTACAGAAAGCTTCCCTTCCCGAGGGAGCTTTCTGTAACAAGGAGCCGAGGTGGTGCAGTGGTTAAAAGCAGCACTGCAACCTACTCCAGCTGACTGCTAGTTCAGCAGTTCAGCTGTTCAAATCTCACCAGGCTCAAGGTTGACTCAGCCTTTCATCCTTCTGAGGTCGGTAAAATGAGGACCCAGATTGTTGGGGGCAATATGCTGAACTCTGTAAACCGCTTAGAGTGGGCTGTAAAGTCTAAGTAAAGTCTAAGTAAACTGCTTAGAGAGGGCTGTACATAAGTCTAAGTGCTATTGCTATTGCTATTCCCATCTTTTCCTTACAATGATAGTAGCTTATTCTGAAATAACTTGGATTCCCCCCCCCTTGAAATTTTGTGAATTTTTCTCCCACCATTTCCCCCCCTTTTATCTCTTCTAATGGTTTTTCTTTCACACAAGGTAAAAGTCTATTCCTTATACTAATCGGTATTCTGACTATATATCTTCCAAATCAAATCCTGCTGGCACATCTGCTCTCTTTAACTCAAATATTTCACAGCAATAATTCATGGTCTATTCCACAATCTGCACCTGGAAGAATTCTGGCTGGCTTTCTACAACTTCTGTTTCCTATTATATAACCAACTCTATTCTGATGCTATCCAACTGATGTCGTGCAGCTGTAGAATCTGTGTTATGCTACTTGAACAGATGTACCACTGAGCAAAGAATTCTCTTACAAATCTGTATCAACACACCTTCTCTATAATATGCTTTCTCAATGCATATTTTCCAATAATTCCAAGTACCTCAATTTCTCCAACTGTTACATTCCAACAAAACTATGCGCTTTCTAAATGTTCTGCAAAATTTATGCAAAATTTTCACTAAATACCAACTAGCCTTCTCATACTGAAAGAAGCCAATGACTTTTTATCAGCTCATTCCAAAGACATAGACACCTCTTGATCCCTTAAACCAGGGGTCCCCAAATTTAGCAACTTTAAGATTTATGGACTTCAACTCCCAGAATGCTGGCTGGAGAATTCTGGGAGTTGAAGTCCACAAGTCTTAAAGTTGCTAAGTTTGAAGACTTAAACCATCTTTGGATATTACTTCCTCAGTCCTTTTTATCTTAATAAAGTAAACTTTTATTTTATTTTCTTGGTTTCTTTGAGCTCTCAGTTGACAATATTCCAATTAATTTTTAGTAAGTGTTTTATTATCAGTTTAGGATTAGTGAATGTGCAAAAGTATGATGAGCTTGATCGAAAAGACTTTAAATTAAATCATATGTGGGTTGGAGTCAAAAACTCTGAATTAATTATCTCAAATAATGTGACAATGTAGCTGTAATAAGGTCTATTAAATTGTTCAGTGAACTTCAGGAAGTTTATGGCCTTCTTTGTTAGTGCATTAAGATCCAGTATGTGAAATAAACAACATGAGCTGAAGTCTTGGTATAAAAAGTCAAATATGTAGGTATTATAGCGACCAAATAAGATGAGACTCATGAGTGAGATATAGCAATAGAAATAGCACTTAGACTTATTTACCACTCTATCAGCGGTGGGTTGCTACCGGTACGGTACAGTTCTACGAACTTGTAGCGGTGGCGGCGGCGCAAGGCTCCGCCCACCCGCCCTGGATGCTTCTGCGCATGCGTAGGAGCGCATGCGTGAACCAGTAGCAGTGGGATTTAGAACCCATCACTGCATTCTATAGTGATTTACAGCACTCTCAGAGGGATTTACAAATGTCAGTATACTGCTCCCAACAATCGGGATCCTCAGAAGGCTGAGCAGCTCAGGATCGAATCCCAAACTGTGGACAGAGTTTGCCTGCAGTACTGCATTCTAACCACTGCGCCACCAGGGCTCCTTTAAATACAGCAGTTGAAGAAAACAATTTGTTTAATAGAAACAGAAACAAACAAACTCTGGTGTTGTACTGCATGTTAAGAGCTTTTAATAGTCTCAGAAATCTTGGCTGCACTTTAAACATTTGTTAAAATAAAAAATTAAATATATAATGAAAACAATATAATGAATGTATTTAACAATAATGTGGAGAATGTCTTGATTGAAAGTGAAGAACAAATAACAATAATGTTCATTTCTATTTTTTTCTACCCGTCAGACAATATGTGGAGGATGACTTTCAAAAGCAATATATGAAGCTGTCAGAAAGGTATAAAATAGCACTGATTACTATTACCCTATCTATTGGGAGACAAATTATGCCAAAGTTTACTTTCTTGGAAATTCATGACTTGTCTTATTATTCACTTTTTCTTTCAGAGAATGGAAAAGATAACAGCAATATCTCATTTGTTGACTTAATGTTAATAAAGAGAGAAGCTTTAAAAAGTGAAAACAGAAGAACTATTGAGGAAGTGATATTCTCATGTTGGAATTGTCAATTTTACAGGCATCTGAAACTGAATGAAGTGAAAACATATTTCAGATTTTAAAAAAGCAAATGTTAACAAACTTGAAGCAATTCTCTTATCATCACAATGTAGTCCTTAATATAGGATGAGTCACATGTTCAATCGGGCATGTTCTTTGTCTTTCTCCAACAGCACACGGAGAATCTCTTCTGTCATTTAAACATAGTCGGCTTAGAAATTGTACTTAAAGAATACTACTTGACAATATTTGCTCTTAATTACTTGGATAAAGTGGTGAGATCATTGTGGAACAGTACCAAGTGAATATGAGTCACTAATGCACTGGGGCTGTAAAATGACAAATGCTGTTTGAGGCTGGAACAATAGTATAGTTTGGAAATAACAGGAAGTAATTGTTCCACTTCATTCTCCTTTGCTCAAAGTCCATTTTGAATATTGCATCACACTTGAAAAAGGTTTCAAAGAGGAATAATTCAAAGGAGGTCTATGAGAATGATAAACAGACTGGAAACTAATGAAAGAATTGAGAATTTTTGACTAGGATACAACAGGGCTGTTTAGATATTTGAAAGGATGCTAGGTAGAAGGAGGTCAAGTTCTGTATAATTCCAGAGTGAGGACATAGAATAATGCTTTAAAATTACATATAAGGAAATTTCAACTGAATATTAGAAAAATCTCCCTATCAGTAAGAACAGTTGAATGTAAAACCAAGGTTGGCTTCCCTGCCCTGAATACATCCAGATAGAGGCTAAACAGCAACATTTTGGGGATGAGTTAATTTGGATTGTCATGTTGACAAAGGGTTTCTATTTAATGCCCTATATGGCCTTTTTGAGTACAATATGCTATGACTCAGTAGATAGTAACTTTTATCACAAGAGTCGCAGTGGCGCATTGGTTAGAGTGCAGTACTCCAGGCTACTTCTGCTGAGCACTGGCTGCCAGCAGTTTGGCAGATTGAATCTCACCAGGCTCAAGGTTGACTCAGCCTTCCATCCTTCCGAGGTGGGTAAAATGAGGACCCAGATTGTTGGGGGCAATAGGCTGACTCTGTAAACCGCTTAGAGAGGGCTGTAAAGCACTATGAAGCGGTATATAAGTCTAAGTGCTATTGCTATATTGTGGGATAGCTAGCCCAAGAAGTTCATGCTCTCTCAATAATTCTGACTGAATCAACTGAAGTCATTCCATTTCCAATTACATAACTAGATTCCTCTGGAAGAAAATCTGATGATTTACCCCCTTTATGAAGCATTTGCTACTCAGATATATATAGTCAGCAAAATGGGAAGAACAAGAACCACACCATCCACATGTATGCCCTGCCAGTCATCAAATACGTTGTTGATATAGTGAGCTGGCCAAAGGAGGACTCCTCATGATATATGGAGGCTTCCATCCCAAGTTCAACATCCAGAGACTGTACACCAGCCAAAAGAGGATGGGTAGGTATGGTGAGTGTCAAAGCCACTTTCCTTAAATGCATTGTGGTAGTAAACAAAGGGCAGAAGACATTGGTGGTGATAAATGTAACTGTGCTAAGATCCTGCACAGAACCATTAAACTCCCAGGCTTCTGGTAGGGGATCTGAACTGAAGAAGACGCATACCATGCATAAGGATGTGAAGGGTTTTTTTTTAATATTTAAAAATAGTAATAATAAAATAATAAAAAGTAAACAGCCAATGATCAATGTAATTGATGGCAACTTTTACCAACAACAAAACAGAATTTTCCTATAGTTTCCATTTATTACGCTGATGGGAGTGTAATAAAACAAACTAAGGTCAGTGCTTTTCTAAATTTGGGAACAGTTATTTGATTTAGATGGTGTAAAATAATATTGGTACCTCCTCTTGGAACAGCCTACAAATCTAATTGCCTTTCTACAACCAATACATATTGTTTTAAACTATCCATAGCCTTTATGTAATCTATTATCAGTAATATTTCCCATAAGAGCAAATAACTCTGTTATTTTAGGTGAACTGGTCTTCTCAAAGCTGTTTCAAAATTGTCCACAATAAGAGAGGTTCTGATAATATATGGCACCCTGGTTATATTATACATATTATGACTATATAATTATGTTACTATTTTAGATATGATTTATATGATAGTTTTATTATGTATTAAGCTGCTGCAGTGAACTGCTCAGTGTATTGAAAACTCAAAAGGCATAAAAGCATCTGTAATAAACTATTATTTTCTTTTCTTTTAGGCTTTTTTTCTCTTTTCCATTTTATTTTTAGTATTTAGCTATCTATTAAGTATATTGTGTCTTACTAAATAGTCTGGAATGAAATCAGTAGCTTCGTATTCAATTGTTACTGTTTGTACAGGTAGTCTTTGACTTATAGAATAGAATAGAATTTTTTATTGGCCAAGTGTGATTGGACACACAAGGAATTTGTCTTGGTGCATATGCTCTCAGTGTACATAAAAGAAAAGATACGTTCGTCAAGAATCATAAGGTACAACACTTAATGATAGTCCAGGTACAAATAAGCAATCAAATCATATTAGGAACCAGTCAATATAAATCGTAAGGATACAAGCAACAAAGTTACAGTCATACAATCATTAGTGGGAAGAGATGGGTGATGGGAACAATGAGAAGATTAATAGTAGTGCAGACTTAGTAAATAGTTTGACAGTGTTGAGCGAATTATTTGTTTAGCAGAGTGATGGTGTTCGGGAAAAAACTGTTCTTGTGTCTAGTTGTTCTGGTGTGCAGTGCTCTCTAGTGTCGTTTTGAGGGTAGGAGTTGAAACAGTTTGTGTCCAGGATGTGAGGGGTCTGTAAATATTTTCACAGCCCTCTTTTTGACTCGTCCAGTATACAGGTCCTCAATGGAAGGCAAGTTGGTAGCAATTGCTTTTCTGCAGTTCTGATTATCCTCTGAAGTCTGTGTCTGTCTTGTTGGGTTGCAGAACCAAACCAGACAGTTATAGAGGTGCAGATGACAGACTCAATAATTCCTCTGTAGAACTGTATCAGCAGCTCCTTGGGCAGTTTGAGCTTCCTGAGTTGGCGCAGAAAGAAACATTCTTTGTTGTGCTTTATTGATGACATTTTTTATGATAGGTGTCCATTTTAGATCTTGCGATATGGTAGAACCTAGAAATTTGAAGGTCTCTACTGTTGATAGAGTGTTGTCTAGTATTGTAAGAAGTGGAAGTATGGGAGGGTTTCTCCTAAAGTCTACCACCATTTCTACGGTTTTGAGAGTGTTCAGTTCCAGATTGTTCCGGTCGCACAAGGTTCGTTGTTCAACCTCCCGTCTGTATGCGGATTCATCAGTCTCGAATGAGACTGATCACTGTTGTGTCATCCGCAAACTTCAGTAGTTTAACAGATGGATCGTTAGAGAGGCAGTCATTGGTATATAGAGAGAAGTGGAGAGAGCACACAGCCTTGGGGGGGCCCTGTGCTAATTGTACAGGTATCTGATGTGATTCTGCTTAGCTTCACCTGCTGCTTATGACTTAGGAGCTGTCTTTTAGTGACCATTTGAAGTTACAATGGACCTCCCCCCAAAAGCTACTTATGACCCAGTTTTTAAGTTATGATGCCCCCACCCCAGTGGTCAAGTGATTGCATTTTGTATGCTTGGCAACTGGCTCATTTTTATAGCTGTTTGCAGTGTCCCTCAATCACGTGTCCACAATTTTTGATGCTTTTTGCTAGTTTCTAGGATTTACTTTCACTAAAGTTCTAGTTGTTTACTTCAACAACTGCTGCAAAAAAAAAGGTCACAAATTTAGATCCAGTCATATGGAGACCTGCTTAAGAACTGTAATGACTTACAACCATAATTCCAGGCTGAATTTCAGTGATAAGACTACCTGTACACTAGACTTATTAAAAATAATAAAATATTTTAAAATGAGATACTGAAATCACCTACGATGCATGTAGTTATCAACTTATGACAGTGATGGCGAACCTTTTTTTCCTCGGGTGCCAAAATAGTGTGTGCGCGTGCTATCGCTCGCATGTGCGTGCCCACATCCATAATTCAAAGCCCCCCCACTCACCCCACCCCCCCTGTGCATGCATGCACGACCCCCCACTCCCCTGTTTCCCGACTTCCAGTGGCCCCGGTAGGCCCATTTTTCGCCCTCCCCAGGCTCCAGAGGCTTCCTTGGAGCTTGGGGAGGGCGAAAACGCTCCCCCCGTCACCCTGGAGGCCCTCCGGAGGCCGAAATCACCCTCCCAGAGCCTCAGCGCTAGCCAAAAATCAGCTGGCGGGCACGCACATGCGCACTGGAGCTGAGCTAGGGCAACGGCTCGCGTGCCGGCAGATATGGCTCCGCGTGCCACCTGTGGCACCCGTGCCATAGGTTCGCCATCACTGACTTATGACCATCCATTTAGTGACCATTCAAAGGTAGAACAGCACTGAAAAAAAGTGACTTTGAACTGGTCCTCATGCAACCAGACATTTGGCAACTGTCTCATATTTACAGGTGTTGCAACATCCCATGATCAGACAATTGTAATTTGCAAACTTACCAGCTTTTGACAAAGCAAAGTCAAGGGGAAGCTGGCAGAAAAGATTGCAAATTGTGATCATGTCATCACAACCCCAGCAAAAAAGGTCATAAAATTGGGTGCCTCGCTTAACAACTGCACCACAATGAATTATCCAGTCCTGGTTGTAGTCTTAAGTCAAGGAGTACCTGTGGTTAGGAAACAAGTAGACGAAAGATAGGGCATTTTTATACACATTTTATACAATTGTGAGTTTTCCCAAAGGAGGACCCAAACACAGGAAGATGGGTTCTGACCAGTCTGTTTCATGAATTTTGGAAGTAGGCGGAGCTCAGGAAGGAGACAAAGGAGACACAATGAATGGCTATCAGTTTGGCAGTAGCTGGTTGCCCTAATTTGAACTTTCAGAAAGATGCTTAGAATATCCTGGTCCAAAGACCTAGTGGGAAAACAAGTGAATGTACCCCTGTGTTGACGAACAATGAAGGCGATAATGCAATTTTTTTACATGATCAGAAGAAGGAGACAAACGCAAATAAAAACCGAAAATGATGAAGTTTTCCACAGATTCCCAACAGTGTTGTTGTTTTGGCGGTCAGAAAGGAACTGAGGGGAAAACAGAAGCCGGGTCTAGGAACATACGCAGTGTAGGGCTTGCTTCTCACTAAAACATTCCTTAGTTACACAAAATTCTCAGTGGTGGCCATTTGCAGGCACATCTCCATTTATATGAAGCACAAAGATCACAATGAACCCACAATATCAGCTTCAAAAGAAGGCAACAAGTTACAAATTAAAGGAAAACTCATAATCAGGCATCTAGCGAAGGGACATTAATTACATTTCAAAAAGCAGCACTCATAATTAATTTTCTTGATGTCCTTACAGATAGGAACAAGCTGAGACGGTGGTTTCACAATGTTTATAAATTACTACATTAATTAACAGTCAATCTTTAGAGAGGAGATGAAGGAATCTTCTTTGACATCACTCAGTACTCTCTAAGGGCAGACAGTATAAGAAAGGATTATGAGTTTATGTTTTATACCTTGAGCTTCCCTCATCTTTCTACATAATGTATCAGGTTTGCCCCTTACTATTTTAGCAAATAATTTTCTAATTGAAATTCTCCTTACTGTTTCAATATCATAATTTTTTCAGAGGTAAAAAGTCTATCACATCAAAATCAGGCCAAATATCCATTGATGTAATCCAAAAATTACAACAGAAATCAAGAGTTTAGATCACAAAGACTGTTAAGTAAGTATACAGAAAATACATTGAGGAAAGAGGCTTATTTTTAATTTTGCATTAAGCTTTTTTTCCATCATAGAACTCCAGATGTTACAAATAGGGTTCCCCTGACACCCCCTTTTATCCAAGTATTGTGAGAATTCCGACTTATGCATCTTCAGGATGATTGTACCCCATGTTCTTAAATTGTAAGCATGATTGTACCTCATGCTTTATTATTTGCTTCTTGCTGCAAATAGCCAACTCCCAACTAATATGAAGAAGTCTGGACTAGATTAAGTAATGTAATCACTACAAGGATTCTATGGGTCACATGCTTCTTCCTTCATTACAACCCCAAAATAAGCTGTCAGAGTTACGAAATAAATCAGAAGCTTCACAAGATAACTGCATTTTGCTGATTCAAATAACTTCTTTATAAATAGAACAAAAGATTTCTACAATACCGCATGTTTTTTCACAGACATCGTGGCAAGGTGTTTTCACAAGACTTTAATGGAGAACTAAACTAACCACACCCTTCTTCTTAACCAGTTTCTGGACATGCTCAATTAACACTTTAGCCTGATTGGCTGAATCAAGTCACATGGTTCTCCCAGTCATGAATATCCCAACACTCCTCCCTTCATTACTGGAAGAGACTTCAGACCAATTAGATTTAAATATTTCCCATGATTCACACCACCCAATGGTTTGGTCATCATGTCTGCTAAATTATCCTCTGAAGAACAATGATGTAAACTTATCAATTTTTCTTTTACAGCTTCCCTGACATTACAATACTTATTGTCCACATGTTTACTTCTGTTCTTCACTCTGTCACCTGTTATTTATTTATTATTCGCACTTGTATGCCGCCCACTCCACAGAGACTCTGGGCAGCTCACAAAAATGTTGCCATTTTTATACAGGCAGCATTATCTTCATAAACCGTTACAGCTTCATTTACATTTACATTTAAATCTTGTAACAACTGTACACACCAAGTCATGAATATTCCAACATAAGCTCCACAATAACTTCTGATTATTCTTTCCCCAAAACTTATTACAGATAATTTAAGATTGTAAAAATTTGTCCTCAAATGTTTATTCGTCTCTAATATACAATGGACTTTTGTTAAGGACCACCCATTCAGTGGTTAAACTTATAATACCACTGAACAAGTGGCACTTACGGCCAGTGCTCAAAGCTCCAGTTGTTGTAGGACCCACATAGTCATGTGATCGTGATCTGGGCACTTGGCAACTGGCCTGGATATTTGACAGTGATAGGTTCCCATGGTCAGATAATTGCTTCCCTGCTTGCTTCTCACAAGCAAAATCAATGGGGAAGCCAGCAGGAAGTTGGAAGCCGCTCACACAAGATCTACCGTGATTTATTTAACAGCAGTAACTGGGGACTACCAGAACTGCCATTGCTAAGTGGTGCAGTCATGTGACATTGCATTTTCTGGTCTCAATTACCATCATTAAGTGAGGACTATCTTTAACTTGAATAATCTAGAACTAATGAAGGTCCAGATGTTTCTCACCTCAAAGTCCTGGAAAGATAGAAGTTTGGCAGAATCACATATTAATTTCACCCGATTGCTCTATCAATATTTTTTCACAAATTCTACCATTCCTGGAAACCATCAGCATTTTTGTTGTCTACATACCCTGCCTAACTCTGCAGCGATATCAATCAGTTTTTCACACTGCTGAAATTTGATCTCCAGAAGCAACAAAATAGATGTGTTATGGATTTCCAGGATTTAACATTCCTATTTTGCATTATAAGATGCCCTGCAACACCACAAGAAGCAAAACACATTACTGGATACTGCCCCAGACCTCTAGAAGCCAATGTATATGTTTAAAACAAAGTGTGGCCTTCAGGTAAGATTTGCCATTCCTTGATATAAATGATGGCGCACAATGTTCCCTTTGAATTTTATTACATAGCAGCTTTAGCTCCAGGTAATCCGCATACATGAAAATAGCTTCCTTGTACAAAATCTGTAAATTCACCTCAAAGATGGCAAGATATTTGTCTTGTTTTCAATTGCACAGTGACACGCTCATTGGAAGAATGTCATTGCAGCAGCCTTTCTTTATTATATACTCAGTGTAGTAGCAAGAAAAATAGATTTGATGAAGCAGAAAAGAAAACCAATTCAAAAGCAAATAAAAAAGAACCTTGCATCTATATATGAAGAGAGAGAGAGAAGTCGGTAAGAGCCATGTAATTTATTTTGAGTAATTATTCTAGTTTTAAAATCCAGGTAATTTTTCTTCCTATTTGAAAGCCTGGAGGCAAAAAGCCTTTTGAAATATTGGAGGGTAAAATTTAAAAATTAGCTACTGAGCATGAAGTATGCAATAATTGCTCTTCATAACATTTTTATTGCCTCTATATTCTGTGAATTATTGCTCCAAATTCCTCTGTACCATTATGATGAAAAAATGGTATCAATAAAATTGGGTTGATTTATGTTAAGATTTTATCACTTAAGCCCATGAAAATCAGAGGCATGCTAAAAGGAGCCATTTTTTCATGACATTTCTTTTTCCTTTTTTTTCATTCAGTGCGGTAACAACAGTTCCACTCATTTCCTGGTGCGCTGGTAAGTATTCTCATACCCACGCTAACCATTCACACAATTGTGGGCTCAGGCTTTTAGGCCAACAGTAACTATGACACTAGGATGTCATGTACTAGTTTCAACATTTTCTGATTAAAACACTTTGGAGAGGAGATAAACGTAGCTACTTCTTAAATATATTGCCCTCTTTTCTTCCAACTATTCTTCAATGGAATTATGGGATTTTTCTTAGGGAAGAGATTACTCTATGTAAATTAGTATTGATAAAACTAAACCAGGGAGGAGTTAATCTGATAGATATGAACAAAGCCCAGAATATTACAATGTTTTATTTTATTCAGCCCATGGCTTAGTATGCAGTTTGCGTGCACCATGACATCTTTACCATATGATGCTTATCGTTGTTTTGTTATCCGATCTGTTTATCTGCCTGTTTTACGTAAACCAGCAACATCCAAGTATGTTACCTCAGCTTCTATCAAAAGGGACTAGAAGTGCTAGCTGAACTTTCCAGAACATATAGAAAATCAGACAAAACATAAAGGGAGGAAGATTTTAAAAAAGACAAAGTCAAACAGAGAATGGGCAACATTAAATGCAAAAAGATTATTTTTGAACTCTGGTGAACGTTGCATTTGTTTATATCATATATAGGGTTCTTGTGATAAATAGGTTATTCAGGGGGAGGTGTCAAATGTTGAGTTGCAACTACACAGGTGAAGCCTCACCCCCCCTTTTCACATGCATCAACACTACACATACATTCAAAGGATTGAAACTTCAGTCATAGTTATGACTGCCATCTTGTTTTTTATATCCCCTTTGGGGATGCTGCTGGCAATACAGAAACAGACATGTCAATTTACCTATTCCAGAAATATAAAATGCAGATATTATTCATACCATAGTATCTGAAACCTAGATTACCTATTTTGTGAAACTGATTTAGCTAAACATGATTTTGTTGAAAAAAAATCCCAATTAGCTGGATTCACATAGCATGGTAAGACAGTAAGGGTAGTTACTGCAAATGTCTGCATCATCTGAATTCCCACCTCATAGAGTTGAATCAGGTTGGACATTATTTTAAAAGACTAAGCATGTCAATCAAATCCATAGCAGCAGCATTTTTGCTAAATTTAAATTGAATTCATTCTAAAATTAAATTCTGACATCCAGAGGCTGTTCTACTTGGAGGACAATCCAAATGCTACGGTAGCTATCCAACTGCACTCCACTATCCTACAAGTTGAACTTCCTTTATTTATTAAAAACCTAAAACAATTTTTTTCTATGCAAAAAAAAATCATATTTAAATAAACACAACTGAGATAAAGTTTTTTTTAAAAATAACAAAATCTGTCCTTTTTTTCCTGCAGAGATGTTCATTCAACTGGTAATTAATGAAAAGAAAACCTTTCTCATATCGCTTATATCCCTTTCCCTCAATCTCCATAGCAATATAATATGCATTAGGCAATGAATATTACAAATTATACCAAAGGTTAACTATAAAGAATTAGAATATTTCTCCAATAAAATGTCTTTCCTCCAAAGATAAGAAATAATCACCCAGAATATATCAGAAAGTCCTTTTCCTTCACATCTTAGATTAGTGCCGATATATTTTTTATCAAATCTTACCCTTGATCTGTTAATTTAAAAAAAATCAGAATATTTATGATTTTATTTTGATGGATGTGAAAAGGCATTTACAGGAAAGTAAAATGGGTTACCCCAAAGGTGCTTTTCCAAAAGACAACTTGACTTTCTTGATTTGGAAAAGCCCCTTTGGGACAACCATGATGTGGATGACCGAGAATCTCCATAGACATTTAAAATGGGTTACCTTTACACCCAAGCCTAACACTTGTCTAATCATGGTTTAACAAATGATCCCTAATGGCTGTTTGCATAACACATAAAATCAAGGAAACCCTCAGCAGTCAGCCTTTCCGTTCTTCAACTGTAGGATCATGAGATTTGTATATAGCAAATGTATCCAAATTTTTGGCTTGCCTGGACCACACATAATATGATACTAGCTGATAATCTGGTGTTGCCCGGGTGTTTATTTATCCCAATCCTGTATTAGACAAAATACCGTGGGGGTAAGACACCCCTACCATCCCTAGGTGTGTGTGTGTGTGTGTGTGTGTGTGTGTGTGTGTGTGTGTGTGTGTGTGTGTGTGTGTGTGTGTGTGTGTGTGTGTATTCCAGCATAACTCTGGAATGCCTCGAGCAATTTCAACCAAAGTTGGTACACAGATGACAGGCCCGCCACGCCTCTGCCACTCAGCTCAGCCGCATGTTCCCCGTAGCAGGGCCAGCGAGCACAGTCAGTCGTGGCCCCACTCTGCCGGGACTCATGGATGGCGCCGCTCAGAAACCGCTGTGGCGCAGAGTCTTCTGTAGCAGCCAGAGGAGGCCAAGCAGGTGACGGCGTCCTTGCCCGGGTTGCGCTGTGGCGACCCAGTTGAGATGGACAGCCGGCGTTGAGGAAGCTGAGCGTCACTCATGGATGGACAGATGGAGGAGCCGTGGCTGCTCAACGCATTGCTGCTCTGCCAGCCAGAGAACAGCTCATCGCACAGCTCCTGGAACAGCACCGGCGGCGGCTGCGAGGCTCTCCGCAGCCTCACAGATGACTTACTATCTGGAAACAAATACTGTGGGGGTAAGACACCCCTAGGGGTGTGTGTGTGTGTGTGTGTGTGGTTGCAATTGCTCGAGGCATTCCAATGTTATGCTGGAATACACACACACACACACACACACACACACACAC
This sequence comes from Diadophis punctatus similis, assembly GCA_023053685.1. Taxonomy (NCBI): domain Eukaryota; kingdom Metazoa; phylum Chordata; class Lepidosauria; order Squamata; family Dipsadidae; genus Diadophis; species Diadophis punctatus. The sequence continues at coordinate 54,656,399 of JALIGW010000003.1, forward strand.
ACACACACCCCTAGGAGTGCTAGAGGTGTCTTACCACCACAGTATTTTTTTTCCAGATAGTAAGTCATCTGTGTACCAAGTTTGGTTGAAATTGCTCAAGCCATTACCAGAGTTATGCTGGAACATACACACACACGGCGATAGATAGATAGATAGATAGATAGATAGATAGATAGATAGATAGATAGATAGATAGATAGATAGATAGATGATAGATAGATAGATAGATAGATAGATAGATAGATAGATAGATAGATAGATAGATATAGATAGATAGATAGAAAGATAGATAGATAGAAAGATAGATAGATGATAGATAGATAGATAAGATAGATAGATAGATAGATAGATAGATAGATAGATAGATAGATAGATAGATAGATAGATAGATAGATAGATAGATAGATAAATATATGAGAATACATGTTAAAAGTTTATAATCGTGCAGAGCTGCAATACTAGCTGTCCAGGGCTGCATGTGGCCTGTGGGATGGACATGCCAGTGGTTTAAACCTTCCTCCCGAATTCTGCAGGTATTTCAATTTCAAATGCCCTATTTCAAGCATGACATCCTTAACTGCTACTTTGTTTCAACAGTTTTCTTTTAAAAAATCACCATCAGCTACAATCTTATTTCTTATTTTCATAAATATTCTTAAGATAATTTAGTCAAGTTAATTCAGTTACCAGTGCTTATGAACTGTTTGATTCACACAAAAATAAGGTTTTTCTAATCTTTCAAATTTTTCATTTGCCAGGATTGTCAAATTGTTATTCTACATAGAGGAGCCAGTTTGGGAGACTGTGAGTTCAAGTCCTGCCTCACCCATGTAAGCCAGCTGGGTGATCTTGGGCTAATCATGCCCTCTCAGTCCAAACCACCTCACAGGGTTGTTGTGGGAAAATAGTAGGATATGTTCGCCGGCTTGAGTTATTTGTAAAAATAAAGATGGGTTATAAATAAATATAATTGTAATTATGCCTAAGAACTGACATAAATACTCATGCTTTCAGCAACATGGGAATGGAATAATAATGTAATTTTTAAGCTTAAAGTTAATACATTCATAGAAAAATCATAATGAAAGGAAAAAACCCTATTAAAGAACTAGCGAGTTTAATATTTAGCACCTAAAAAGACCACGTTCAAATTTCTTGCTCTATCTAAGTCCACAGTTGGTGCTACCTTCAATAATATTTAGAATCAAATAGAACTGTGATTAAAAGGAAGAAAGCAAAAAAAAAAAAGTTAATACATTGGGGTTATTTCCCCCTTACCGTTTTTTTTAAAGATGAGATATAGAATTTTAATGGTTTAACTTCACAGAATCATACATTCATACCAAATTCTGAAGGAAAATGGCAACAACTCTATTTCAACAGACAGAACCTTTGTATACACTTTAAAACTGCATGACTATTTCATGGAAAATTAAGTTATTCCATTTTCCTATTATGCTACATTATGCCTTCTCCAAAGAAACAGAAGTATCAAGAGAGTATATGGCCGTGGTGGCGAACCTATGGCCCGTGTGCCAGAGGTGGCACGCGGAGCCATAGAAGCCGGCACGCAAGGGTTTCCCACTGGCAAACCGGAAGTGCGAAAAAACGCACTTCCGGTTTGCCGGTGTGCTGTTTTTTGCACTCCGGAGGGTTCAGGGAAGCTCCCTGAAGCTCCGGAATGCAAAAAACTACAAAACGGACAAACCGGAAGTGCACTTTTCCGCACTTCCGGTTTGTCCGTTTTGTAGTTTTTTGCATTCCGGAGCTTCAGGGAGCTTCCCTGAACCCTCCGGAGTGCAAAAAACAGCATACCAGCAAACCAGAAGTGTGTTTTTTCGCACTTCCGGTTTGCCGGTTTCATGGTCCCAGGCTCCGGTAAGCCTTTGCGCGGGTGTGTGTGTGTGTGCGCATGTGCAGCATGGGGGGGTGTTGTGCGCATGCGTGGGGGGGGAGGGAATGGGTGTGGGCATGCGAGCGTGCGAGAGCGCCCCCCCCTTTTTGGCACGCGAGCCGAAAAAGGTTCGCCACCACTGGTATATGGTCTCCAGGGTTAACTTAACATGCATGCTATGCAGAACCACAACTCACAGCATTTTGTAACTAAAATTGTCTGTTTCTGAACTCACAACAGTGACACTGGGCATAATCTGGATCACAGGTGGTCTGAACATTCACACTGATTTTAACAGAAGCTACACTAAACCAAATAAAATTTTTCCAGAAAAGTGTAAGAAATACGAGGTTCTTTAAATATTGAAAGGTAAGAAGTCCCATGTTCAAGAGAGTTTCCTACTAAAAATGCTGTTTGCAAAATATAACTACATGAACATTGAGCTTTACTTTATTCTACAAAAGATCCCTCATTACTTTTGTAAAAAAAAGCAACAGAGCTGAGACTTCATAAAATGAGCTATGGACTAACCGTCAAATTTCTTGCTATAACTAGAAAGTGTAATGTTAAGTTACAATAAAATGTGCATTACAAGTTTAAGCAGATGAGTAGTTTCGCAGTATTGTTTAAAAATATTCCAGTATTTTATAATACAATTCACACTTAAAGTCAATTTCCCCCATCAGCATGAACACACAAAATCAAGACAACCACTACCAGAGTAAAACACTAACACTTTATTAAAAATTCAAAATTTATTGCAAATTATATTTTGCTTCTCTCCTTTCTTCATTTTTACATGATTTATTGATATCCATGATTTTTTCACAAATATACTTGTTGACTTTGGACAGTCTCTGTGCAATTTCTGTTTCATCCAGAGTTTCTTGTGCTATTCTGTCATACAAACATTCTAAAAAAAAGAAGATAAATAAAATATGACATTTAGAATAAAACTTCAACACATTTAAAATGTAGCCAAAACCCTTAAGTAAGGCATATGTCACCCATAGGATGAATGCAGCAACTCATTGAAAGAATTAAAAAGTGAACAAGAACCCGCATATAGCATCGATGTGAAAACTCCTCTCCAACAGCAAATGTGTTGTATGTTCATCTAGGACTGATAAACTACATTCACACTAATGTATTTAAGATGTCTTTGGTAGACATTTTAATCATAAGCCATTGGCTCTGAAATGGCCATGTTTATTATATATTTATTTTATTTTATTTAGGATTCTTATATGCCGCCCTACTCCCTGGGGACTCAGGGCGGCGTACAACATTGGAAGAACCACTAAACAATACAATTTAAAACCAATTTAAAATTTATTTTAAAACATACAAAATCATACATACATAGGGGAGACCAGGAAGAAGTTGTCTCAAAACCCTGCCTGCAGGAAGAGCCATGTCTTCACAGCTTTTCGGAAGGCCAGCAAGGTGGGGACAATTAGTATCTCTGGGGGGAGTTGGTTCCAAAGAACAGGGGCCCCTACAGAGAAGGCCCTCCCCCTAGGCCCCAACAGCCGACATTGTTTGGTTGACGGGACCTGGAGGAGCCCCACTCTGTGGGACCTGACCGGTCAAAGGGAAGTATGAGGTAGAATGCGGTCCCAGAGGTAACCTGGTCCTAAACCATGTAGGACTTTAAAGATGATGATCAACACCTTGAATTGTACCCGGAGACCAATGGGCAGCCAATGCAACTGGCGGAGTATGGGTGTTACGTGGGTGTATCTTGACACACCCACCACAGCACGCGCATCCGCATTTTGCACCAACTGAAGTCTCCGAATACTCTTCATGTCCCTCAGTCCAGGAAAAAAACAAGCCTCTAATTTAATTTTGAGTAAATATACTTTTGTAAGAGCATTGAAAAGCCCTTAAAAGGCATTCTCTGGCTTTTTTTAAAAAACACATCTTTATTTATACTTATTCGGAAGACATTTCCACTCAATAAGAGTCATGATAACATGAATAAATGAGAGAGAAAAATCTGTGGACTTCCTACCTCAATGTTGCCATCCATGAAACATACTGTTTGTTGATTTCTAGTTCTCTCACCACTTTATAAAATATACTTTTAAAATATAAATAACAATATTGTGGTAGATAAAGTAGAATTCCAGAACAAAAATACGATCTGTAGCAGTATGTTTAACAGATAACAAGCCTAAAAATTATTTCATAATATGGAAATGCCCTGAGACAAAATAATATTAGGTAATAGCATCCATGTGAAAAAGTATGTTAGGAAGTACAGTAGTTTGTTCCTTCTTCCAAATTAAATGGTTGTTTATTGTTGTGACTATTATAAAGGGGAAGACTAGCTAACCTCAGAAACTAAAACAGTTCGATTAACTGACATTAAGCAAATTGACAGTAAATAGTCTGATTTCTGAGACATGGTTTACAAAACTATGTCTCATCGTTGTTAAACTCCTCAGCACTCAACATACAAGCTACAGTAGTCTGCTTAAACATATACTGCCTTTGTTATACTGTATAAACTATAGTGAAAAGTGCAATTACTACCAGTACTGGTTTCCAAAGTGATTAAACAATTTCTGCTGTTTTTAGTATTTTCACTCAGCAACTATTTATTGCTTCATATGGTAAACGAAAGAGTCACTTAATTAACGAGTTTTATGGCACTGTTAATGCACATTAAAGTTGTAACAATTAACTATTCTACATCCTTTGCATCTTCTCTCACACCTTTCAGAAGTTTTATAAAAGGCTATTTTTCATTCACAAGATCTGCAGCGGTTGCATACCAACACTTTTTAATAACTTTCTCAGAATAAACTACACAATAGGGCCTACTAAACAAAAAGACATATTAGGCCCATTAAGACCTAACACCATCTTTTTAAGATGTATTTTATGGAAGCTATTCTAAAATCAAAAGAATAAAAACTATCTCAGCTACAAATTTTATGAGCAGTTTGAAATGTGTTAGTATTTTTATAATGAGATTTGAAACATAACGAAAGAGATGACTAAAGCAGGGATTTAAATTAAAACACGGAAAGAGGAATTTGATTAAGGCAAAGAAGCAGCCATTTCTCTTCAGTACTGAACCAGGGAGCGACTGAAATCATTATAATTGAAATCTGTATATAGTAAATTAGACCATTTTATTTCCACTATGAAATTCCACCATATACTAACTAATTCCAACATACCACATGTATGGGATCTTGTCCAAAGCTTTGTAAGCAAGCATTTCACATGTAATCAAAAATCAAATTGCACCAGAATTGCAACACATAAATGATGTCTATGTTGCAGCTTCAGGAACTGCTTTTATTCTAATTTTAAACACAACAGAAAGATAGGGTGGCAGTTCTCCTTCTGCTTATTCTCTACAGTAGATGTGTACATGTTTTGATTTTGATACAGGTTTTTTGTATCTGAAATCCCCTTCATAACAAAATATGAGCCGACTGTGTGGGTTTATCCTGGAATCTTTGTACTATGTGCAATATGTATTAGCCTTGTGGGTGGTGATCAAAATTCACTACTAAGGCTAGACTTCAGTATTTGCCAAAAACAGGCAACTTGAAAGGCTTGGTGAACAGGTGCAAAAGGTGCTGATAAGAGTAAAACCTGACCACTACTTGTCTGTTCTGTACCCAAAGGTATCTACAGACAGCAGCAGGTATCAAAAAAGGGCAAGAAGTTAGAAGAGAAGTTGCAGTGCAAACCCTGACCTTTATGTATATAAGAAAGGGTCAAGGCTTGCATCACAATGCCACTCAATAAAACTTGGCTTCTTTAAAAACCCGCTTGCTCAAAACTGCAGATACTGCTGTCTGCCCCTCTTGGCAAACTTTTCTGGGGACTATATTCAAACAAGAATATTACTAACCTGAGGAGAGTTAGGTTAGAAAAGTTCTATGCTCTCTTGCCTACCTGTTTGCTCATTTAGTAGGGCTTTGTGAAACTCTGGAGGATTCAATCAACCCTTGACTGACTCATCCTTTCAAAGCAGATATGATTCCAAGCAGGTTGTCCCAAAAGTGCTGTTTCAAGAGGCAACTGGACTCATCCAAGTCAACTCATTCAAGAAGGCAAAACATTTTCAAGGAAAAACAAGAAAGTCCAGTTGCCTCTTGAAAAAGCACCTTTGGGACTATCATGACCTGGATGACTGAGAATCTCCATAGACAGATTCCAAGCAGTGAACTGCATGGCTCCAGTTATTTCAAAGCACTTTGAAGATTCAATGACATTTTTTCTGCTGCTTCTAGGATGCTTATAGACAATATACCACAACAACCCCTATATTTAAGAATACGGGGCTGGGGAAAAGGGAGTGGTGATAAGCTGTATAGCTGGCCACTGAGCTTCATCACCTCGTTACAGTCTGCCTATCAGACTTGTTTTGGGAGAGACATTATATTGTTCTTCCATTTTGGTTCAATGTGTCTTTTTTGATAGGCTGTTTGCTTTTATTACATTTTGGGAGGAGGGATGGCACAGCTCCACTCCTGGTTTATTTTGTATGCAATCCTATTTTCCCCAAATTGCTATATAATTAAAATATTCATTCCTGTCTCTTTTAATTCTCCCCATCCTCGTGACCAAACAGCCCTCACCCACATTCTTTTGTCATCTTCCACTTCGTCATGTTCGGAAATAAGAATGTGGAGTCCTTGATGCTCTGTGAGCTTGATTGTTTGCTTATAGATGTTTCGTTATCTGACTAGATAACAACATCAGTGCTAATGAGTATAGGGTTTGCTCCCTGTTTATATACAGTAGCTTAGCCTCCCAGTGTGTGCATGGGGAGGTTATGGGTTTTCTTCATGGTAGCTGCTTGATTATGGTAGTGTTTTATGCTTGATTACCTGGTATTAATTTCTACTTATCTGGATGTAGACTGCTGGGGAGGATGTTTTGGTCTTTTTGTTTCCTTCTTAGTTCTTTTTTATTGTCTCTTTTTAATAGTGTGTAAATGTGGTTTATCTCTATTGATGGTTGATTTATCTGAATGCTAAGCTTCAAGGAATTCCTTAGCAATACCCTAAGGTCAAAGGTATCTAGCATCTGAACAAAATGTCAATGGCACTAGAGGTGGTGGTCATAAGGAACACATACATGGTTTTGGTGGGAGAATGTTAGGATACAGACAACAGGCCACTGTTGGCATTTCTGTAACAAATAAGTGATTGATGAGTCACACACTGATGCGAGTTGAGGTATATCTTGATCACTGTGGAGGAGTGGCTTCTAGGTTTGGAAATGGGAGGGACCAAGCCAGAAATGGCTTGGATCGGGATTTGGTTATCAAAGGCAACTGGGACTGCAAGGATTGCCATTGCTAAGCCCTGTGTTCACATAATGTTGTGCTTTACAACTGCATCACTTAGCAATGGAAATTCTGGTCCCAACTGAAGTCATAATTCAAGGACTACCTGTAGCTCCCTTCCTAAGATATATACTGTACATAGGATTGTGTAAGCTGTTAGTCACTTCAGCAGCTGTATTAGAAAACAAGATTCTTTTAGTCGTTGCTTCATGTAGTTTGAAGAACACTCACATAATCAAAATAACCTACCTCTGACAATGCTTAACTTGTGAGGTGACAGAGGAGGCTTAGGAACAGCATCTTTCTTTTTCTTAGTGGCCACACCTGTAACACTTCTATTTTTAAGAACATCGGTTCCCCAAATCATAACTGCTAAGTTTTTTGTATACTTTGAATCTCCTTGCGTTACTTGCAGCTGGTGCCATTTCTCCTCATCTACCCAGATGCCACTTCCAAGATGAACCTGGAGTAGAAAGTGAAATAACAGATGGTGCTTACCTGGAAAGTTTGTTTCATCCTTCATAAGTAGCAGGAACAATGTTGAACACAAAACACATTTATCTATAGCATCCAATGACTGAAAAAGTATGAACTATTTAAAAATTTGATTGTCTAAACTATGTGCAAAATCATGAAATGAAAACCCATAAAAAGGGCAAGTTGTAAATGGTTTTTATCACCATAAAGGTTCTCCTGGGATGAAGATATATTTTCACTACCATAGCATATAATCAAAATCATAATCTTGTGTTTTTTTGGTAAACAAATGCAAAAACCTCAGGAAAAGTCCCTAAAGTATTCACGTGACATTTCTGTCATGAACTGATAAAAGTGCACTGCTTTGGAGTATATATGCCTGTTATGAGATTTTCTTGAATATTAATTTTCTTGAATATAGAAAGGCAGGCAGGCAACCACCACCAATGAAGCATTCTCGGTTGAATATTTCTGCCTTTTCCTTATCCATCCCCACCAAGGCCGTAACCATCAAATGCCCAAGTGCAAAAGATTCCTAAAGAAAGAGGAAAGATGACTAACCACAATAGCCTCAAATGACTGCTCAGTTGAATTTTTATTTCTGCTTGGAGGAATCTTAGAAATGCCTTTCTCTCTTTTTAAATAGTATATATTTATATATTCACATATTTATTTTGCTGGTGAATATTTCTCACTTACTTATTGTTAAAGAGAGAATATAAAGATTTGCAATGGATATAATATTAATACCTTTCCATTCTCTAGAATATATTTGTCCATTACAGGAATAGCAGCTGGGTAGTACGTTGACGTGTTTGCTTCCTCACTGAAAGCTGTCTGTACATCAGGCTCAGGTTCAATGGATTCAGGTGTAACCTTTTCAAGTTCTAGGGCAGGACCTATATCATTTAAAAAAGAGGAACAAATAATCAGGCTTTAATTTAAAATGGAATGTATTATGTAATTATATAGTTCATTTCACATGCAGAACTTCATACTGATTAATGCTAAAATCCAAAGACAGTATGACAGTAAAATATTACCCTTTTTTCCTCCAGTTTCAAAATGTTATTAATTTATCAAAATATAAAATACAGAAATACAAAGAAAAGTGAAAATAATGGTAAAATAAGACGGGAAAGGGGAAGAGGAAAAATGTAGGTGGAGGGGGAAAAGAAAAAAGAGCATTAACTTCTGACTCCTTTTGGTGCAGTAGAATAAGGTAATAACATAAAATCTTAATTTTTTACTTTTACATAATAACATGCTAGCCATTTCTATAACAATAAACCTATCTAATTAGCAAAACTCAAAATCAACACTTCATTTTTTTTCCACCTCAAGCACAAAGTCCAAAAGCAGTTTCCAAGTAGAAACAAAATTGTGTTCTTTTCTTTAATCAAAGCAGTCAATTTAGCCATCTCTGCTAACTCCATCAACTTTTGCAGCCATTCATCCATTGTGTGAATCACAATGTCCTTCCATTTTTGTGCAGAGTAATCTTGCTGCCGTTAACATATCTAATATCAAAGTTCCAATTTTTTTTTTCAAAGTTCTTTGTCCATTAGGTCTAAAAGAAAAGTCTCTGGTATTACCCCCTTTCCCCCCCTCAAAGGATCATATTTTAATAAAATTTTCAAAAAAGGAACATAAATATAAACAAGTGGAATGTGAGATTCAAAGCAATTCAGCACTTGTTCTTAAACCCAAACTGAGATACACAATTGTAGCTTTTTTAGATGTATTTTTTCATGATCACTGAAAGAAATGATAGGTGTATTATGATGTTACATACCGGTGTTATTACACAGATGTTACATCTGTAACCAACTTTTTAGTTAAGTGTTTTAAAATGAAAAGGACAGAATCAACAGTTGGAAAGAACTGTCAACATCCAGAGACAATCTCACTTATTTTCATGTGACCAAAAAGGGTTTGGGCTTGGTTAATAAGTAGAGGTGTACAAATATTCAAACTGAATATTGAACACGTTGGCAATTGAATTTCCACACTCAATCAACTTTTTGAATTGCTGACTCAGTTTGCGGAGATCTTCAATTTATTTAGAAATTTTTATGGGCTTTTTTGCATGGATTCAAATCTTTTCTCTAAACTGATAATTTGACTGGCATAGGCCAATTCAAAAGTAACTTGCTTCCTATTCACATTTGTTCACTCTGGTTTTTGCTAGGATGGGATAGTAGTCAATTCCATAATTGCAAAACCTGAAAAAAGATTATACATCCTAAAGACAGATGCGGTTTATTAAAGCATGAATATATCACCTTTAACTACCTATATATCTTGTCATAATGAAAAATATAAGCCAAAAAGTCAAATAAAATGGATGTAAGTGGAAAATTAAAAGTTTAAACATAAATGCATCTTTAATGAAATTTTCTACTGCTTGTTGATATGTTAGTTATTTATACATATGGAATTACAAATCTTTTAAACACCATAGTTAATAAATGCTACTACAGTAATTCAGAGAACCACTGCAAAAACATGAGGTCTTAATAGATAGCATTTGGCCAAAGATCTTTTAATACATTTTATTCCAAAGCTCAAAATATTTCATATTTCAATAATCAAAGCCTTTTCTAGGCAGCTGAACTTCACAGTAATTTCAGAAACTACTAAGAGTTGCATTTACAGCACAGCATGTTCAAATTAGACATGCAATTCCTTTTACTGTCTTTTTGCTAATTAGGGTTGCTTGCCTAATTTGCCATGCATCATGCTTACTTTTTAAAAGTTTCTCACTTTGTAGTTTTTGCACTTTGATAAGCAAAACAGAAAATGTGCAGTTACGGAAGTTTTCTGAAAGTCAACACAAAATGTGTTTTCTTAGCACAGCAAATGCAGATGAAGGAAAACCCTTGTTTCGGTGAAAAGTTTTACTATTTTCAGTAGTGAGGCTCCTGGCGTAGGAATTAGACAAGAAATATAAATTTTCCCTTACAGTTCAGCATTCTCCAGATTTCTTTCATGTCAAAAGAAACTTGTTGATTTAGTCAGATGAAATGCCTATCTAGTCCAGCACCCTTTGCTCCACAGTAACTGATGAAATACCTATAGAAAACAGAGCTGAATTGGGACATTTTTCACTGTATACCTATACAATCACTAGGGCGGTAGCCTACTGGCTAAAAATGACTCAGATGGAAGCCAGTAGACTTCCTAAAATCTGCCTAGAGCAGTGTTTCCCAACCTTGGCAACTTGAAGATATCTGGACTTCAACTCCCAGAATTCCCCAGCCAGCATTCGCTGGCTGGGGAATTCTGGGAGTTGAAGTCCAGATATCTTCAAGTTGCCAAGGTTGGGAAACACTGGCCTAGAGGAACAGCAGATCTTAAACCCTCAAAGGTATTTTTGGTTAACTCGGTTGTCAGATATATTGAATCGATATGGCATAGGGTTTCCGTTGTGCGACACATTGGAGCAAGTTAAACAATGGATTAAAGATATACATGGGCAAATGGACATGGCAACTTTTTCAATTAATCATTCCCTTAAGCTTCTGACAGCAGTTAAAACAACTTTCACCCTGGAAAAATATTTACTCCTAGAAATGCCATCAGTGGAGAGAGAATTATTTGTCAAGTTTAGATTTGAACTTTTAGATACTAACATTAAATTTGGCCGGTATCTGAAAATCCCGTATGACAAAAGAACATGTATATGTGGGGCAAACGTTGTCGAGGATACGGCGCATATAATATTTGAATGTAGGATGTATGAGGAAGTAAGAAAACAGTATCTTAAATAAATTTTCCCACTGGAATGTAAGGCATAAATTAACATTTCTATTGAAGGCAGACTCTCCTCCCCTGGTAAGGGCTATCACTCGCTATCTTAATAGGATGACAGCAATACGAGCAGCTACATTGAAAAGAATTTCATTGATTGTAAGAAAGATGGGCTGAGTTAGAGACGAGATATTTTTATTTGGGTTATCTAGTTTTAGAAATTTAGTTATTGAATTTTGATATCGTTGAATTTTGATGTCATGTACCATATATATTTTTGTACGGTTGTTTCTGTACCTGTTTGTTCTGTTTTTCTTTTTTTTTGAAAAGGCCTTTGGGCTATTCAATAAATGTACTGTCACCTATAGAAAGACCCACCCATCCTCACACACTTTTTTCTCTTTTGCCTTTTCTAGTATTTGATTCTGAAGCAGACTGGATTGATGTTACTTTTTATAATTCACTGTTTCTCAACCTTGGCAACTTGACTTCCCAGAATTCCCTAACCGTTCGCCATGGATTATACCCTGCACTGAGGAAATCTCCTTGTGATAATTCTGGGTAGCTTTGAACCGTGAATAAACTTCTTTTCCTTTCTTAAAGAAAAGGAAGCTGACATGGAAGCATTTTGTCTGCCTATGATCCTAGAGCTGGTAGTGCAAGTCATACTGCCTTAGTATTTTAGGTGATAGAGACCCTATCAAGAAGCAAAAATAGTAATTATTCTCTTGCCTTCCTTAAGAAAAGCCTTTGCCATTTCAAAATGCTCAGACTGGGAATTTTAAGATATGCAGCAAGGTAACTTTTAAATGCTATATTTAAATCATAGTTAAGTAACAATAAGCTAAAATTTAGTGAATCAAGATGGTGAATTCCAGTAGGCACTACATTCTATTGATTTCAATGTAATTTAGGGATATTTACCTTTAGCCACAATTCAGAGGAAATGCATATGAACATACTTCGTGTATACAGATTTATCCCATGCATAGTCTCCTTCAACTCACCCTGAAAACTAATAAATTCTGTGAAGAAAATGTAGCCCACATACACTGGAATCAGCAGCTCTTAGAGAGAAAGCAACTCTCACTTTTGACTCTTTAATTGACTGGAATTTGCATCATGGCTCCAAAAATAGAACAAAAGTATTGTAATTTGCACAAGAGTACCATTTCTCTTTGGTTAATCAGTTCTGAGAATTTTATTCATGGTATTCCTCAATTAAAGTTTCCTGTATTATTCTATCTATTGATTATATGATTTTGAATCCCGTGTATGATTAAGCCATGTATCATTTTTAAAAGATTAAAAAAAAGCAAACCAAAAGATGGAATTTTCTAATGGGCATAATTACCTCCTCCCCTCCCCCCCCAAAAGGTAAGATACTGACTGTATGTTCAAACTAGAAAACTATAGCTTAAAAGACAAGGACTGTAGCAGATAAAACTGACTATTTATATTCCAAATAAATGGAAAAGATAAGAGATAGAATAAGATATTAAATATCAGAAAAGTGAATAATAAAAATCCAAAACGTTATTTTGGAAAAAATATTTTCTGGTTTACTTCTCATTAAACAGCCTGATCTACCTAAGAATAAATAAACTCCAAGGGAAAATAAACTCCAAGTATGTATAGATTGTGTACTAAAATAGTCATATATAAAGTGAAGATGTATCCTGCTCCACTGGATTAGTATTATCCTACGATATGCTAAAAGCATGCCATCTTTGATTATGAAACATTCTTCTCAATGCTCAAAACAATTTAGGTTAATTTAGTCTAGGTTACTATTTTAGCATGAATGTTGGTTTATGTAAAAGTAATTGTATTATTTTGAATTATCTGAACTGTATTTGAGGGACCGTATATCTACTTATCTCACGGAACTGGCATGTTATGGATCCTGTTTAGTAAGGAATGTCAACCAACGGGATCCAGAAAGAGAGCTGTTTCTGCTGTGGCGCTCACCCAAAGGTGCTTTTTCAAGAGGCAACTGGACTTTGTTTTCTTTGAAGACATTTCGCTTCTCATCCAAGAAGCTTCTTCAGCTCTCTGGCACATTATTTCCCTGGAACTTAGATTGTTACCTACTCTTCTGGCCTTTAAGAAGGCAATTAAGACTTGCTTTGCCACCTTGTCTGGAGATTGGATAGTGGTAGTGTGGATTTTGGTGCATCCATACACATAGTATATATACATGCATATATATATGTACATACGGGAAATATCCATCATTTAAAAAGTATTATATGAAACCACAAGAGGGAGCAGTAGCAAGATGATATTTCTATTTTGCAGTAGTCTCTTTCGTATTGGGACAGAAGAGACATGTTCTTGTGACAATCTACTCACTACTGTATTATATTCCTGTAATACTATCTGACAAAATGGAATTAGTTAGAGAACATTATAAGAGCATGGTGCAGTCTTTCTAACTCATTCTAATACAACTTTTGTACTTGTTGCGCTTTATGCTGCTGCAGCTAGTGCAACATTACACAGTTGGTTGTCACGCAGTGATTTTATGTTGCCTGTTACATGTATATGCAGGGAGATGCATCCCTATCACATATAATGGTTTATTCCTGAGCACGTGATCAATATGTTCCTAGTACGCATGTGTACATTCCTTTCTTTCAATTCTTTCCTTTTGTTCTCTGCCTCTGACGAAGGCACCTATGTTTATAGCCAGAATGTGATTTATTATTTTTGTTAAGAAATAAATATCTTATACCTTAGAATTATAATGCGGTTTATTTTGACAATGTCAGAGTTCCAGGAAAAGATTCATTTCGCCTCTGATAAGAGTAATTCTTATCTCAACATTGGTAGTGAACACTGTCCTAATATTTTAGTTCTCATGCTCAGTCCAGTTAACCTGAAACGTGGAAACAACTTGAAAATTCTTAACAGTTCAGTATCAATTTAGCATAACTTTCTTCCTCTACCCCTGCCTTTCCAGCAATGGCACAACTATGACATTCTGGGATTCTCTTGAGTTTGACTATAGAACAGCGGTTCTTAACCTGTAGGTCGCGACCCCTTTGGGGGTCGAACGACCCTTTCACAGGGGTCGCCTAAAACCATTGGAAAACACCTATTTCCGATGGTCTTAGGAACCGAGACACCGCTCCTCTATCTGTCTCCAGGCAGGTCCACCCACATGCAAACAGACTACTGCAAAAAAAAAAATATCTGTACCATGGGTACTTCTGAGCATGCGCAGAAGCTGAATTTCCAGCACTGCGCATGCGTTGCCATCTTCTTTTTGGCTTTTTTTTGCAAGTAAAAAAATTTTTCGGCACTGCGCATGCATGCGCGCACAAAGCGCATGTGCACCCACGAGGCGCAGCCACACAGCACAGGAGGAAGCGAACCGGCAGCAAGGTAAGTTAGAACCCACCCCTGAGTTTCCTAATAATTTTATTATTTTATGGTTGGGGGTCACCACAACATGAGGAACTGTATTAAAGGGTCGTGGCATTAGGAAGGTTGAGAACCACTGCTATAGAAGCACTAATTCATTCTACCTACATAGGATCAAAAGGACTGACTAAAGAAGACTGCAATGCCTATGTAAACATATGTCTTAAGCCTCCTATCTCGTATCCATAAGCAGTAGTAATCTGTGCATAACATATATACTTGTGTAAAAACCATCCACTGAGAAGCCATTTTCATGTTTTAATGTTTACAATTGGCTTATCTATGGATGGAGCATTTTTAAGGGTATTTTGATTAAAAGTTTGAGAATCTACTTATCCAGAGATGAGCTTATCCATATGTACAGTATATATGGGTATCATTTTAAAAGGGAAGGAATGGGGGGGGCACGGGAGCTCCTGGGGGTTTGGCAGGGTTCGGGCGATCCTCTAGCCAAGGATCGCCAGGGTTTGGCAAACCCCCAAATGCCACCCTTGGCTGGCCACGCCCACCCAGCCCAGCCCCGCCCCACCCACCCCTCCCAGGAGTCTCCACGCAGCCCATTCATCATTCCAGGTAAGTGCAGGGGCTGCGTGGAGGGTCTGGGGGGCAAAAATTGGGCCTACTGGAGGTTCCGGAAGTCTGGATACAGGCCTGTTTCTGGCCTCCGGAGCCTGGGAGAAGCTGTTTTCACCCTCCCGGAGGCTCAAAGAAAGCCTCCGGAGCCTGGGGAGGGCGAAAAATGTCCCCCCGCCGTGGGCGGCCGACTAGGCCATGCCCACCATGGCCACGCCCACCCAGCAACGGGGCAGCAAACTTGTTGCTAAAGGATCTGAAGCCCACCCCTGGGGGAGGAGGAATGGTAAAAACACAAATCTATTGAGTATTCAATACTACAATAAACCTGAATAAAAGCATTTAGCAACAAAACAATTTAACTATTGTTAGTTTAATCTGCTCAAGTTCCTTTTGCTAAGAGCAACTCTTATGGTTCAGTTTGAAATTTACATTTACTGTACAACATATCTGAAATTTAGCAAGTATCTGATTTGATACCATTAAAAATGTATTAGTGTTTGGCCTAGTAGTTAAAGCACCAGGCTAGAAACCAAGAGGCTGTGAGTTCTAGTTCTGTTTTAGGCATGAAAGGCAGCTGAGCATCTGACTCAGGCCAGGATGTCAGGCTTAGGTGACAAGTTGGTCAGTCAATCCCTGAGACAACACTTGGCTGAGCCAAAAATAAAAAGTGGATCTTGCACTTGTGTGAAAAATACTAGGAAGAGTCTCATATCTAGTGTCTCATATCTAGCAGCAAAAGAAAATTAATTAATTATTGTGTGCTGTTGAGGGTTGATCCAACCCTCTGGTTGGATCAAGGATCCCTCCTCTTTCTTTATTCACCTCTTGCTTGTGAAAGGTTTATCATTCAGGAAGACAAATATGTCAGTAGCAAAGAGGCACAAAAAAAAAACACA
Organism: Diadophis punctatus similis; assembly: GCA_023053685.1. NCBI lineage: Eukaryota > Metazoa > Chordata > Lepidosauria > Squamata > Dipsadidae > Diadophis > Diadophis punctatus. The sequence continues at coordinate 54,672,747 of JALIGW010000003.1, forward strand.
TTCTTTTCTTCCATTTCTACTTCCATAGCACTTTGCAGTCTAGATAAAGTAAAGAAGGAGTAAATAAAAATCTGCTTCCACCTCCCTTTTTTCCTCCCTATCTTTAAGAACTGAGTTTTTCTAAGTCAGAAAAGTAAAGAAGGGAGTAAGGCAAGGATAAGTAAAAGGAAATAGTCTTCATGAACACTGAAGACACTGTACCAAACAACCAATTAAATTTGCCATCAGGATATTGTGATGGAACTTTGCTTTCCTATTTTCGATTTCTATTCAAAAGCACTTGCTGTTAAGATTAAAAGCACAAGCACAACACAGAAAACTCAAAACTGTTTCGTTATTCACATAATAATGCAACAAAACACTAAATTCACATTTTTTAAAAAAAATATGCAAATGACTTTATCTTCCTTGTTAGTTATTCATATTAGTAACATTTTATACTCTGCCATTAATTCTAAATATATTTATTTATTATTTATTTATCAAATTTATTAGCCATCTTACCATAGGGTAACTCTGGGTGGCTATATTGAAAATAAATAACTCTTCTATTGATTATGAAATATGAAGATTCACAATCGTAACTATATTGCAAAGAATGATTGAATTTGTAAAAACAATCAAACTATGCTTTTCAAAGTTAATTTCGTAAAATAGTGTACATGCCTCTTAGAGCAGCTTTTAAGGGCATATAATGAAAAAGGGGCATTTTTCCGACCCAAACTCTGTAAGTAGGAACTTGCTGCAGTCATTAAAATACCTAATAGCTTGATTTCTTTGAATATTTAAATGAACCTGAGTTAAAACAATTCTTGAACATGTCCCACATATACAAGTACTTACCACTGCCTAATCTGAGAAGCAGGACATCCTGTAACCGTCTGTTCAAATCTCTTAGCTCCTTCATTTCTGACACTAATGTCCCATACTCCTTTAACTTTTTTGCTTGTTGAACAAGCTGCCTTCTTGTTCTCTCAAGTTCCTGTTGAATGTGCCTCATTTCTTCCTGCTGTTGCTGATAGCTTCTCAGCAACTCTTCATAAAGAACTCGAGGAACTACAGCATCGTCCATATTGTTCATTCTGTCTGAAGTTTCCATAAACGTTGCCTCAGGACTGGAATTACTACTGAGACTTATTCCGTTTTGTTTTTCAAGGCGCGCAACAACTGCTTCAATGCTTTTGTGCGTACCTTCATTCTGTTTCTTTCCATCTTGTCTCTGTATGTTACAACAAAACACATTATTAATATACTGTGTCATACAGCAATCTATAGAGTTCAACAGTTAATGAAATTAGGAGCACACTACAATCGTCAAGGGAAGAACATTTAATGAACATTGGACCAACAGTTTAATAACCAGAAAAGATTACATAATAAATAACCATCTAAGTCTTTTTTTAAAAAGTGTATGATGCAGAGTTAAATGCATCTGAGAGGAAATCAGCAATAGTGGGAATGCACTGATACATTTACCACTCCCAAGTATTATTTTTTAAAATTTGTATTATCCAAAGCCAATTTTTTTTGGGGGGGGGGGGGTTGAGAATATAGGAACAATTCAGATATCACACTAAACTTCAAGAAAGACTTAGAAGTATTCATTACTGTAACCACAGGTTATATCCGAGAAGGCCAAAATCCTTATACAAACTATAGTTCACACAATAAGTGAACTACTCTCTCAGTCTCTCTAAGGAGTCGGTGCAGTTAAGGTGAATTCCCAACACATGGTGCTAAACTGACAGCAAGAAAGTCAATTAAAATTTAAGGAAATAGATGGTTGTGCAGCACCTAGTATGGCACACAGGCATGTCTTTGAGCATTTTAAAAAAAAGCCAGAGCCTGTTTACATGAACTCTGAGCACTCTTGACTTTTTTTTTAGTTTGTACTATTTGTATAGAGTGCATTCAACATTAACCTAAACATATTTTTTTAATGATTAAATACTGTGTTGTACCATCCCATCATCTGGAAACTTTAGATTTAGATGACAAATAATCCCAAAATTGTGTTAATAATATCCTGGAGAAGACACTGATAGAATGCATTTAAAAGCAATGTTTATACATTGTTATTTAAAGATACTTTTTCTACTGATTTGCCTAATTAAGCGGGCATCAAGGTTCAAAATAATTAAGAATTTCATAATACAAGGAATTAGTGGAAGAAATATTGTATCTATTACTGTGCAATAATCAGCCAAACCTCTAAAAGATATTTCCAAATCAAATTTACCTATTCCCCTTTGCCTATCAATACTAGTAAAATACGAGGTTCCATGTAAATATAGATTGCCCCAGCTAAACACTATACAAAATTGATAAGAAATTCAACATGTATATACTTACAATACTTAAGTTTTAAAATAATGACTACATGCTTTATTTGGAAACAAGATTATTTGCCTCAAGGCCATAATTATAGAGGAAACAGCATATATAAAGCTAGAATATGCAAAGAATAGCAAAGATAACTCATGTTACATCATTACATTGTTAAGTTTATTTTAGTTTTAAGGAAACTGAGATGTGGATAAATGAACAAAGCTTATCTCAATATAGTGGCATTTCATTATTCAATAATGTCTTATTGTATTGTATATCTTTATATTATACATATATCTAGAGATATCATCAGTCTGGAGAACTGAATGTATTAACCTTATCAAACTGAGTTTGTTTTAGAACAGTAGGTGGAGGGAACATCTGACAGGGAGGGCTGTAAGGAACCCATAATGCTTTAATTTTGCTAAGCTTTCTTTCTTTCTTTCTTTTTTCCCCTAAGAATTGCTTAGCAGAAACTTACTAAAAAAAACATAGAGATGCATTGGGAAATTCATTGTGAGATGCATTGGGAAATGCATTGGGAAATGCATTGGGAAATTCATGCAATACTATACTAATAAAAGCCTGAGTTCCAAGCATGTTAATATACCTGCAATATTCACGCTGAATATGTTGAAGATAGGCAAGTTGAAGGAATTTGCAATATTCAATGCAAAACTTTGTCTGGAATAGAGTCAGTCTAGTTTTACAGTATATTTTGTTCTAAAAAGAAAAGATATCCATGATAAAACGATGCTAAATAGTAAGTGAAAGAACTAATATATACAAAGGGAAAGAATTTGTCAACATATTCACTGTGAAATGTAAAAAACGCATGATTAACATTTCTGTCCATTCTTTCAAGCAAAACTGATTATTTCAGAAAATTTTAAAAGATTACATTCTACTGATGTCAAAGTATCTGCTCAAAAATGCAATTATTATCTGCTTTTAAAAAGTATCAAAGGAGACACTCATTCTTTGAGCAATTAAAAAGCCTAACTCTGAAAACAATCACAATCTGACTGAAATAAAAGCAGTAAGTTGTTTTCCATTACGTAATGACATTCTCTGCCAACACTCTTTAACAGATCACAATGCAGCCTTCTTTAAAAGCAATCCTTCTCTTTGGGAATAATTTCTTCTTGCCTTGATATAACCCTTCAGTACTTTGATAAATCACTAAAGACACTACACTTCCCTTTTTCCTGTTAAGTCATAAATATTGTGTTGTTGATAATTTTCCAGAAATTGGTGTAATCAGTTTTAACAGCCCAGCTTTTATCATTAAATTATGGGCTATTCTTTAATTTTAAAAGCATGAAGATCAAGCTAAGCTTTCAGTAAAATATAATAATTTTGGGTTTAACATTATTCAACATTATGCTAAAGTGTAAATTTTGATACAGAGCAATTGATTCTTCTCCCATATTAAAATCCTTTAGATGTTTGTGACCCTACCACAAGTCACAATTTTAAATCTTAAGCTTCTTTCCAATGATAATAAAAATATTTTTACACACTTTGTAGGAGAAAAATGTACTTAACTAGCACACTGCAGGTAGTCATTAACTTACAACTATTTGTTTAGTGACCAAAGTTACAATGGCACTGAAAAAAATGACTGCTTTTCACACTTACGACGGTTGCAGGATCTCCATGATCAAAATTCATATTCATGATGGTTGCAGTGTCCTGGGGTCATGTGATCACCTTTTGTGACCTTTTGACAATCAAAATCAATTGGAATGCCAGATTCACTTAAATCTGTTACTAATTTAACAACTGTAGTGATTTACTTAGAGGGCTTGGTGGCGCAGTGGTTAAATGCAGCACTGCAGGCTACTGCTAGTTCAGCAGTTCAGCTGTTCAAATCTCACTGGCTCAAGGTTGACTCAGCCTTCCATCCTTCTGAGGTCGGTAAAATGAGGGCCCAGATTGTTGGGAGCAATATGCTGAACTCTGTAAACCGCTTAGAGAGGGCTGTAAAGCACTAGGAAGCGGTATATAAGTCTAAGTGCTATTGCTATTACTTAACAACTGTGGCAAGAAGAGTCATAAAATGGGGCAAAACAACCGTCTTGCTTAAAAACAGAAATTTTTGACTCAATTGTGGTTGTAAGTCAAGAACTACCAGTATAAATAATCTGAATTCTGTCATGTTTATGTTGTTACATTAATGAATATTGTTCCATATGTGGTATTCTGCTAAAGACAGTCAATTAAGTTTTGCTTTATTTGTGTGTGTGTAAAATTACATTGATAGAAGATTGTATTTAAGATATTTATCTGCCATTAGATTGGGCACTATTGGAGGACCATTTTCCATCACTTCAGACTATACAAAACTGTCTTGAACAGCTAAAGGGTGCAAAACAAATCTAAGTTTTCTAGCTTTAGTGGAAATCTGCTCACTTGGAGATGGAAATAGTCTTCTCCCGCCCCATAAAAACTGAAGTTTTGTATATAGCTTGAATCTAGACAAAGAGATGGTGATGAAATGAAAAAATATGCATAAAATAAGAACAGTAATGCAATAATAAATATGAAAAAATTATTATAACTGTACAAGTGACGAATCAGTTATAAATAAGATACAACAAAGTTAATAATTTGGATAATAATTTTTTGTCATAACTGAAGAATGGATATTTGTTTTAAAAACATAGGTTATATTAACATGCACCAACTTCTTAGGCTTACCCAATGAATGAACTGCAGGACAGCTGAGGTTTTTGGTTCAGTTCTGCCTATGCTGACTTTTTACTTCAAGTGCCTGATAATCTCAGCAATGAGAAATCCCTGCTCTTGACAAACCACTTAATAAAAGAGAAATTCCACTTTTTAGACAAATCCAGTAGCAAAATTTGGATTATAATTTTGTTTTTACCTCATATCAAAATGTAGATGAGTATTTAAAAAAAGAAAAGGAAATCTCTCCTTTAGATAGCTGATCAGGAATAAGTGCAAAAATATATTCACAAAGGTTGTTCTCATCTAGTGTTATTCTCTTTAGTTTGTGTTTGAAATGTCATTAAAACATGTCTTTTACCATGAAAAAAATGAAATGGCATGACTGCTATTAGATATTCTCATTAGCAAAGTGAAAATCCTTCTTTTGGATATTATTACTAGCATTTAAAAGAAAATTTGAATGTGAAGCATCCATATTCAGCAAAGTAAATTAATCACCACTGAAGCTTTCATTAGATTGAACTGCAGATGCCAGTATACTGTAGCTACAGAAAACATGAGCTACTGCTGGTCGGCCTGGGAGCCCAAGAAGGGGGGTGCTCACCACTGGGGGTGCTCACCATGTCACAACATACAATGTTGGCAGGTTCTGCGCAGCAGTGCTCAAGATCCGTTGGATGATGACCAATGACATAAACTAGACTTAATGAGTACCTTGAGTTCTCTGGGTTTGATATAGTTTTCCACGTATTAACCTTTTATTTTTCCTTACACTTATCTAATGCTCCTACCCCTTCCTTTAGATTCTTTTAGACTATTGTTCTTTATATATATTTTGTTGTTTTTACATCTTCTAGCTTTTCATAATTTTTTAGGCTCTTGATGATCTTCTATGCTTTTTAATTGACAGAACCAGACACTCACCCCCACTCCACTTAATTCTGGTCTATGATCATTTTAAAGATTTGATTTCGAAAGTGTGGGGAAAAAATCCGATGAAAATGCAGAATGTTTCAAAGTTGGGTTAAAACAAATCTAGTGAATGCTGAAAACAAGGTTAGAAACGTAACAAATCTACTAAACAACTTACCAGTACATAAAATAACTTTTATGTTATAAATATTTACATTTATAGCGGTATTTAATGGTCTAATGTGTCAATGTAATGTTTAACCAGAAATTAAAAATGACTGGATACAGTGATGGTAACCAAGTATCTTTTTCAAGAATATTGCAGGGTTCCTCCCCCTTAAAAATAGAAATATTTAAATAATTAAATATAACCCAAATATCACCAACTAATGCTATTTTTGTATTCTTAACATTACATATGCTGTTTCTCTTTAATGTTGGCATTAAGCTATAACTCAATGAAAATGCAAGCAGCCATTATTCTCCATGTAAGTACTATAGATGTGCAGGTGTTTATTTCCCATTCAACCTCAATGAAATTAAGAGGGGGCATACATATTCCAGAAGCATCAAGTAGTAGTACTGCTTAGACAGATAATGCTTCTTTCCTCAGAAACCCAACTTACCTCGACAGAAATATGGCTGAATATTGCACAGTGCCCAATAGCAGGCTAAACTGGGAGAGCTTTGATGTGTAATATGTAACTGATGAACCAAAACTCTGCTCTCCACAATTTTATCACACAAGCAAAACCTGGGGGGAAAATCATATGTTATACACATTTTATACTGGTTGTCTTATTTGTATGGTGCTTCATAGGGGTTTCCTTGTGGTATTCATTGAGCATTCTCATCCGCACATTAGACAAAAAGTGTGAATGCTATACCTATATATTTAATATATACAAGATGGGTGCAAAAAGTTATCTATTGAGTAGGTTTTCTCAAACTATGGATTGGGATTCCCTAGACTCTAGGGCAGTGGTTCCCAACCTTTCTAATGCCGCGACCCTTTAATATAGTTCCTCATGTTGTGGTGACCCCCAACCATAAAATTATTTTGGAGACCCAGCGAACAAAGAGGCAAACAGGGAGGGAGGGAAGAGAAAGACTGAGAGATATTAGCACAGGGCTAGCCTGATCATATGGAGCAGGGCGGCAACGATGGACCATGCTCTGGCACCACCTCCTTCTCCAGTTCCCTCCGGCTTAGCTCCTCCTGTTCCCGGCGGTGGCGCCCTCAGCACCGAGGCTGTATGATCAGGCTAGCCCTGTGCTAATATCTCTCAGTCTCTCTCTTCCCTCCCTCCCTGTTTGCCTCTTTGTTCGCTGGGTCTCCGCGCCAGCCGAGGGCGAGAGGGCAGACAGACGATTTCGACCCAGCTGTCCTCCTACCCACCGTCATGCGCTGTGAAACTTAAGTGGTCGTTGGCTGGCCGTTCTCTCCCGTGACTCCCTTTCCCTTCGACACCAGTGGGAAGAAATTGCTGCTGCGAGCAGGAGACAGGGGCGGCCACAGATGTCTTAAGCACCGCCTTGTACTCTCCAGCGCGCAATCTTGTGACACCCCACCCCTTAGCTGATGCCGTCAAAGCTCGGCCGCCAGGCATCACAAACGCCTCTCACCGAATGGCACCTCTCCCGACCAATCGGAGAGCTCAGGCGAGTTGAGCCGATATGGTCAGGCTTGTGGCAGTGGGGGGGGGGGAGCTGAGGATGCCAGGGCAACCCCTGGGAAATGGTCATTTGACCCCCAAAGGGGTCCCGACCCCCAGGTTGGGAACCACTGCTCTAGGGCCTAGAGGGATCACAAACAGCTTCGAGGAGCTCAAACAGCAACACTCTCAAACTCACTCTGGGCTTTGTCTGCACCAGGCAGCTGAAATATTGAAAAGTATGAGAACTACTATGATATACACATTAACATTTCATTATTGAAACTAAGTACATGTAAGTACATGTATTCCTTCCCTAAACTTAACGAAATCTTTATTTTTATTCATATAGGGGTCACAAGCATTTATTTATCATTTTAGAGAGTCACAGCACTGCAGTGTCTGAAAGCCCTTGCAATAGACACAAAACTTTTAAATGTATTTAAATAAAAAAACTGGAAGATATTTTGCAAGGATGTTTTCTTCAAACTCAGTGAATTTTGCTACTAAATCTACTTTAAAGAAAGTTCCCAGATGGTAAGATTAATATCACTCTGTACAAACTACTATTTAATCGACTATATGTTTTTCATACACACAATAACACATACACACCATTTATAATGCACTCCTTTAACTGTGTGAGGTAGCTTGTTATCCCAACCAGTTGTAGAGAACTTGACACTCAAATTCCATACAAACATTGTGTCCCGCAGGAGTGCCTGAATATTTGACACACTTAATGTTCACGGAGAACTAGAGCATTCTCTGATATAATAGAGCTACTGCTTATAGTGTAAAAAAATGCTGTCCTAGTTATATTTCAGCTTGTCCACTATAAAAATATTTACTCCTGAAAATGAAATAACATCACTACAAGAAATCTTGTTGCACAAGCTACCATAAAAACAAGTCATCATTTTTTAAAAATGATCACACGAGTTTTAAAAATAACTCCAAATAACTCAATTTTGCTAACCCGATATTTGTTCGGATCAAACAAAATGAAAATAATGTCATAAAAATATAAAGGAGAAAGGTACAGACTGAAACATTCGAGGCTCTTGGTTGTACAGTATTCATAACATTCCAATTCTAATCCAATATTTCAATGTATTTTTGTAAGTCAAGTCCCACTGTATTTAATGGGACTTAATTTTCATTAAAGGTGCATAAAAATTGCAATCTGCATTTCTGTATGCTAAAGAATGAAAGAATCCCTGACATTCTGAAATGGATTTGCGGTAGAATAAAGCACATCCAAAATTAGAAAAAAAGAAAGAACAAACCAACAAACAGGCTTCAATACCTTACAGTGTCTAAGTTCCATATCTTCATCCCCATAATCTGTAATTTCCCCTGTTTCTTCTAGGTGATTGAGAGAGAGCTTGGGGATTTTAATTTTCTTCTGCATCACACTGTTTTCAAGGTCTGTTTTATCTTCTGCAAATTTACATAAAAATATTTTTTCACATTTTTCAAACTGATTATTCAAATACTGTATGATTGAAGCCAGACCATTTAAAAAGTTCCCATGCTTGACTATCTTCCATATGCAGTGATAATCAACTGCTCCAGAAACTTTTTTTTTCCAAAAATAGATGGACTGCAGCCCTTACACAGAAATTTGAAGAATATCGTAGAAATATTAGGGCTTCCTAAAGATTGTTAAGAACAAAGCTAAAATCCAAACTTAAGCACTATATTTTGCAGATGATATTGGACCAGTTATGCATTTTCCCTCAGTGCAACCTAATTCAGAATTTTAAGATCCAAAAATGGAGAAGAATATTCCTCATTCTAAAAATACTATATGTATTTTGATGGCTCCCCGTTTTCTCATTTCTTGCTCTTTCAAACAACAGTAGAGCAGGTTGCTCAAAGTCAAGATGTTTGGAGAGAGTGGGATTTTATTTTTTTCTGCAAATGTGAGGAAAACCCTAACTCTAACCCTTATAAGCAGCGAAAAGAGAAATGCCTCCATCCTTACATGTTCTCTGTTGCTTAATGCAGCAGCAGTACTGTACTAGCAAGACTGCAGAAAATGTAGAGAGAAAGAATGTATAGTTTTTACCTGCCAGAAATTATGTCAACAAGAGAAAACTAGAATCCAGCTCAGCTTCAGACTAGGTATTTTCCAGGCTTTTTAGAAGTCCAATTTAAAACTGAAGCCCTTTCATTATGTATAAATACTTCAGTGATTAGAATTTCTTCAGTGTTTTGCAATACGTTGCTTTTTGTGTAATGTACCTATTTATATTTTTTGTTAGTTCTGAGGATCACATTGAATTTTAACAAGTTGTCCCAAGTAACCAATTAATTAAAAGGACTTTCAGAAGTCCACAAGAATTAAATAGCAATCACTGTTAACTCTGCTACACAGAGCTACTAAAATTACGGTAAATACATTTATTCTTTCTGCCAAAAAGACGAGTCAAAATTAAATCCCAATATCTAGGTTTAGGAACGCTTTTATAAAAGTAAAATTACTAAAGCCAATCACAGATGAACTGAGAGGTACAATAGGAGCAATAAGGTAGTATATTGTTCCAGGCACTAAAAGTAAATAACTTTCTGGCTAAAGAAAAATTTATTGGGATGGTAGTATAAATATTACTTGCTCTCCTATTTCAGCACACGTCCCCCCCCCCCACTTCATGTAATATATTGGCTAAGGAAAAAGCCAGGGAAAATGTATCTGCTTTTTGAGACAAAATGTATCCTTTTGACTTACTTAAGTACATTTTATTCTTTCAGTCCAAAACATCTCAAGTTACCTATATTCTAGAGGACAAGAAATTATACTCATCCTGGTATCAGCTGATCTTTAGGAATTTTTTAATTGTGGCCAATTCTAAAGTGTTGCTGAGTGACACTGCTACTCCAAGGGCAATTTATAATGATAAATTGAGAATTAATTGCTTTAGAATACTTCAAAATATTAAATACCACTAGAACAAATGAATTGATACATCTAGTTACATGGGTGCCACACCCAAATTCACCACTAATAATGCACAAAAGCCTCAAGAAAGACTATGAAATACCCAAATATGACTGGAAATTTTCATTCCCCAAAAGGAGGAGGAATGAATGAATGAATTCTTAAACATAACTGTGCTTTACCACAGCTTCCAGTTCAGTTTATATTACTGGTATATCATTGCAACTGGTTTCAAAATTTGTCCCAAATTAGATATGGAAATTATCTCAGAGTTGCCATTCTTTGACACATGGAATTTTCAACAATCACAAAATAAAGGGAAATATTTAACATGGCATTTCTTCTTGTAAGGAAAAATGAACTACTTCCTAAAAAGCAGTTAGAAGTTGAAAAAAAAGTTGTGCAGGAAATGTGAAAGTGCAGAATTAGATTGACAAATCAGGGCCATTTTCATCCTCTTTGGGAAGATGTTAAATGGAGGTGGCTCAAAGAACCTTAGGTGTGAATCTCTCTTTGGACTGGTCTATTGATAATTATATTCATCAAATGCATTCTGATTTTCTTAAATGTATTCTGCATTCTGTAGAATCATCTACACTGTATTTATTATAATCACTTATAATGAAACTCAGTAGTGCATTTTGGATGGTTCTGGTTTATTTTTGTTCCAATGTATTTTTTATTCTGGCCTGAAAATGTAATATTACACGAGAGGTACATTTCTATCTTTGACCAAAAAGGAGGGGAAATGATTTAATTGTTTCACATAGCTTTTCTATTAGAGACTGTGATCTTCTTTAAATTGATTTACCTATTATTTTGTACAGTTTGTATGAAATAGGGCTTATGTTCCATTAACACTAATAAAGTTGAGCATTATTGGTAAATATTAGTGCACATTCTATGTTCTATATTGCAAGTTTTAACATGCCCTCTACAAAGATCCATTAAACTTTTTTTTTGAAAAAGGTATTTATTTCAGAAGTGGTTTATGAAGAGAGATATACGTATATCACTTCAAGTGGAAATGTCTCAGTTGACATTTGCTACTGATATAATGGCAATCAGATGTAATTAAAATGACTATTCCAACTAGACTTGTAAGAATATTAATTACATATCTTGTTGATTTTACTTTGACCTTGTAAGAAGATTCTGCTTAATACCACTTCAAATGCAAATATTAGAACAACAAAAAGACTTTTTAATTTCTGTCTCAGTGCTGCTTTTTTAAATTAGAAAACAAGGATTTTTTTTAAATATTGGAATTAATTCCTTGACGCAAGAATGAAGAACCTGTGGCTTTCTACAGATGGATTATAATTCCTAGTACTTATTATTGAACATCCTAGCTTGAGCTGTTACGAGTTATGCAGTAGTTCACCAGCATCTAGAGATTTTTCTCCTTACTTTGAAAGGAAGAATCCATCCTGGAATTTTTAAAGTATATAATGTTTCTACATGTAATTATGGGGTTCTTTTCTGTGCTGTTTGTTTCTGTTCTGAGTGTCACTATTTCATTTTATTGAACGATTCAATGAATTGATTCATTGCCCATAATCAAGTAGATTGAATCCAATTTGATAAAAGGAAGCAAAACTACATTTTATACACGTTTTAGATTCCTTTATCAGATATATACAAATATGGAGGTAGCATCACAAAAAATAGGAGAGCTATGTGTATTTTTAAAATGCATTTCTGGCTATCTTTTCTCCTCCCACAGCTTTGTGCATGCCTCCAAATCTACTTCAGAAGGTTTCTCAACCTTAAGCATATTTGTAGAACATACAAAACAGTAATGGTAGGAGGGGAAAAATTATTCCACCAACAGCTTCTGTTTCCCTGGGAAACATATTCATGTGGTGGCAACCTACTTGATTCTGTGAAAATATAAAGTCAGAAAACTGGGTTTGAGAAATACAACAAAAGACTGAATTGTAAATTAACTTAATACTTTAAATTATTATTTCTAAAGCTATGCAAATTAGTGTTTTATTAATATATTCTGACAGCTTTACAATGATGAAAGAAACACACTTTTAAATAAAGTGTGTTTCAATTATATTTATTATTAACTGACTGATCTCCTTCAAACTCTACTGTAAATAAATTGTACCAAAGCATATATGGGTACATGTTTCGGGGGGGGGGGGGGGAGGATGCAGTATCGAAAAAAATTACAACCTACTGAGCTCTAAAGAATTTGAAACCCACTATTTATTTCATTGTTGAAAAAGGCTCAATTTTTAAAGTTTCCTACTTATTTGTTAGACTTACATCTTGCCTATTTTCCAAAAAAGTTTACATAGGAACACCCTCATTTAATCCTCACAACAACAATCTCTTCAGTAGAGTGGTCTCAGAAAGATGACCCAATCCTATCAGTTTCCAAAACTGAGAGCAGACATAAAGTTAATCTCTCCAGTACAACATCTTAACCATTACAGGAAGTTTCATTCTTCAAATGAAGAATGTTAGTATTTTAACATTTTAGTAGCATAAGAAGAATTATGATCTATCAATAGCAATCACAATTTTTGTGTGACTACTAAAGGTACTCAAACTTGTAAAAAATCTGCTCATAAAAATACTGTATTAAATAATCACTGCAATGTGAAAGTCATTTTGAGAGAAACTTGTCTGAGAAAAAAATTATTTTATTTATTTTTATTTATTTATTTATTTATTTATTTGAGACTTATATATCGCCTCATAGTGCAAGCACTCTCTAAGCGGTTTACACCATTAAGCAATGTATATTTACATTGCCCCCAACAATCTGGGTCCTCATTTTACCTACCTCGGAAGGATGGAAGGCTGAGTCAACCCTGAGCCGGTGAGATTTGAACAGCTGAACTGCTGATCACAGTCAGCTAAAGTAGGCTGCAGTACTGCACTCTAACTGCTGCGCCACCTTGGCTCTTTGGAACATATCAGCAGCTGCATCTTTTAAAAGCTTGGTGAAGCCACTTCAAAATCCCTTTTTTAAGTTTTAGTATAAACATCGAAAAGTGGGAAACTGCCTTGAACTAGCAATATGGGTCTTAAGAAATATGGTGTTTTGATGCTCTAAGCCAGGGACATCAAACTCACATCGTCACGGAGGTGTCACGTGACGTATCGGGACTTTTTTCCCCCTTCACTAAACCGGGCGTAGGCGTGGCCAGTGTGTGACGCATCTAGCTTGCAGGCCAGGAGTTTGACAGCCCTGCTCTAAGCAATAGGTTCAGAGAGGTGGTTTATTAAGTTAACTTAGCATGGTTTTTATGGTCCTAAAACACCTGTATAAAGTAATATATGAATTGCTGGGTGTTTAATCACAATAATTATTATGGATCCCTGCATTTTAGCTCCAGTGTCTATGGCTAACTTTGAATCCACTTAGTATAATTTTCAAGAGTTGATATTGCATATATTCTTGATTAATATCAATCCATTCCATTAATCCAAGAACTAGAACACCTGGTTAAGTGCAAAAATATAAAATGTATTAAAGATAAGTTGAACTGTTTGATTTTTATCATATTTCTAGTTATATTTTAAAGTAATGAAAATAGCTTTTAGAAAGTCTTTCAAAATATTTAAGTCATACTAAAGCTTTGAACAGCTCACAAGTTAGAAGGCTTTAGTACAATAAAACATGCTGCATATGTGTGTGGTTTCTAACTGGATGCTTGAAGCTATTTAACACATTTCTTAGCAACAAAGTTGACAGCAAACTGAAGCTAACTAATTCTACATCAAATGTAACAACATTTCACCAACTTTTCCCTCATTCCCACATTTTTTGAAGTATGCTAATACTTTTGAAGTATGCTAATACTTTAAATACTATCCTCATTTATCTATCACAGAATTATGATCATATATATTTCCCCCAACTCTTCTTCAAATAATTATTCCTTGCCATTGGTTAGATAGGTGTCCTTACAAACAAGGTCTTAGTTCACATAATTTAAGCCTTACTGTTTTAATGGATTTCAGATTCAAACCAAATGCTTAGCTATTTGCAAAAGCAAATAAAGCAACCCCTTTTTATCCAACATCAGAAATTTAACAGATTAACAAGAGTTGGAAGGGACCTTGTAGGTCATATAGTCCAACCCCCTGCTCAAGCAGGAGACCCTACACCATTTCTGACAAATGGCAGGCAATCTCTTCTTGAAAATCTCAAGTGATGAAGCTCCCACAACTTCCAAAGGCAAGCTGTTCCATTGGTTGATTGTTCTCACTGTCAGAAAGTGCCTCCTTATTTCTAGGTTGAATCTCTCCTGTTTCCATCCATTATTGCAAGAATTCACCTGACATAAGAGACCTCTGGAAAGTATTACACAGAGTAATTGTCACATACATTCTCCACTCAATACCCTTCTAACTTCACAAGCAAGAGATCAAGAGCAGCATTGGCAATAAACAGTGTATGAACAGGTTTATCCTGGACAATCTCTGATATAACCTATATGTGCATAAAATGAGCCAAGTCTTGATCAAGGTTTATCAAACATTTTGACCCAATTACAGGTAATCTTCGACTTGCAACCACAATTGAGCCCCAAATTTATGTTATTAAGCAAGACATTTGTTAAGTGACTTTTGCTCCAATTTACGACCTTTCTTGCCATAGTTGTTAGGTGAATCATTGCAGTTAAGTTAGTTACAGAATTGTTAAGTGAATGTGGCTTCCCCATTGGTTTTGTCAACAGGTCACAAAAAGTGATCACATGACTCCGGGACACTGCAACCGTGATTAACCAGTTGCCAAGCATCCAATTTTTGATCACATGACCATGGGGATGCTGCAACGGTCATGTGTGTGAAAAATAAGTCACTTTTTTCAGTGCCGTTTTAACTTCAAACTGTCACTAAACAAATGGATGTAAGTTGAGGACTGCCTGTATTTCTGGGAACCATTAGGCTCAAGACAAGTTAGAATCTGGTACATATCTTGACAGATCTACCCAGTTTGCAGAAATAGGGTGACATCATAATCCCACCAATAAAAGTTGCTTTGAAATATGCTTAGAGACAGAGTTTATAACTTGTGGGGATGGAGTAATACATTGCAATATGAACTAGGGTTTGGTATAGATACAGACTCAGACGATATAGTTTATTCTAATTTCAGTGGTATATATATTTATTATATTTCTACCTGTCAGAATTATACGTTTGAATTCCACATCCTCTGTAGAAGCAGGGGAACTAACATATGGATCTACCAAATTTGGCATCATTGGCACCAACTGGAGGCATCTCTCCAAGTTTCCAAGTAGGAATTTTTCCAGCCCTAAAGTTCTTAATGATTGAATCTCAGACATTCTACATGCAAAACATAGTCACCACTGGGTAATGACTTATTTAATATATGCATCTGAGAAGGAGGGGTTGTGATTATAAATGTATATTCTATTTCTGAGAAGCTTATTTTATATATGGTGAGACTTGCCTAACCACCATGTCTATTTGTGGGGATGGGCCTTCCTTATGAATGGACAAGAATAGGGCTGTATTATTTATAATATAGTCTAGAATTTTATGAGAATATCTGTTTTATTTCATTAGGTAAATTTTATTTTGCAATGATAGCCAATACATATATTTACTGTAACTTTGTTAAAGGTATCAAAACTAACACTGCAGTAATGATCTTTATTACAAAGCAAAACAAAAATATTTGCCATTGAATCTTACTTACTAGCATCTTTTTTCAGTCTTATTAATTGTAAAGAATCCTTTTCTGCATTTAGATTTCCAGTGTTTTTACACAGTGTGCAGCATTCACATTAAAAAATGATTACTATGTGTTAACTACAGAGCTCACCATCAATATTTTTAAGAAAATAGAGAAGCAATTTTGCTTTTCTTTCAATAGTTAAAATTAAATAATGTTGAGTGTAATCTAAAAGTCCATCTGGGACAAGCAAACAAATGGGAAGGGGGATTCTTTTATATTTGAATTTAGAATTCATTTCCAAAATGAAATGAATTTAGAATTCATTTCCAAAATGATGAATAGCGGAAAATAATTTAGATTATTTTCCAAAAGAACTACATTCATAGATACAGCATAAGTTATGATAGCAATGTAAAACCATAATGTTAAAATGGAGTAGTCTTTAAATAACACTTATATAAGGTCATTCTGCAGAGACTGACTTTCATGACCTGCTTAATGGTTAAGTGGAAACATTTCGTTCCTTATAGAGGGAATAAAAACTACATCTTTGGACTGCTCCATGCAGGGCTTTTCTTGTGCTCAGTGTCCCTCTATTTTGTGGCAGCCAGGTCCCACCTTAACTTATTCTGCCAGAGACCACCTGACTCTTCCTATAAATGCTCATCCACACCACCCACCCGAGTTAAACCAAGTTCTTCCTAGGAATTCCAGAGAGTGAAATGTTCTCTATTTCTTATCCAGATAGTTCGTTTTAAAAAAAAAAAAATCTCCCACCTTTACAGTCTTTGAAGGAAGCCCACGCCAAGCGTTCAACGCCCCTCCCGGGCGACCTAGTGGTCCTAATTTTATAGCCATTTCTAGTTGCACTACCCATCACCTCCCCTTTCCTAGTCCAACCTTCGCAAGCGCTGAAAACGATGGAAATGTGGAACAGGATTTCTCTCTCGCGTTCTCTTACGACGGAACAACTCTCAGGGAAGGGGATGGGAGAGAGCCCCGTCCCACCTTTATCTAGGCCTCTGCCACACCAGCCATCCCCATCCCCACCCCGCCTGCCGGTCTCTCCTGGGGATACCCGAAACCCCTCCCTCCCTCGGAGAAGCGGGGCCAGCAGCAGCCACTCGGTGCAGGCCCCGCCGTGGCATATAAGGAGCCGGGCTCCAGCCGCAGGCCCCTTCCTTCCCTTCGCAGAGGTGGAAAAGTCTGTCCCCCGCCCCGCCCCGCCTGGGTCCTCCAAAGAGCTGGGAGGTTTTAACTGGTCTGGCCTCCGGATCGCCTCCCTCCCTCCGCCCGCTGCCCAATCCCTCGGTGCCTCACCTGCCAGCGCCAGGATCTGGGCCTTGTGCAGCGACGGCCGCTCTCCCCACTCGCCGGGGCTCTCGTCGCCGTCCTCGGGATCGTGAGCCGGGCTGCGGTAGACGGTGTAAACCTTCTGGTTGTCGAAATCGAGCCGGGATTTGGGGCTGAAATCCTGCACGCACGACACGGGCAGTGCATAACACACGTTGTCCTCCAAGAACCGCACGAAGGCATACATCATGGAGCGGGGCCGCGACCCGGGAGGGGGAGGGGAAGGGGCCTGAGGGGCGATCAGGCTAGCGGCGGGGGAGGAGGAGGTGAGAGAAGAGGGGGGGCGCCCGTCTCTGTGCTCCCGCAACCCCGGCTCTTCTGTTATTGTTCCTGGAGCCCTGCTCGGCGCTCGGCTGAGCTAGTCTAGGCTGCAGAGCCTTCGCTTCTTCCCAAGGCAGCCGGGATTCGGGCTTCCCGCGAGCAGTCGAGCGCCGAGCGAAGCGAGCCTCAGTCTGGCATGCAGCTCGCAGAATTGGCCGACGCGGGCGAGAGGTAGTGCTGCCGCAAGCAGCAGCGGCGGCCCTCTCTCTCTCTTTCTCCCTCTCTCTCTCTCTCTCTCTCTCTCTCGGGCTGGAGGGGGGAGAATTTACGGCGACGAGCGACTTTTGGGAACGTAGCTTTGGAACTCACTGTTGCCGCCGCCCTCTCCGCACCAGGCCCGATCTCTCAGCAAAAGAAGGGCGAGAGGAAGGCGGTTTGCAAGCCAGTGCAGCGGCTGCTCTTCCATGCCTCCAGTTACTTAAACGGACCCTTCTCCCTCTCCTCTTTTATCCACCTAGCGTGGATAAAGCTCGCCGAATCCAGTCCTCTCTGCCACCCCGTCCTGTTAAGACGGAGAGGACTGGGTGGTGACTTGGGGAAAGGGGTCTTGCAGAGTTTTTACGCCCGTTTCCCAGGCGAAGGGGAGCAGGCGAGCTGTTTCTCTGCAGTGAACCCATAAGGTGGCTTCCTTTGGGCGATGCACTGCCTTTAGTCCTGCAGGTTGGATGGCAAGAGTGCAAATAACGGGAAGTGGAGATGGCTTCTTGTGAGCTCTGGGGCAGACAAAACAAGCCACCGGATGGATTTGCCTCTGGAAAGGGCAATAAGGAAGCCTGGGCCCAGCGCGAAAATCTCAAGAATGGGCTTCTCTTAAACTCTACCACAGCAGAGAACATTGAGTCCAAGAGGCCCATCCAACAATAAAAGGAAAACTGGGCTCTTGCAAAGTTTGGTTGCCTAGTGAAACCAAGTAGATGCTGCTTTTGCAAAATAGAAGCCATTTCCTTTCCACTCAGACAAGTGGGCCCAAGGAGGAGAGGCAGCAGCTTCCCCCCCCCCCTCACAATAGCAGCCTTCTGCTATCCTCCCACATTTTTTTTGTCTGCCAATATAGAAAAGCTTGTTGAGTTCAAAAAAAAAGAGAGACCTTGGGCTTGATTGTTGATACCCTGGCAAAAACCCTTATCCATCTTTCTCTCTGGGTGATCCCATTCTATAGCATATACTTTATCATCTTAGGTCCACAAATCATTTCTCAGAGAAGTCACATTTTGCTCAATCAAGAACATTGGCAGTTCATGACAATTTCACTGAAAAAACAATAGTGCTTCATTTGCACTGCATACTTACTCATGCTTAACTGAACCATCCTTTATTCAGTACAATTATATTGGTTCACATGACACACAAGCTGAGTAATCATGCTGACTAGTTTGTAGTTTATGTACCACATAAGCAGAGCTAAAAACTGCTTCAAGACAGCTTTACTAGACCAAACTGCTACACTTGACAAAACAAGAAGATAACACATCTACATCATGCCAAAAGTCTTTCTAGTCAATATTCTAGAACCGAATTCACCACTTTCAAAGGCCCACTGTATTCTTTGAACCTTTAAAATCAGTTTTCAACAGGAGGTTAATACTAATCCCCCCCCCCATACATTCGTTACTCATTAGTGAAAGGCTCTGTAGTATGAAGCCAGAAACCCCAATCCAACTGTTGGGCATATGCAGGAAGGAAATAAATAGCATTAAAGGCATGGGACCAGATAATTGAATCTCTGCCTCTTTTTAACAATTTAACATGCTTTTTAACATGCTTTGCTTGCATCAAAAAGATGAGAGGGCTTCAATCAGCCTGGTCATAACCACTGTTTTTGTGCTATTGACTTACCTTGTGGATGCCTCTACTAACAGTAAAAGTCATGATTAGTAGCTGTTTTTGTAGGTTTTCCAAGATAGCATGCTGATCATAGATATTGAAATGAACAATTAACCCTCATCTAAGTAGTTTATATGATACGGGGAATTACCTTAATCCCAAAGAAGACTAAGTCTGGGACTAAATCTAATTTCCCACATTAAATTGACTATAGACTGTTTGATTCAATTTTCTTGTTGACTTGGTGTGCTTACCATCCTACCTCCAAGATCCAGTTAAGTATTCTACATGGGGAAAATCAGATATAATTGTGCAGTTTTGAGTATATAGGCTCATCAGTAATCCTTACTCCTGCAATTTGGATCACATTACAGTAACGTAGTTTGATTTTTATTTAGTATGTTGTATAAGTCCAGCCAATTGTAGTTTATGAAATAGAGAAGGGGTGTCAAACTCGCGGCCCATGGCCCAGATGCGTCACACGCTGGCCACACCCATTCCTGGTTTAGCGAACCGGGGGGAAAGTTGTGATACGTCACATGATGACACAAGTTTGACACCCCTGAAATAGAGTAATATGAAATTAATACTTATTGCATATATATACAACTTTGGTGGTAATTACAAAGGCTATAAATATAATTTTCAGCTAAAATTTCTGTTGTGAGCAAAAAGCAAGCTTTTTCACTCACAGTGAAGAATAATAACACATCTCAGATATTTTTTAGTAACATCTGTAAGGAATGTTTCATACAAAACTTGTCCCATCCTATCCCATATAAATACTTCGTGTAAGTTTAAAGAAAACACACACTTTGAAAAAACAGGAAAACATGGTTTGATAAAAAAGGGAAACATTATTTGTTCAATTACGACAATAGATACCTTGCAAGATGCCTGATTATGTATGAAAGATATATATCAATGATCTGAACAGTTTAGATAAATTAACAACAAATGGACATACAATTGTGTGAAGATTATTAGTTGACAAACGGAAATTAAATCCTTCTATCTGTAAATTAGCTTTAATTTTTATACTTTCAATAGCATGATCATAAACTGCAAAATATTACATTAATATATATTTAGATGAGGACCACCAATAGTTTCTCTCTTGGATATTTCACTATACATTTTTTGTGCCAACCTATAAGCAAGTTCCTCTGTGTTCAGTAGGATTGCAACTCAGCAGCATGTAACCCCAATAGGATATATTATTTTTGTGTATGAGTACAGTAGAAAATAGGACTACTTACTAAGCTTTTATGAAATATGCTGCTTTAGGTCACATGTTCGTATTGTGTGCATGGGTATGTAAAATATGTGTGTGTGTGATTGATTATATATCTATAATCAATTACTGTAATAAAGGGGAATTCATATATAGCATTGTATCCAGGTGTGTTGCATGGTTTTACAGGATATTTAAACGATTTCAACATCTATTTGCATCAGGGACATTTATATCCTATAGCAGTGATGGCGAACCTATGGCACGCGTGCCACAGGTGGCACGCGGAGCCATATATGCCGGCATGCAAGCCGTTGCCCTACCTCAGCTCCAGCGTGCATGTGCACTCTGGCCATCTAATTTTTGGCTTGCACAGAGACTCTGGGAGGGTGTTTTCGGCTTCCGGCAGGCGGGGGAGGGCGTTTTCACCCTCCCCAACCTCCAGGGAAGCCTCTGGTGCCTGGGGAGGATGAAAAACGGGTCTACTAGGCCCACCAGAAGTTGGGAAACGGGCCGTTTCTGGCCTCCGGAGGGCCTCCAGGGTGGTGGGGGAGGCCATTTTCACCCTCCGCAGGGATTGAATTATGGGTGTGGGCACTCACGCATGCGCGATAGCACGCGAGCACGCTCTTTTGGCACCCGAGGAAAAAAAGGTTCGCCATCACTGTCCTATAGGAACCTAAAGCATTTAAATTATTTCCATTAGTCATAAGTAATGATGTGAAATATTCAAAAGACTTTCTGCACTTCTAAGCTAAAGTTAGAGTTAGAATTTGGCTGTCAAAAAGAAATTTCAGTCTGCAAATCCAAATTGACTTCCTAGGCATCCAACTCCCTCAACTATTATTCCTACCATCTATAATGAGCCCAACACTGGCTCAGTAGGCTCAGGAAGCCAGAGAACTGGTTTCTGGGACAGACCTCTGCAGTTTGGAAACAGCACTAAGCCTACACTCAACATAACCCACTAAATAGGCTGAATGGTGGCTTGTGAGCTATGTGGTAAATTAGAAGAGCTAAGTATTCCCAAAACTTGAATTTTGGGGGAAATTGGTTCTTCCACTTTATTGTGCAATCCCCATAGTTGTCAAACAGATTTCAGCAGGATCTAGGGAATTGTGAGGTACAACAGTGCCACATGTTGTAGCAACTCTTTCCACCTGGAGAGGGAAAACATTTGGCAAAGGAGAGTATATAGTGGAGAGGACACTATCCTGAACTTGTTAGGAGCACTGGATGGGCACCATTCCACTGTCTGCCCCACTCATCATTGACAGAAAAGTTTTCAAAGCAGGTCTTGTAAATCTTGAAACTGCTACAGGTTGCTTCAAGAAGAAAGCACTAAAACTGGAACAACTAAGGACAACCTAGGACTGCCTCACTCATGAGTTGTGGATCAAATGAAGTCACCATGAGAACAAATTAGCTTAGGAAAGTTGGCAGAGCAGATTTGTATCATGGTTAAATGCAGTTAAGAGAAAGGCCTTTATTCTTACTGTTCTTTAACAGTTAACAACAAATCTGAAGTAAAATTGGCTCATTATTTTTAGAAATCAATGGCTGGTCTGAGCTTGTTGTTACTATAACAAGCCATAATACAACAAACATAAGAGCAATATTTATTTCTCTGCTGGCAAATATATCTGTGGTTATAGATATTGTGATCTTTTAAAACTGGTCTTTTTTTAATACTGTGGAGTGTAGATGGTGAGCTGATCTCACTGATCTTTTTCATTCAAGGAAAGTTCAGAGGCATTTAAAGCTGATAATCCATTTCATTTCTAACACTTTATACAAGCATCTACATAGCTATATTCTAGTGTTTTCAACATGAAATGTCATTATCACAGCAGGCCAAATAACACTTCAAAATAGTTTTGATTAATATGAGAATTCCAGTAGAGAGCTTGAAGGGAGGCAGTCTGGAATATGAATAGGTTACAGTAATATTGTGAAAATCTCCTTAGAATTCAGAAATAATAGCTCTTAATAATATTAGAATGACATATTCTCAAATACCAATATCACCATATTGTCATACCCCAAATAAGGCATTTAAAAATATGACATTTATTTATATCTGCTAAGGTGAAACTGAAGAACCCATTCAGATAGATGAATGCTAACAAAGTATTATAAATCAATA
Source organism: Diadophis punctatus similis (assembly GCA_023053685.1). Taxonomy (NCBI): domain Eukaryota; kingdom Metazoa; phylum Chordata; class Lepidosauria; order Squamata; family Dipsadidae; genus Diadophis; species Diadophis punctatus. The sequence continues at coordinate 54,695,835 of JALIGW010000003.1, forward strand.
GATTTTTCAGGATTACTTTAATGGAGCATAGGGTTTATCGGAGTATAAAAGGGAACAGGGTATCTGAGGATGGGTGGAGGTGTCAAAAAATCAAGAAGATGGTCTCAATGATGCAATCAAAGCCTTTCCTGGTTTCTGTGTGGATTGTGGCCCAGATAAAAAAGAGGCAGGTTTTAGTCTCATGACAAACCCACCACCTTTAGTCTCATGGCAAACCCACCCACCAGTTTCCCATGGAGGAAGCAGAGACTGAGTGATCTGTTGAATGTTATTCAAAGAACTATCAAAAGCAATCCAACTAACAAAAACACAAACCTACGATAATGGACTGTAAGGAGAGAAATAAAATGTTTATTTAAAGAACAGCTTTCCTCATGGAAGTAAAGCAACTGACAATTAACAGAATGAAATGCAAGGTGTGTATGAAATGCTCCATATATTTTCTAATGATATCCTCTTTTCACAATAGGAAAAGTAAGGAAGACAGAATTAAATGAAGAGGGTGGGTGTTTGGATAATGGTGTGGAACTGCTGCAAATGTAAGTAGAAATTGGGATGTCTGGTTTAAATGTTCATTACGGACTTGCATTCATTACATAACCTTTTATCTTATTATTTTATCTTTCTGTTAATTTATTTTATCCCTCTATAGCTCTTCAATTAGAGGACCCTAGAACAATTTGCCAGAGAAGAAGGGAGGGGTGGAGGAGAGAAAGGAAGAAGTCTTTAAACCATCACAATAAAACTAATAAGCTTTAAAAAATAAATACAAGAACTGAAAGCAAAATGTATTATTACAGAAGAGAAAAATGCCTACGAAGCAAATAATCTGAGCCTGACATATTAATTTAGAAATACTTGGAAAAGCCGTTTGTCTTCCATTCTTTTCCAAAATAAAACAGTGGGTGTCCATTGAAACATAGCTGAGATACTATCCCTGAGATGGATTTACTCCTGACTGTTGCATTCTTAATTGGTAGGACCATGAACAGAATTGCCCTGGATCATTGTAATGCATGAATCGAATAGTTCTCGAGAAAGTAATACTTTATATCTACCTTCCAAACCATTGACAGCTACTAATGTCAATATCTACCATTGGCCCAGAGTTTGCAAGGAACCAGTGCAGTATTTTCAAGACTCCTGTTGCCTTATTTAGCTGTCTCTACATCATGCCACAGCTTCCAGATTGTCTTCAAGGTTTCATCAAGATATTATTAGAACAAAGATCATTGAGATAAGATTATCTTACCCAGTCACTATTGTAATGGGTATATCAGCTAAAGCTTGGCATAGGCTCTCCTTGGTATTGAAGCCAACTGCGCCTCTATCAACAGTTTAGAATTAAGAAAAATGCCGGGTTATGTGCCTGTCCCATTACCTGAAGAACCATTACCTCATTCAGTTCAAGCCACCATACCAGGCACAAGAAGAAGAAAAAGAACTGCATTTAATAGCAGCGTGCATCTTTCATAAAATATGATTGGTTCCGCAGAAATCTATTCGGACCAAATAAAGAAATTATAGCAGTAAGTCCAAATATTCTGCATACTTCGCAATGCAATACAAAGATGGAAACAATCCGGCATGTTCACGCTAGGGTATATTGCATTATTTTATTCAAAATATTTACTGTAATATGACTCACTGTAACTGAGATTGGGAAGGTTGCTGATAAATTGTACTTACTACATTTTTCCAATCAATTCCCCCCTCTCTACTTTAAAAAAACAAATAGTGAGAAAAGATTTAAAAATGCAGCCAGAAGCAGAAATTGGGAAGAGTTAAACATATAGCAAAGTATGTGGGGGGGGAGGGAGGAGAGAGAAGAGAATTGAATTTTATATTTATCCCAAAAAGGAGTTAGAAAATGTTGAAAATCACGTTTTGTGAAGGTATCATAAAGGAATGCATTTTTCTATTGGACTAAGATTACTTGAAAAGAAACACCACAGATACCACAGTCTGTAATATCTGATGTCTCCCATGCTCACAAAATAAACAATATTCCATTTAACATGGCATAATTAACTTCTACCTGGTTGTATGTGCAATTAGATTTCTAATGCTTAATACAATTTGAGTACAAGTTGGCAGTAATTTATGATGTGTTCAGCAGAAAATGCACAGTGGGAAATATTTCTAATCCACATGCCTTTTCCAAAATTAAATTAGAATTTCCTACATGAATGTGCTGTGTGCAACATCAGAGGTTTTGCTGGCCTCTTCCATCTGGACTGAAAACTATCTGGCAATTTTTACTTCTGAGTGTACAAATTGTGCCGGCATATCAGTTGCTTGGGAAGGAACTAAAATGCTTGGGCAGGCAGAGTTCAGATGAGGAAAACAGAAAATCCTTTTAGAACCACCTCTGCATGATCTGGTTCAGAGGTGGGTTCCTGCCGGAGCTGCCCGGTACGCAGCTCCGGTAGGGAGCGGCGGATTGCGCAACCACTCCGGAGCCCTCTCTGCCGGTCCACCCGGCGCTTCGCCATTTTTTTCGGTGATTTTCGGTGATTTTCGGCCAATTTTGCTTCTGCGCATGCACGGAAGCAAAATCATGCTGAAATCTCTCTCCCGCGCGTCCCCTCGTGAGATTTCAGTGCAATTTTGCTTCCGTGGAAAATTGCAAAATCGCGCAAGGGGACGCGCGCACGTAGGCAGCGAGGTAAGCGAGGCACCGGCAGTGAGGTAAGTGAGCAACCCGCCCCTGATCTGGTTATTCCTAGATGAAATACCAAAATTAGGCTTGTAAAGTTCTTAATCTTATTCAGAATTCACTAAATCCACATATTACAAATAATGTCAGTTATGGAAGTCAAAATATACAGGGAGTCCTCGACTTATATCCACAATTGAGTCCAAAATTTCCATTGCTAAACAAGACAGTTGTTAAGTAGTTTTGCCCAACTTGACAACATTTTTTGCCATGTTTGTCAAGCAAATCACTGCACTTGTTAAGTGCATGATGTGGTCATTAAGTGAATCTGGCTTCTCTCATTGACTTTGCTTGTCAGAAGCCAGCTAGGATTGTTACAAAGGATGATCACATGACCCCAGGACAATGCAACTGTCATAAATACATGCCAATTTCCAAGCACCCAAATTTTGATCACATGACTGTGAGGATGCTGCAACAGTCATATGTGTGAAAACCGGTCATAAGTCACTTTTTTCAGTGCTGTTGTAACTTCGAATAATCACAAAATGCATGGTTGTAAGTGAGGGACTTACATTCACTGCTGATATAATTCAAACTTCAGATTTACACCGATTCCTGAAATTAGGCGTCTTGATAAAAACCTATGATTTGAGTTCCAGCATAATTTTTAAAATATAAAATAATTCAACTAAAAGCCGCGGTGGCACAGTGGTTAGAGTGCAGTACTGCAGGCTACTTCTGCTGATCACCATCTGCCAGAAGTTTGGCAGATCGAATCTCACCAGGCTGAAGGTTGACTCAGCCTTCCATCCTTCCGGGTGGATAAAATGAGGACCCAGATTGTTGGGGGCAATATGCTGACTCTGTAAAACCGCTTAGAGAGGACTGTAAAGCACTGTGAAGCGGTATATAAGTGTTATTGCTATTGCTAAAAGGCCTCCAAAGCAAGGAATGTCAAATTAATGCAACAAAAGGTACAAGAGAAATGTTGTAAACAATAAGCAGACACGTTAGATATGATAAACGAGATTGATATCAAGAGATTACAAAAATAATGTGCAATTTTTCAAGAACAGTGCAAACTTTCAAATTTTCAAGTATACTTCATCCAGCTAGATATTATTAAAAAACAGACAAGAAGAGGAACTATGACTAGAACTATGGGTATTGAAGCTATGTCTTCACCACTTACAATCTTAGAAATACAGGGGCAGTCTATAGATATGCTAATTGGTTCCTATTAGGCAAAAGAAAAAAAAATACTGAATCAATTCCTAAAACATGGGATTGAATCAAAAATCACATACCATAATACAGCAAGAATAAAAGGAAGTGTCCTCAAGCTAGAGGATGGTACATATCACATATATGTCAGTGCTAAATATGTATCACAAAATTCACATATATATAAGTCCTAAAACCTACACAGACAACAGTGCTTAATCCAACTATAGAAATTTAAGGATATTTAATAAATGGCCATATTAAAAACAAAATATAACTTGAATATTGGGAAATCGCAACAATGAGAGAAAATCTGCCATTTCATCTTCTGTTTTCTCAGCAAGTATTAACCTCCTAAATGTTTGAACTAAAAAGGACATTGCTCTTACTTTTGTGCAAACTCATCAGATTATTTCCTATAAGGAGCTCTTAATAGCAATCTGCCATTTGTGGCAAGTGTCCCAAAGCTGCCAGTCACAAGTGACAGCTATACAGGCAGTGTTGTTAAAAATAAATAAAGTTCTTCCAAGGTGAGCCAGGCTGCTCTGTCTGTTGCCCCCATAATTCCCTTATGATAGCTCCCAAGGCCTCCCTTTGGGCAAAACCTCTCTTCAGGCAAGTGTTCTCGCTGTTGTTCCTCTCACCAGCCCCAGCAAAACAAAATTTCCGGTCTTTCCCTTCAGCAATCAACCTAAAAGACAGCTGTTCTTTCATAAGGGTCCGAGATGGAGGCAATGGATCAGAGCAAGTGACTTATCTCTGTCTATAACAGAGTTGGAAGGGACCTTGCAGGTCTAGTCCAACCCCCTGCCTGCCCAAGCAGGAGACTCTTACATCTGCCTCTACCTAGGATTGAACTCACAACCTCCTGATTGTGAGGCAATAGCTCCACTTCTAGGCCAGAGCAGCAGAGATGCCAACCCACCCCAAATACCCATCTTTTCCCTCTGGCAAAGCTTTCCAGGGAAATGGGTGCAGCTGAGCAGGAGGAAAAGCCCACAGACCCCAAGTTGCTTCCATGCAATTTTTTCCAGAGGGTTTTTAAAACAAAGCAAAACAAAACAAAATGCTGTGTGCCGTTAGTGAGAGTCTAGAAAAATGATATAGATTTTAATAATTGACGGATTTATTTTTAGATTTTTAGATTTTTTTAAAGAATCAAGTCAAGATTACTAGGTTTATATTATTCCTATATAGAATGTCATGCAGCCTTCAGTGTGATGATGATGATGATGATGATGATGATATGCATTCAGTCATGTCCAATTCTTGGTGATTCTATGGGCCAGGTCCAGGGGTGGGTTCTACTTACCTTCCCCACCGGTTCGCATCGTGACGCATCAATCGTCACTTCCCGGAAATGACCCTCTGCGCATGCGCAGTACTATAAAAAAAGTAAAAATGCACATGTAAAAAACAAGATGGCGCTGCCTATGGCACCGCCGAGAGAACCAGCTTGGGGGCGTGGCAGGCCTGGGTCGCTGCCGGTTCCAGTGACCGAGGTCGCCAAGTTACTACCAGTTCTATAGAACCAGTCTGAACCGGGAGGAACCCACCTCTGGCCAGGTCTCTCCACATCTTTCAATCTTGCGCTGCTTCTTTGAGTTATTCTATGCTCTGGCTGGTGTCAGCTTTGATGATGTCCAGCACTGTGTTCTTTGGCAGCCTAGTTTCCTTTTACTGCTAACTCTTCCAATTGCTTTCTCCAGTGAATTCTCCTGCATGACATGGCCAAAATAAGTGAGACACAGTTTTATGATTTTTGCTTTCCAGTGACATGTCAGGTGTTAAGCGCACCAGTACTTGCTTGTTAGTCACCTTTGCTGTCCCAGGATTACGCAGAGACCTTTTCTAGCACCACAGCTCAAACAAGTCTATTTTCTTTCTGTCTTGCTTTTTTAATGTCCAGCTTTCACAACTATAAGTAGCTACGGGGAAACACAATAGAGTGAACTAACCTACATTTAGTTGCCAGGATGATGTCCTTGTTTTTTCATATTCAGCTCATGTTCATAATTGCTGTGCGACCCATTGCAATCCAATGTTTTATTTCTATGCTGCATTCACCACTTTGAGCTACTTGTGGTCCTAGGAAAGTGAATTTTTTTCACACTTTCCTATCACTTTACTGTCAATTTCTATTTTGATGTTTCTATTCCTTGCAGGGGTAATGAGCTTGATCTTTTTGATGTTCAGAAAGAGACCAAAATTCTCACTTTCTTCTTTGATTTTTTTATTCAGATGTTCTAGGCCCGTGGTGGCGAACCTATGGCACGCGTGCCACAGGTGGCACGCGGAGCCATTTCGGCTGGCACGCCACGGGTCCAGCACATTCTACTTCCGGGTTTCTGGCGCGCATGCGCAGAGCTGCTAGAGCTACCCGAAGCAGAAGGAGGAGGGGCGGTTGCGCAGGCTGGGCGGCTCGCGTAACCGCTCCCTCCTCCTTCTGCTGCCAGCCTCATGTTCCTGCTTCTGCCCGGAGTGCCAGGCTTGGAGCAGAAGGAGGAGGGGGCAGTTGCGCGAGCTGCCCAGCCTGCGCAACCGCCCCCTTCTCCTGCTCCAAGCCTCGCACTCCGGGCACAAGCCGGAACGTGAGGCTGACAGGAGAAGGAGGAGGGAGCGGTTACGCGAGCCGCCCAGCCTGCGCAACCGCCCCCTTCTCCTGCTCCAAGCTTCGCACTCCGGGCACCAGCCGGAACGTGAGGCTGACAGGAGAAGGAGGAGGGAGCGGTTACGCGAGCCGCCCAGCTTGCGCAACCGCCCCCTTCTCCTGCTCCAAGCCTCGCACTCCGGGCACAAGCCGGAACGTGAGGCTGACAGGAGAAGGAGGAGGGAGCGGTTACGCGAGCCGCCCAGCCTGCGCAACCGCCCCCTTCTCCTGCTCCAAGCCTCGCACTCTGGGCACCAGCCGGAACGTGAGGCTGACAGGAGAAGGAGGAGGGAGCGGTTACGCGAGCCGCCCAGCTTGCGCAACCGCCCCCTTCTCCTGCTCCAAGCCTCGCACTCCGGGCACAAGCCGGAACGTGAGGCTGACAGGAGAAGGAGGAGGGAGCGGTTACGCGAGCCGCCCAGCTTGCGCAACCGCCCCCTTCTCCTGCTCCAAGCCTCGCACTCCGGGCACAAGCCGGAACGTGAGGCTGACAGGAGAAGGAGGAGGGAGCGGTTACGTGAGCTGCCCAGCCTGCGCAACCGCCCCCTTCTCCTGCTCCAAGCCTCGCACTCCGGGCACAAGCCGGAACGTGAGGCTGACAGGAGAAGGAGGAGGGAGCGGTTACGCGAGCCGCCCAGCCTGCGCAACCGCCCCCTTCTCCTGCTCCAAGCCTCGCACTCCGGGCACAAGCCGGAACGTGAGGCTGACAGGAGAAGGAGGAGGGAGCGGTTATGCGAGCCGCCCAGCCTGCGTAACCGCTCCCTCCTCCTCCTGTCAGCCTCACGTTCTGGCTTGTGCCCGGAGTGCGAGGCTTGGAGCAGGAGAAGGGGGCGGTTGCGCAGGCTGGGCGGCTCGCGTAACCGCTCCCTCCTCCTTCTCCTGTCAGCCTCACGTTCCGGCTTGTGCCCGGAGTGCGAGGCTTGGAGCAGGAGAAGGGGGCGGTTGCGCAAGCTGGGCGGCTCGCGTAACCGCTCCCTCCTCCTTCTCCTGCCAGCCTCACGTTCCGGCTGGTGCCCGGAGTGCGAGGCTTGGAGCAGGAGAAGGGGGCGGTTGCGCAGGCTGGGCGGCTCGCGTAACCGCCCCCTCCTCCTTCTGCTGTCAGCCTCACGTTCCGGCTTGTGCCCGGAGTGCGAGGCTTGGAGCAGGAGGAGGAGGGGGCGGTTACACGTGCGCAGTAGATGTGCGCATGCGCGGTGCGGGCGCGTGCGTGGTGCAGGCGCGTGCATGTAGGTGTGGGTGCGCATGCGCAGGGGGGGTGCGCATTGCATTTTGGGTAGTGGCACGCGGGAGCGCTGGTGGGTGTGCGCACGCCTATTTTTGGCACGCCGAGAGAAAAAGGTTCGCCACCGCTGTTCTAGGCCTTTTTTGGTTTCTGAGAGGAGACTTGTATCATCAGCATATTGAACATTGTTGATGTTTCTTCCTACAATCTTTAATCCCATTTTTGATTCTTCAAGATCTAGCTTCTTCACAATCATTTTGGCATGCAGGTTGAATAAGAAAGGAGAAAGAATGCAACCTTGTCACATTCCTTTCTCTATCTTAAATCAATTGGTGTCTCCATATGGTGTTCGCACAGTAGTTTCCTGATTTGTGTACAGTGATTCCACCAACTTGACCACATGTGCTGGTACCCCCAAGTCTTGTAGGGCTTTCCATAGCTTCTCATGATAACACAGTCAAACACACATGTAAATGATCTTTTGATATTCATGAGATTTTTCCCTGATCCAGCGCAGATTTTAGTCCTTTCAGTTGCACCGTTGGTGGAGGGGTGAAAAGCGGAGCTCAATCCCTGTGAGGATCCGATCCTGGTCAGAAACTCCAGCCAAAATTTGGCGGTAAATTGTACTCCTCTGTCGGATATTATTCTCTTGGGCACACCATGTAAGCGGTAATATGGTCTATGAACATCTTGGCTAATTTCTGTGCAGATGGTAATCCTGGACAAGCTACAAAATGGGCCTGCTTTGAAAACAAGTCGCTAACTGTCCAGATTACTGTGTTACCTCGGCTAGTAGGCAAGTCTACAATAAAGTCCATGGCATTCTCCTCCCACGCTTTTCCAGGAGACGCCACAGACTGTAAAAGACCAGGAGGTTTACCTGGTTGTTTCTTCATTGTAGTACACGTTGTGCAACTACGGACATAGTCTTCAACATCCTTTTTAAGCTGAGGCCACCAAAATTGACAATTCACCAGATGTAATGTCTTAAGGAAACCGAAATGACCCGCTGTCTGGACATTGTGACAATGACATAACACCTCAAGTCGACAGCACTTGGGACATATAGTTTACACCCCTTCCAAACCAACCCGTCTCTATGGCTGAGACTGGTAGAATTGGACTGGTACCATTGGTCAGTTAACAATGTTTTCTTAATGTCATCCATCATGCCTGTCATCAGTGCATTGCTGGATTCCGGTTCCATTGTTACCCCTGGTGAGTCGTCTGGAACCGACACAGGAATAATTGCTTGAATTATATCTCCCTGTTTACTGGCATATTGGGGTTTCCTAGATAATTCATCGGCCAGAAAGTTCCTACCTCCCGGTATATACCTAAGGCGGAAATTGAATCACCGGAAATATAATGCCTACCTGACCTGTTTGGGCAATAGTCTGCGTGGGGTCTGGAGGGCTTCCAGGTTTTTATGGTCAGTCCAGACCTCAAATGGTAAAGCCCCCCCTTCCAACAGATGTCTCCATGACAGCAAAGCCCACCGAACCGCAAAGGCTTCTTTCTCCTAGATTGCCCATTTGCGTTCGGTGTCATTTAGTTTTCTGGAGGTATAAGCGCACGGTTATAACATCCCCCGCTTGTTTGTTTGCAACAGCACTGCAGCAACCGCCACGTCACTGGCATCGGCCTGCACAACAACACTGATCACTCTCATTTCACAATATCTAAGGAATCTTGACTCGTTCCTCTGACATTCCATGTGGCTATCCAGTATACTGTATCTCTGTATAATACAGCTATGGAAACTAATCCTTTAAAATCTGCATTTTTTCTCTTTTGTAATCTAATTAATAATGTTAGTAAGATAAACGATTTTATTCATCACAGAAAGCACAAAGTATGCTGTCTGCTATTTAAATTCTCTATAAACATCAAAGCCATACATTTGAATAAGCAATTTAATGCACAGTATATATATCCTGATTCAACTCAGTATTCTAATCCTCTTCTACTTACAATAGCATTCAGCAAGTTGATTGAGAAGGTATACACCATTCAGAGTCTCAATTGGAATATTTTTGCAATATATTCTTCAGTGAGGATAATGCATGTAACATAATATTACTATGTCCCTATACATAGACTCACATACCTCTATTTCTTTCTGATGCCATATGCAAAACAACACTCTGATGTTTTGAAATATATAATCTTTGTTGCAATCGTCTTGTACACACAGATGGGAAACCAGAAATCAATAGGGAAAAGGAAATACTGTTGAATGAATTGCATTAACATTATTAAATTCTTCTTTATCTTCACTTCTTGAAGAACAGTACAGCAGTTTAAGAGTGAAGAGAAACTAAATGCCATGTAAATTTATACTTTGACCTAGGGGTGGGTTTCTACTGGTGCGGGCCAGTACTGAGCACCGGTAGCGGCCCCCTGGTGACGCACTTTTTATTGGAATTTTTGGTGATTTTTTCGGATTTGGATGGCTTCTCCTCATCCTCTGCTTTGAAGAAAAGTCCTCCCGCCCGCCCCCGGGTTAATACCGACCTTTATTTCTTCATCCAAAGCACAGCTGAGCAGCTCCTCAGCTGTGTTTTGGGCTGAAATGTCCTGAGCATGCGCGGAAGTGAAATCGTGCAATGGGATGCACGCGCACTTGAAACATCGTGATGCGCACCGGTAGCAAAGGTAACTGGAACCCTCCCCTGCTTTGACCCCATTTGTGCCCTAAAGTTATGAAGATTTGATTATGGGTTTATCAAGAATGCGAAAGTTTACATTGCCTGATTTCTTTCTGTATTATCTTATCTAAATACTTAGAGAAATGGGTATTTATAAAAAGTGTAACATTTTGATGTAAAGGTGGGCCTTTTAAATACAATTTGTTACCATAACTGAGTGCAGGTGATTATTGAAAGAATATGATCACATCTCTCAAGATACAAAAATTTCTGTTAGGTGCTGACAGCTCTCAGAACTTGAGTCAGTTTTAGGAAGATTTTTTTTCAAAAGGACTTAGGTTTCTAGATCGGTAGCTATGAATGGTGCCCTACCTTTAAACTCTGCAATACAGATGTAAGTGCACGTATCATCGCAAGCCATAATTTTAAATAAACTATTATTACTAACCATGATTTCACTAAAATAAAATAACTGGAGTGGATGGCAATCATCATCATTAAGGGAGGCTTTCCTGAAATAACTGGGGAGAGCGAGAAACAGCCCAACAGGCCTACCGGAAGTCCGGAGGCTTCTGTGAGGCCTGTGTGCATGCGCAGGGGGAGCGCGGGGGATTATACGCATGCGGCGGGGCAGCACACATGCACAGGGAGGAGGGCATTGTATTATGGGTGTGGGCACACAAGCACACGCTATCTAGCATGCGCGCACCCTTTTGGCACCCGAGCAAAAAAAAGGTTCGCCATCACTGGCCTATAATGATGGTCATTGTTCCATATTTAGGAAGCTGTTACTTAATGAGGGAATAACTTTGATTTTTGCTACCCCAGAGGAGAGGCAATCTAATATACATTCTAAAAAAGGCAGATAAAGAGCAAAAAATCTGATATACATCCTTAGAAAGGCAAAAAATAGTAGAGGCAAAAAGAAAAATACAAAAAGATAATTTTATTAATTTTATTAATTCTTTACTGTTAACTGATTTCCCAAATATATTTTAATCTAAACTTCAAATATTTATTGAGAAAAATTTCTCAATTTCTATTAATTCTAATAATTTATGTAATCTGATATATTAAATTACTTGTATTAATAAATTAGTAACTTCAGTGTTACTAAACTGAAATTGTTAAATCTGTTCATCCTTCTTTTAAGAATATTCAATATGTTGTTAATTATTACTAATACCCAGAATAACGATACATTACTTTTAATGGCTTTTGCTTTCTTTACTTTCTCTCACACACCTATAAGAATTAAATAGCTCAGATATGTAAGAACATACTTTAAAATTAGATTAGCCCTTAGCTTGCTACGATTGTTTCATGGTTAAAATTCTCTTTGTCAAGAATCTCCAAATCATAGATAAGTTGAAGAATCAACTCTGAAACTGGTAAATAAGCATGTATCAATAAAATTATAGCAGTAGTGGCAATAGAGCTGAGGTGGCGCAGTGGTTAAATGCAGCTACTGCAGGCTACTCCAGCTGACTGCTAGTTCAGCAGTTCAGCTGTTCAAATCTCACCAGGCTCAAGGTTGACTCAGCCTTCCATCCTTCTGAGATCGGTAAAATGAGGACCCAGATTGTTGGGGGCAATATGCTGAACTCTGTAAACCGCTTAGAGAGGGCTGTAAAGCACTATGAAGCAGTATATAAGTCTAAGTGCTATTGCTAATAGTAATTTTAATGGGGCATGGAAAAAGGGTTCCAGGGCTTGCTCTAAAACCAAAGGGGGTAGGGGTCATGAAGCCTGCAGACCAGGGGTGGGTTCCTACCGGTGTGGTCCACTCTGTTGTTCTGGTAGCGGCCCGCCGATTGCGTAATTTGTGCGTGATGGCTCTGGTACTGTCTTCTCCGGTTCGTCGTGCGGTGCCATCTCTTTTTTTAAAAAAATTTTTGGCCTTTTTTGCTTCCTGCACATGCGCGGAAGCAAAATCTTGCAAGGGGATCTGCGTGTGCGTGAGATGTTGGCAATTTTTTGCTTCCGTGCAGGTGCGGAAGCAAAACATCACCAAAATCGCACACACACACGTGTCCCCTTGTGAGATTTTGGCAACTTTTTGCTTCCTGCGCATGCGCGGAAGCAAAATCATGTGAGGGAATGTGCATGTGTAGCGAGCGTGCACGCGTGCAAAACGTGATGATGCGCCTGCAGCGCACTGGTAGGCAGGTAAGAGGAACTCGCCCTTGCTGCAGACAATAAACTATTCACCTCTGTTCTAGAAAGAAACCTCTTTAGAGATAGTCCTAGATTAACAACAGTAATTGGACAGGGAACTCCATTTGTTAAGCAATGCAGTGTGATATTATGTAACTAAGCGCCATTCATCTTATACTCCAATAGAGCCTATTCCTGGATCAGCAGGCCCTACTTACCGTCAGTTGTACCCTGGTCACTTCCAGATTGGACTGCTGCAATGCACCCTACATGGAACTGCCTTGAAGAATATCTGGAAAGTTCGGTTGGTACAGAATGCAGCTGTATTGGGCAGTTAGGTGTGCTCCTAAAACAGTGTATGTTTTTCCCCTTTTTATTAGTTTATAATATAAAATACAAAAATACAAAAGCAAATAATATGAAAAATAAGAAAAGGAAAAGAGAAGAGAAAAGTATAGAGAAGAAGGGGAAAAGAAAGAAAATGCATTGACTTCCGACTCCCTTTGGTGCTGTAGAATAAGAAGTAACATTGAACGTCAACTTTTTACTTTTACATAATAGTATAAACTAGCCATTTCTGTAACAACCGATCTATCTAATCAGTAAAACCCAAAATCAAGTTTCATTTTTTTCAACCTCAAGCACAAAGTCCAGAAGTGGTTTCCAAGTGGAAACCAATGTACTTATGGTTCCCCCCCACCCAAAGCAGTCAATTTAGCCACGTTTGCTAACTCCACTAGCTTTTGCAACCATTCATTCATTGTGGGGATTAAAGCATCCTTCCATTTTTGTGCATAAAGTAATCTTGCTACTGTCAACATATATATATATAACATCAAAGTTCCAAATTTTTCTCCCAAGTCTTTTTCCTTTAAGCCAGTGGTGAAATCCAATTTTTTTTTACTACCGGTTCTGTAGAAGTGGCTTGGTGGGTGTGGTGTTGCTTGGTGGGCGTGGCTTGGTGGGCGTGGCAGGGGTAGGATACTGTCACATAGTGAATATTGTCAGTTGTATGTCTATGCAGGGTGATGCACCCCTATCTAATATTATGGTACATTCCAATACAGGCAGAACACGTGATATGAGTTGTACGCATGTGTGCATTCCTAAACCACTATTAATTCTTCTTCTGCCTTAGCTGTTGACCTGAACGGTCGTGTTACTCAGCACAATGTAGTTTATTCAGGATTTATTGTTTTTGTACTGAAATAAATATGATTTCTCTGCTGTGGTACCCACCTTTTGATATTCCGAAGATCCATCAAGACCTGGCTACGTTGTCAGGCTTGGGCCTCCCAAGCAACCAGAGACTTGTTCAAATGGCTCATTTTTTGAGGTGGTCATTTTTATACTCTCTTTCCTATCTGGTCTCTGTTGCTGTATTAAACCATGAAGGATAAATGTTGCATAAAGGACTACTTTATTGTCAATAGCATCAGTTCAAATTTGCTGAAATATGGAAAAGTATAAAACAGTATAATTTACAAACATTTCAGTGTTGGGGCAAAGAGCAACTACACTGAGGTAAAACAGAGAAGAGCCGAATGACATTCCTGAGCTATTACAAACTTGGCTGAAGTAATACACTGCCTGAAAGGAATAACAGAATAAAAAAAAAATAATGGTAGCACTGAGTTTATTGTGGATGTGTGTAACTTTCCATTCTCTGGACAGCTGTCAAGTGAGAATACTCATACTTTTCTCTTGGTGTCAACATAGTCCAGCCAAAAAATATTCTATAGTAAATAAACTTTTCATGTGACCTTTGTGATTAGAACACATGGCTATGAAAATTATAAAGAGCCTTCATTATGAGCTAGGTTAATATCAGAGAAATTTAACAGCACCTAGAGACAGAAAAATCTGTATCTTTGGATTTTTCATTACTATTATAGAGGGAAGAGTAGTAAATATGATTTAAACTTCCTAAACATGTTAATACATATTGTTGATCTTTAAGTTTCTAGAAAATCAAAATTGAGAATTATGTCTCCCAAGTGAGAACATGTGGAATAAAATAAAGATTTAAAACGAAGTAAATTATTATATAAAGTTTTAACAAAGACCACAGGAAGCATATAAAAACAATATATGGCATGGCAAAGTCAACAAGAAAGTTGTGATGACAAGGGTGGATGAGGATATATTTGATATATATCTGTAGTCTGAAATTACTTCAGTTTTATCACCATATGTGCTTGCACCATTGTGTCATATAAATTACAGCCCATATGTTGCCTGACATTTCATATGTTAGGATTTTATGCAAAATACAGTAGCTTTAGATTATATAAAATCTACATGGGCTAATTTAAATTACAGGCAATATCTGTCAACAATTTAATTGTAATTAAACAACAACTGGACTACAATATAGTTCACAGCAAATATAGGATTCCCATAGCTGTGCAGACATTGTGAATACTGATTCCCATTATCCCTACTCATGGCCCATTCTGGCTGCAAGTTTTATGTGAATTGGAGTCCAACAGCTTTTTAAAAGACATACAGTTTTAGTCTGAGTTTAGGGGAAAACTATCCACCTCTTTGCATTGGATAAAAATATCTCTAGAGAGCTCTTTTAAAAAAATGTTTAAATACATGCTAATTTGGAATGTGTCTACTTCATTATTACAAAAAACCCACAATTTTATTGTCAGAACTATGAGCAATTTTGTTCATTGTCCCAAAAGGTGGAGTTCTATATTCCCACAAAAACTGATTGCATATTTTTGATAACATTCGAAGTTATTTTCATATTATCTTACAGTGGTAAATTCACACTTGGGATGTAATTAAAACTGCCAAGTCTATTGGGTAACATATGTTTTTCAAATATTTCCTACACATAAATGAACAAAAGGGCACCCACCTATCATTACTGTTGTAGAAAGTTTCTAAATGTAAGTCTATCGTATAATGTTATACTGTGTGACACATGAAGCCACAATTATAATA
This sequence comes from Diadophis punctatus similis, assembly GCA_023053685.1. Taxonomy (NCBI): domain Eukaryota; kingdom Metazoa; phylum Chordata; class Lepidosauria; order Squamata; family Dipsadidae; genus Diadophis; species Diadophis punctatus. The sequence continues at coordinate 54,711,362 of JALIGW010000003.1, forward strand.
GGAGGGAGGGAGGGAAGGAGGGAGGGGGAGAGAGAGGGAGAGGGAGAGGGAGAGGGAGAGAGAGAGAGAGAGAGAGAGAGGAAAATAGTAACATCCAGATATTGTAATCATATTGGATTTGGAACATAGAATGGGAAGGACAGTGACTTTAAATAAGAGAGACTAGAACTTCATATTTGTTCCTGCTTTGCTCCATATGCCCTTTCAAGATGAGGACTAGTTGGGTGCTGGAAGCAGCCCTTTTTAAGGGACCCTCCACTGCAAGCTCTGCTAGGCACATTATTATCTTTTCAATACTTACCATATTTATTCTCACTAGTGGGGTATCTCTTTTGTGGCAACTACTCCTTGAAATTCCTTCTGATATTTAGGTAGTTCCTATTAATATGTCTTTTAGAAGCCTACTAAAGATTCATTTCCTCACCCAACTTTCCCTTGTATGAACATTATCCCCACACTTTTTAATGTATGTAGAATTATAAAATGCTTTGCTGCAGTTGCACTAGTTTTTGTTTAATTACAGGTAGTTTGTCAACTTATGAGCACAATTAGAACTATATTTCTGGTTATAGTCAACTTATGGTCATAAGTTGAGGTACGCACGTAACTGGACCAGTGGTGAAATGCTCCCGGTTCGCTTTTACCTGTCTGTCGTTGGAGAGCCAATCGCGCAGGTAGCGCGGCACTCAGCCCACCCGCCGGGACACCGCCATTTGAGTTCTTTTACCCTCTGCGCATGCACAAAGCATTCTGTGCATGCGCAGAGGGTAAAAGAATTCAAATGTGGTGTCCCTGCAGGTGGGCGGAGCGTCGCGCTGCCTGCACGATCGGCTCTCCGACGAAAGACAGGTAAAAGCGAATCGGGAGCATTTCACCCCTGAACTGGACCCAATTTTATGACAATTGTATTTGCAGCAATCATTAAGCAAATCACCATGGTCATCAAATGACTATGTGATCATTATGCTGCTGCTGTAAATGTGAACCCATTCTTCCAAATGGGTGTTTTTTGCTGGAAACCAACAAAAAAGTTGCAAATTACAGTCACATGACTGTGGGACTCCGCAAACAGTTGTAAAGATGAGCTGATTGCCAAGTGGACAAAACTCAGTCACATGACCGTGGGTGGGAGTGGGGTGGGGAGTGGCACAACATTTCATGATGGCCAGAAGCGCTTTACGGATCATAAGGCACCCAGGTCCTTGTAATTTATATGGTCATTAAGTGACTGGATATAAGTGAAGGACTACCATTATTCCCCTTCCTATGATATTCTTAGTGTTAGAAATTGCTTCAACATGTTTCTATAAGACTCTATTATAAATTACTTGAAATGCATAAATAAGTTATAATATTTTAATTTTATGATAATTAATATTTAATTTACATTACTTACATTAATTGATTTTATTTCTTTGTTTTATTTTTATTGCAGTTGTGTTTTTAGCTGCTGTTTTTTCATTTAATCTTAAAATGAAAAATAATTTGTATTATTTTTAAGTAGGGGAAAACTTCGTTTTAAAGGCCACTAATGTATGTATGAAGTACATAAATAAAATGGTCTGTTGATGCAAAAGTTTGATCAACTGTGGCAAAGTTCTCAGCTTGTTCCGTTGGATGCTAGCATATTGTTTAGCACTTGTTCAAATAAGCTGAATGTAAAAATAAATATATCACACAGATATACTTACCTGTGTATAGGCTGAAATCCTAAATGAAATTTAGAGATCCTAAAAATCTCTGTGAATTATTATGCATTCTCCATATTTGTAATAACTTTGTGCATATAGTAAAAATTCCTTCCAAATACAAATACGAAAAAGTGACAATTATAATTGGTTTAATCCATATAAAACTCCAAGCCCATATCTTTCTCGAGCTCAACCAAAATGACACAGAAAAGAAAGCAAGATTTTGAATTCTTCAGAATCTTACTTCAGGCACAATGATTAAAAAATGCAAAAAAATTAGTAAGAAAATTGCATTATATCCTGCAGATTTTAGGACAACATTCACAAGCCTAATTCACAGTGGAAAGTTTGATGTATCAGTTTAAATCTTTCATTCGTGGACAAGAAAAACAGTTCCTTCTCTGTAATGTGAAAACTCCCAAGTCTTCCAACTCCATTTCCTTTTCTATGAAAAGATCACAAAACCAAGAGAACAACTTAGGTTGGCAAGTCTGTTCTTTATATCCCAAGGATTTGATTTGAATCAAAAAAAGATGCATTGTGATATTTAAAAAAAATGAAATATCACTCTTAGCCAAAACTAATATCTGTTTAAAAAAATCAGGGAATAAATTGTGACAATTCCAATTAAATACCATATTTTTCGGAGTATAAGACGCACCTTTTTACTCCCAAAAAAGGGGTCAAAAAGTGGGTGCGTCTTATACTCCGAATGTACCCCCACCCACCTGCCAGCCGCCACTCAGCCTGGGGAGGAAAGTGTTTTCAGGCGGCAGTGCTGCGATCCCCTCCCCAATTCCAAAAACAGAGCGTGCGGAGACCAAAAAAAAGCATCGCGTTTCAGGTTGCACGCCCTGTTTTGGGAATGGGGAAGGAAGTGTTTTCAGGCTGCAGCGCCGGCCGGAACCACCCACCGCCTGGAACACAATGCTCTTTTTTTGGCAAAAAAAGAGCATTGCGTTTCAGGCATTTTCGGCCGGTTCCAGCCATTGCTGGCCACCGCCGCTGCCGCCGTTGCAGCCCCTGCCGGAGGACCTGCTGCCTCCGCAACTGCCCCTGTTGCAGCCCCGCCCCGCCGGAGGATCTGCCGCCGCCGCAACCGCCCCCATTGCAGCCCCCCCGCCGGAGGACCTGCCGCCGCCGCAACCGTCCCCGTTGCAGCCCCGCTCCCGCTGGAGGACCTGCCGCCGCCGCCCCCGTTGCAGCCCCGCCCCGTCGAAGGACACGCCGCCGCAGCCACCCCCATTCCCGCTGCAGGACCCGACGATTCCGATACTCACCACCGCCAATGCTTGCCGCCGCCGGAGCCACCGCTGCTGCTGCCTGAAGCGAGCAGCCTGACAGGTATGAGGACAAACTTCCAAGTTTGAAGAGCCCTGGGTTAGCGGTGCAAGGGTCTTCAAACTTGGCAAGTTTAAGACTAGTGGACTTCAACTCCCAGAATTCCTCCTCCAGTCATGCTAGCTCAGGAATGACTGGAGGAGGAATTCTGGGAGTTGAAGTCCACAAGTCTTAAACTTGCCAAGTTTGAAGACCCTTGCCACCTCTAACCCAGGGCTCTTCAAACTTGGCAACTTTAAGACTTGTGGACTTTAACTCCCATTCCTGAGCTAGGATGACTGGAGGAGGAATTCTGGGAGTTGAAGTCCACAAGTCTTAAACTTGCCAAGTTTGAAGACCCTTGCCACCTCTAACCCAGGGCTCTTCAAACTTGGCAACTTTAAGACTTGTGGACTTCAACTCCCATTCCTGAGCTAGTATGACTGGAGGAGGAATTCTGGGAGTTGGTCCACAAGGCTTAAACTTCCCAAGGGGGTGCAAGGATCTTCAAACTTGTGGACTTCAACTGCCAGAATTCCTCCTCCAGTCATGCTAGCTCAGGAATTGGAGTTGAAGTCCACAAGTCTTAAAGCTGTCAAGTTTGAAGACCCAGGGGTTAGGGGTGCAAGGGTCTTCAAACTTGGCAAGACTTTTTACAACCATGTACACTTTTTACAAACTTCAAACTTGACAGCTTTAAGACTTGTGGACTTCAACTCCCATTCCTGAGCTAGCATGACTGGAGGAGGAATTCTGGGAGTTGAAGTCCACAAGTCTTAAAGCTGTCAAGTTTGAAGTTTGTAAAAAGTGTACATGGTTGTAAAAAATGTACATGGTTGTAAAAAGTATTCTGCCACACTGGTATTTTATTAAATAATATATTACTACACCGTTTGGTTCAGAATACTTTTTTCCTTGTTTTCCCCCTCTAAAATCTAGGTGCGTCTTATACTCCGGTGCGTCTTATACTCCGAAAAATACGGTACTTGAATATTGGCAAAACCAATATGGTATTATCATAACATATCTCATCTTCAACATACTCTGCTGGCAAATTTCACAAATGTAAGCTCTCCCCTACCTATATTGTACATATTGTAATCAGAGACAAATCAAGCTGAAACGTTTTCCCCTTCTTTCTCTAATCTGTGTGCTGAATTTTCTCCCGCAGAGAAATCTGACTGCACTTCTCACTGGAGGGAAAATAACCTATTTTCAAGTACACACAAGGAAGTGGCCTAATATAAACTCAACTGCAGGCTGCACTTTCTCAAATACTACAGAAATCTTATTACCTAGAGAAATGTGATATTACATATGGGAAACAGAATGGAACTAAATGCCAGGGGCTCTAAAACTACCGGTATATATTAACAGTTGGAATCAGTATAGAAATCTATGTTCCCAGAGATTGTGATCAATAGTAGGTAAACTGTTTTAAAACTTGAGAAGATGAACTGGAAGGGATGTCTAGCACACTTTTTTGTTTTAAAATGAAAAAAAGGCATGGTAGCTATTTTTTTTGGCTTTCAAACCTGTACCTCAAAGGGAACACTTCCATTAACCTACTGTATATGTTCCAGAAAATTAAAAACAAGAACAAGTATTTTCCTGAAGCTAAAATAATGTTGTCTACCTGTATAAAATGAAGGTTTTTCTGCTGAATAGTTACATTATTGCAATTATATGTAGATAAAGTTAGTGAAGAATAATGCGCTGGCTCAGTGGCTAAGACGCTGAGCTTGTTGATTGAAACAATCAACGGTTCGGCGGTTCAAATCCCTAGTGCCGCATAACGGGGTGAGCTCCCATTACTTGTCCCAGCTTCTGCCAACCTAGCACTTCGAAAGCACGTAAAAATGCAAGTAGAAAAATAGGGACCACCTTTGGTGGGAAGGTAACAGCGTTCCGTGCACCTTTGGCGTTTAGTCATGCCAGCCACATGATCACAGAGACGTCTTCGGACAGCGCTGGCTCTTCAGCTTTGAAACGGAGATGAGCACCGCCCCCTAGAGTTGGGAATGACTAGCACATATGTGCGAGGGGAACCTTTACTTTTACCTTAAAGTTAGTGACTTTTCCTTCTATTCATTGCTTTCTCATATCTCATATCATCTTTTCCTGAAGGTTTCCTATCCCTTTCTTTACCATAGCTTAACTTAATAGTCCTCCTAAAACTGATGTCCTCCAAATATGATAAAGACTCCATCCAACATGATCTGGGACTGGACGGATTTCTGAGAGTTCAGCCCAAGGTATCTGGGATTATTTTACACTGAAGAAGGATGGCCTAAACTGATTCCCCCCCCCCTCTTTCATATGGATAGAATGTAGCATACAATGAAATCATGAAAATAAAAATGGAAAATAGAGTAAGCAGATTAAAGCCAATAAATAATTGGGTAAATAAATATTTTTGACAGTTATAACAAACCATGTTTACTTGCACTCTGTTCATTGAGACTTACAATCTAAGGAATCTGCCTTCCATTTCAGCTAAATTTAATAATATCCATGCCTTAAGATTCAGTATGCAAAGCACAGCTTAATTCATGCTGAAACAATGCTAAGGAAGTGATTTTCACAATTCTCTCTTCAGCCATTTCTGCCTCTTAGAAAAGATTATAGACCTGGAGTAATATAAAAGGTAGTTCAAATAGGACAACAAATATGTATCATGCTGGTTAAATGGAAACATCAGTAAGTTGAGATGAAAGAATTCCACAAACAAAGAAGAAACCTATAAGTTGATGCAAGGAAGATTGGAGAGATATATCCGTGCTTTATTTCCTGCTTCCCTTTGGCCTCTGTGCCCAATCAACTGGTAGCAAGGCCCGACAGACAAGCAGCCATTGGCTGCTTTGGAACAAAACTAAAATTTCAAATCTCCTAATGGCTGTGGCCAGTGAGAGAACGACGAGAGAGCAATTTGGATAGCTCCTGTTGAGGTGGGACTGGGTAGTGGGCACCAGTGGTCAATGCATGAGCAATGCATGGAGGAAGGGGCCCTTAAGGACATGTCAGTATAGGGGGGTGGAGGTGCACTTTTCCTCACAGTCCATGTCTAACCGCTTCCCACCAACAAAATGGCAGGCAATTCTACAGCTCAGCCAATGAGGAGGAGGTAGAAGAGGAGGCTTTATTGGGGGCTCTCCAGAGGGTTGTGAAGAGATAAGAAACTGTGATTCTATATTATATGTGGAAAGAGGAAGGATAAGGGAGCAACTGTGATGCCTGTTGGCTGGGGTCACCAGCAGTTGACAGGTGAGCTCTCTTCCTCTCTGGAAGGAGGGAGCTCTTGTGGACATGATGGACTGGGAAATGGTGGTGCAATATTCCTTGTGATCTGTGGCTCTCTTGATTCCACCCCCCCCCCCCAGTAAGGTGGCAAGTAGGCAGTTCCATGGATCAGCTGAGAAGGAAGAGTGGCTTCACCTGGGCTTCATTGACAGTCATAAAGGGAGGAGAAACAGTGCAAACTTATATTATATGGAAAGAAGAATGACCCACTGAGTTATGAGTTGTCTGGTATACTACTAAAACTCTTGTTCCTATAACCTTTAATGGGGCAAAATGGTGCATAATATAACATTTCCTATGGTCAATCCTTGATGTTTGACTATGCTGTACAATTCTGGGAAACCCTGGCACAAGATCGATCAATATGGCGCATGCTGATCCACCAAGGCTGCCAAATATCTGAAGACAGAAGAACAGCCATAGCAGAAGAAAAGTGAGCACTCCGCAAAGCCAGAACTGCAAATGCTGCGACAATGGTGCCCACACATGTTTGCCCAACATATGGCAGAACATTTTGTGCCCGTATAGGCCTTACCAGCCACCTGCGGACACATCGTAAACAGCCCACAACCTGATAGATGTCAAGGTCCTCTTCGAACACGATGGACGAACATCATCACAGTTCATCATGAGCTACTTTCAAGGCAGATACATCTCTAAACATGTCCATGAATTTTTAAGAACTTTTCCGAGTACATTAGAAGCTCTGCATTGTTGAAAGAACGGAAGAATCTAGTAACGAAACATCTCTGAAACAATGACCCAGAGGGAGTGGGGAGGGTCACGGGTTGTCTAGTTTTAGTTAATGTCTAAAATGTGTTTCCAATTTAAAAGACTTGAAAATATGACATATAGCATAAAAGTGAGAGCAATCTGCGTAAGCCAATTTTAAAAGTTTAGGCATTCAGTAATAATTTAGATGCTGATTTTCAAGGAAATGTACACATTTTAGGCAAATGGGAGTTGAATGGAGAAACTGTATTAATATCCAGCAAGATTTCCTATGCAATTGAAGAGATGGAGAATGCAGACATGCTGAAATCGTATATAACAGCAAGATGATATCTGAATATCTTTTAACAGTTGCATTATTATTATTATTCTTTGTTGCTGTTGTTGTTAAACTGCCCTGCAGTTTTTGATGAAATATAAAAGTAAGTTAAATCAAACTAATAAATACTGGGGTGGAATGTACAGAATATTTAGGTCCTCGACAGCTCCTAAAATTAATGCACTGTATATATCCATCTACATAAAGTGTGAGGGTCTGTGACTTCAATTCTTCATTCAACCCATAAAATAACATATCCCTACCTGCCTCTGAAGAGTCTCAATAAAGAACAAAGCTGGTCTCACAGTGTCTCCTGGTGGGCATTATAACTGAAAACTGCCACATAGCATATATACAAGAAATAGGAGTGGAAGTCATGTAAAAACCCTGTACATAGGGAATGATATAAGTAGCTCTCTGTTCTGAGAACTTAAAAGAAGGCCGACTATATATATGCCTTTCTGAAAGCAAGTGTTTCTATTGTAGGTTTCAGCTATTAAAAAGAATTATAATGTGGTAGCTTTTAATCACTTTTGCTGCAATGATCTGTTCTATAGTTCATACATGTAGTGACTTGAAGAGCAGCCACTTCCACTTCAACATCATTAATGTAATTAATATATTTCATTGTTTTTGTTCTGCCTCAGCTGCTTAAATTGAATTCAAACACAGAAGGATTTTGTTAGCTAAGTGAAGAAGAAATGTCAACCCAGATACAAAATTTCTTCATTATGATTCTTGAATTTGATTGTAGCACTGAAGCAAAATGTATTTGTCAGGATAATAGGAAAAGAAAGGCAAAGGAAGGAAAACAATGGGAGCTCTTCGTTATTTTAAATAATTGAGTTGCTATACAATATGATAGATTTCTTCTCTTGAACCTTAATGGATAGCAACATAATCAATAACTGGCTGTAACGTTTTTTGTTCTGCTTCATCCACTATAATTGAAAAGTAAGTCAAGCAGAACTTTGAAACAATTTATGACATAACTTCCCCCCCCCTTTTTAGTTGTTTAAAATTATTATTAAAATGAAGATAACGTTTGTGGGGTCAAGGTAAAGATAACTGATATTATAATAACCTTTCCACAAGATATTTTATATATTGTGTATGACAAGTGTACAAAGACTAAAAACTGGGAGCTTCTTTTTTGGATCTGTTCAATTCAGTTCAAGTTTTGTCCAAAAGATTAACTATTAGCTCCTAGGTCGTTAATTATGTTACATGCATATTCTCCTTTTTAATCAAACTCAACTTCTGGTGATTTCAAGGACATGCTTTTTCAAGAACATCATGAAAATGGTTTACTGTTACTTCGAGGATGCTGCTTTAAATTCTCAGATAAACCCTATAGTTCTAGAATTTTCTGGTGATTTCCTATCCAAGTACTGCCAGATTGGACACAATAGTAGTGGGTTCTAAATCCCGTTGCTACCGGTTTGCTTGTGAGTGTGCGCTCGCTCGCACACTCGGTCCCAGGCAGGTGGGTGGAGCCTCCCATCGCCACTACCGGTTCACAGAACTGGGCCAAACCGGGAGCAACACACCTCTGGGACACAACTTAGGTTTTTGAGAACAACCAGAAGAAAAAGTCCTCATCCTAGAAATAGTGTCAGATCTGAAGCCTATTTTTAGGATAAGGACATTTGCTTTTCTCTTTATTAATATACTTTTGGCTAAGTTTTAAAAGGGATGAGTTTGTCTCACTTCAGTCACTTCAACATCTTTTTATGACTCAGCTAAAATAGTACTTTGGAAGTAATCTAGAGCCTTGATTGCTGTTTACTGAAACTACAGAAACTATGCCTATGGCTTCTGTAGAATTGTGCTGAATTTCATTAATCTGACTTTTCATTTCAACCAAATTCACTATATATTCTCATCTGTCCTTTTATAACTTCATTGACCTCAACCTAGTACAATTTACTATGTCTCACTTACTTTGAATTGATCAAACTTATCTGAACATAGGTATTAGTTTATTATTTATAAGTATGCATACTCTGATTAGTCCTGTTTGGTTCATTTATCAGGAAGATTAATTTTATGAACTAACATTGTCTTTTGTGGCTACCCCCACACAAGCTAAGAATTATAAGCAAACATCAAACTTGGCTTCAGAATCTAACTTGTTAAGGAAAACCGAACACCTATTTGAGTTTAATCCCAACACCGAGCTTTTTTATTCCTGGTAAATTCTGACAATTCACATTCTCCTACCATGGCTGGCTCAAGATATTTGATGTCTGAGGTGACAAAGTAACACTCTTTTTCATTCCATTTTTCTACACAATTCAGGCTGATTGGCAGTTACATTAGTATGGGGACATATCTGCTGAAAATTGGAACAGGCTAATGGGGGATGGAGTTCAAGCAAGCTATTGAACATGACACTCAATTCTCTCCCCCAACATATTGCAGGATTTTATATCTGAAGCTCCACTCTGGTTAACAGAAGGTCTGGCTCTGTCTCCTATTGTGAACTAATGGGACATCAAGTAGCAGGCACTAGCAGCTTGTTTCTGCACACTGGCCTGAAATTATGGGTGGTTTTTTTTTTGCACAAATAGAGACTATTTAATCAGACAGATGTATCAACAGTGCTTATTACCAGAATATTAGATTATTTATTCTGAAATTGACATAACCTATGCCCATCTTTTTGGAGAACTTTGGTAAAATCTGAAGAAGAAAATTCTTATTTCTTTTATACTATGTAATGAAGTGTAAAATTACGATTCTTTGAACATGACATTATGGAATGTGTTTTTGTTTCTGAGTAAGTATGTGAATAGCATCCATTTTGATTTATTTATTCAGAATTGTTTGATAGCTAATATCTTAAAAAGAGAAGAATGATTAATAGGATTGTAGAACTGGAAATAGGCATTTAGTTTGAATTCAGCCTCCTGCTTGTATAGCTTTTTCAAATTAATTAAAATGCATACATCTCACTCCCTCAAAAAAAACCCCATATTAAATGCTGCGACTGCAGGCTGTTAAATGCTGCGACTGCAGGCTGACTGCTAGTTCAGCAGTTCAGCTGTTCAAATATCACTAGGCTCAAGATTGACTCAGCCTTCCATCCTTCTGAGGTCGGTAAAATGAGGACCCAGATTGTTGGGGGCAATATGCTGAACTCTGTAAACCGCTTAGAGAGGGCTGTAAAGCACTATGAAGCGGTATATAAGTAAAGTGCTATTGCTATTGCTATTTTATTCACCTCCAGATGCATCAAATGAATTTATTTATTGCTTTTAATACATGCTAAAATGTAACAAAAGGAGAGTGACATACGATCAGCAGGTAATATTAACAAGCCCTCCAGTGTTCTGAAAAACCAGATGGAAATTATTTCTGCTGTAATGGGTAGCGGCAGGACTCTAAGAGGCCAAAGAACAGCCCATTTGATGAGGTTTAATACCTTGGTATGGAGAAAGTTCACAGCTATCTTTTAGTGTTTTGCTCCAGCAGATAACACCACTTGACATCTAAAGACAGCTCCTATTTCATAGAAATAATTTCCAATTGCTCAACAATTTATAAACAAAAATCTCTGGAAGAGGATGCTATTTTTAGAGAAAATGGGAAGTATGATTTCACTTATAATGTTTGACTACAGGCAAATACATGCTCTGTATTTGTAAAGCTACCTAAACCTCATAGACCAAAAATGTTGATACCCATTAGCTCTAAAATCAGACATACTATGATAATTTATTGAGACCAAGCATAAAAGCAGGAAGAATGCAAGAAGAATGTAAGCAGTACTAAGAGAATAACATCGTTATTAATACATATTAATAACATACATATTAATAACATAGTAACTCAGAAAGCTCAAACTGCCCAAGGAGCTGCCGATACAGTTCTACAGAGGAATTATTGAGTCTGTCATCTGCACCTCTATAACTGTCTGGTTTGGTTCTGCAACCCACAAGACAGACACAGACTTCAGAGGATAATTAGAACTGCAGAAAAAAACAGTTGCTACCAACCTGCCTTCCATTGAGGATTATACTGCACGAGTCAAAAAGAAGGCTGTGAAAATATTTACAGACCCCTCACATCCTGGACACAAACTGTTTCAACTCCTACCCTCAAAACAACGCTATAGAGCACTGCACAGCAGAACTAGACACAAGAACAGTTTTTTCCCCAACCCCATCACTCTGCTAAACAAATAATTCCCTCAACACTGTCAAACTATTTACTAAGTCTGCACTACTATTAATCTTTTCATCGTTCCTATAATGTGGGCGTAGTAAATCAGGCGAAGAGCCAAACTTCCAGCAACTCTTGTTTATTTAAGATAAGGATTCATTATAAACCAACATCCCGTTCCAGGCTGACAAAACCCTTTTAAAGGCACTGTCGGCCAATTAACCAATATCATTAAAATACCTCTCGCATTGCGCAGGAGAAGGATAAGCCTCTGCTCGTGCCTGCGCAGACATAACAGTTCCCTTCATCCATCTCCTCCCACTAATGACTCACTGTATGACTGTAACTTTGTTGCTTGTATCCTTACGATTTATATTGACTGGTTCCTAATATGATTTGATTGCTTATTTGTACCCGGACTATCATTAAGTGTTGTACCTTATGATTCTTGACGAATGTATCTTTTCTTTTATGTACACTGAGAGCATATGCACCAAGACAAATTCCTTGTGTGTCCAAAGGATTCCAAAGAATCCTTTGCCAATAAAGAATTCTATTCTATTCTATTTTAATTTATTTTATAATTTAATTTAATTTAATTATTTAATTTTTTTATTCTATTCTATTCTATTCTATTCTATTCTGTTCTATTCTATTCTATTCTATTCTATTCTGTGTACTAGGAATTCTATGCTATGTAGTTATCTATAATAAAAGCAGTTTTACAGGATCAGGTCTTAATCCAGATCTTAATTCATCATGTTTTTTCCAAAATGGGCAACAGATGCCTCTGGAATTCTCTACTTATTCATTTATTCCTACTCTTTGATTAAGATTAAGATACATTCCATAATGTCATGTTCATAGAATCATAATTTTACACTTCATTACATAGTACAAAAGAAATAAGAATTTATTTTTAAATAAATTTGCAGCTCAACAGTCACTAAGATTGCCCCAAAGCCATTGCTGAAACAATTTCCCGATAATCTCTAGAAAATCCAAACATGTAACATTGAAAAGCTCCATTCATGTGCTTTCCGATGCCCTGGAAAACCTCCAAAGCTTTGAGATGTAAAGATTTAGTTTTCTGCCACCTCTTCTGGTTTTCTCCCCTCCACTCCCGAAGCTTGTTTCTCTACGTGCCTGGTTAATATTTCTTTGATTACTGTTTCTACCAAGTAGCCTGGAGCAGGTGTTAATCTGATCTCTAATGAGTCTTTAATTTTTCCAATCTCCACTGACTCCTTGTTTAAATATTGGTGTCATATAAGCTACTTTTCTGGCCTGTAATATTGAGTCAGAACTGAATAATAAACTACACATTTAGGCTAGGAAATCAGTAATTTCACATTTAGGAATTCTGAAGTAGATGCCATCAGAACCTGGTAATTTACTAGAGCACAGTCTTTTAAGATGTTGGATAACTATTTGTTGAAGTGGTGTAGAGTTTCCTGCCTAAGCAGGGGGTTGGACTAGAAGAACTCCAAGATGCCTTTCAATGTTGTTGTTGTTGTTGTTGTTGTTGTTGTTGTTGTTGTTGTTGTTGTTGTTGTTATTATTATTATTATTATTATTATTATTATTATTATTATTATTATTATTATTATTATTATTATTATTATTATTATTTCTACAACAGGGCTGTCAAACTCCCGGCCTACATACCGGATGCGTCACGTTCTGGTCACGCTCACACCCGGTTTAGCAAAGGGGGAAATGTCCCAATACGTCACATGACGCCCCCGTGATGATATGAATTTGACACCCCTGTTCTACAATATCTTCTCTTACTACCTCAATTTACTTTTAGTATTCCATCTCCCCCATCATTACAGGCTCAAATATTTGTTCTCCATCCTCCATATTAATGAGGGATGCAAAGAATTCATTGAGTTTCTCTGCAATATCCATGTCCTTCTTGAGATCTTTTTCACCCTTTTGTCATCTAAAAGCCACCTTCTTCTCTGCTTCACATGTATTTAGTCTTTATTCTTATTTATGCTCTTGGATACCCCTTGTACCTTAAAGTCTCTTCTTTTTTCTTTTTTGCTTTCTTTCTTATTTATTTACCTTACATGTTTTCCAAGGCACCAAATGCTTTTCCACTGCCATGGCTCTGAAGTCCAGCTTCAGATAATTTCAGGGAGAAGCTTTTCACTGTATTATTGTTTCATTGCTAAACAGAAAACCTTTTTCTACCTGAAGTACTGGCAAGAAGTACAGTATCTCTCCGTTGATTTATTATGAGTTCAAAATCAAGAAGACAGGGAAAACAAAAAACCTTCCCTTTGATTGAGGAAGAGTAGTTTCTTGAACTGGCAGACTAGCTGACAGCTTCAGCTACATTCAGTCTGGACCCAAAAGGGGGGGGGAACCCCTAATTGTGCTTCTCAACACTTTTTAATAGTTCTCTGTCATGATCTTTTTCCAGTTCTTGGAGTGAATGAATGCATGTAGATAAAAAACATTGTGGGCAATTTAAATAAAACATTTGATGATTTAGGAATACAGATAGCCCTCGACTTACAAACACAACTGAGCCCAAAATTTCTGTTGCTAAGCAAGCAGATGTTAAGTGAGTTATGCCCCATTTTATGATGATTTCATGGTTGTTAAGGAAATCACTGCAGTGAATTATGCAGTCATTAAGCAAATTTGGCTTTGCCCATTGACTTTGCTTGTTGGAAGCTGGCAGGGATGTTTATAAATGGTGATCACATGACCCTGGGACAGTGCAACTGACATAAATACATGCCAGTTGCCAAGTGCCCAATTTTTGATCATGTTGACTATGGGGATGCTGCAATGGTTGGACACACAGGTGGGATTCAACCGGTTCTCACCGGTTCGCCCAACCGTTGGTAAATTGCTTATGCAGTTTGGAGAACCGGTTAAAAATAAAGTGCAAAAGAGGTTTTTTTCTCTCTCTCTCCCTTCAGTTAATAGCTTCACTTAACAGATGCAGCTGGAATGCAGCCGATACACACTGAATCAAATCAATAAACAAACAGAAACTGACAGGATTAGGGCAGGGAAACCCATCACTCACCCATCTAGGGATGGGATTAACCTCTACCCTTCAGGAAGAAGGACAATATTACAAACATTTTCATTATAAAGAGTATTAAGTAACACTTCTGTGATCAGCTGATACTCCCTGGAGTTTCCCAAGACCTTTTATAGCTGCTGCAATGTTGGCTACTTCTTGTTTCTCCCTGGGGGAAAAGATACAGGAGGGGACAATGATGCAGCTTGATCATACAGGCGGTGAATTTAATGCATGTGTGGTCAAGCCAGCTGTATTGCTTCTGCTGTGAAGCACCCAATCTAGAACATGGAGAACATAGAATAATAGAGTTGGAAGGGTTAATGGTTTTTCGCAGCACACCCAGGCTTTCAATTAGCCTGAGCAGCTGCTCTTAGTTTCCCTCTCAGCTGCTGTGTGTGCTTTGGGGTTGACTTTTTTTAAAAAAGAGGAATGGCTATTTTAAGTTTTTTGCATTGTTTTAGTGGTTCCTGGCACTGTCCTTTTGGGGTGTATTTCCCTCACTCTTTTTGAAAGCCTCTAGTGATGCAGCACCCACAACTTCTGAAGGCAAGCTATTCCATTGGTTGATTGGTCTCACCCTTAGGAAATTTGTCCTTAGTCCTAGGTTGCTTCTCTCTTTGGTTAGTTTCCATCCATTGTTTCTTGTTGTGCCTTTTGGTGCTTTGGAAAATAGATTGACTCCCTCATTTTTGTAGGAGCCCCTCAAATTTCCTGACAGAACAATTAATCAGTGGAACAACTTGCCTCCAGAAGTTGTAAATGCTCCAACACTGGAAGTTTTTAAGAAGAGATTGGATAATCATTTGTCTGAAGTGGTGTAGGGATTCCTGTCTAAGCAGGGGGTTGGACTAGAAGACCTCCAAGGTTCTTTCCAACTCTGTTATTCTAGTCTATTCTAAATATTGGAACAGTGCTATTTTATTATGAGTTGGACAATAGAAGAACTTTCCTAAGGGTGAGACCAATCAATTTGGCCATGCCCACCCAGTCACATGACCCATTTCCCACAGAAAACACTGGGAGCCACAAAACCTGGGTAGGTATGGCTGGGGGGGGTCATGTGACTGGGTGGGAGTGACATTGAGTTGGCCATGCCCACCCACTCACGACTGCCCACTCACTCACATGACCACCAAGCCACGCCCACAGAACTGGTAGTAAAAAAAATTGAATCCCACCACTGGTTGGACACCATTGCAGAGAATGTTTTCTCTGAGAATGTTTTTTAAAAAGAGAGAATGTATATATTCATTAATGCTTTCAAATTGGCTCTTTACCATGAAATGGAAATATTGAAAAATTATAATTCTGTATGACCAAGCTTTAATAATAGGTTATCAGTATTTTAATATTGGGCTGAAAGATGTTCTGCTGACGTTGTTTATCTAATATCCAGTTTTATTTTATACATAAACAGTACATTTTGTTATTTCCTCTTTTTTGGGTGAGGTCTCTGTTTTTTGTTTTTTAAAAACTCTTTGTTTTTCTTTTCTTACTGTCATCCTTCCTTCAAAGCAAATCCTCTGCTCCCTTCCCAAAAAAATAATTACAAATAAGCTAAATAGAGAGAAGAAAAGCCAGTGTAGAAAAATTAGCAGAAAATGATGTAGAGTAAGCCACCCAGAGTCATTGACTTGAACAAATAAACAAGTTTCCTCATGGATTCTTCCTGGATTCCTCCCTCCTGTGCCTTCTGTGATTTCCCAAATGTCTTTCCCCAGTGCACGGTAGTTTCCTCCTGGATTCTTCCTGGATTCCTCCCTCCTGTGCCTTCTGCGATCTATCCCAATTTCTTTCCCCAGCGCAGCACGTGGAAATTCCCTGCCCCGGGGTATGTTCGGCAGAGACCCAAAGACCAGCTGGTCAGCGGGAGGTGTGCACATGCGCAGTGGAGCTGGGCTGGGCGATGGCTGGCCTGCCTGCAGAGTGGGCTCTGTGTGCCACCTGTGGCATGCGTGTCATTGGTTCGTGATCACGGCTCTAGTGCTTGTCCCAAAGGTGCTTTTTTCAAGAGGCAACTGGACTTTCTGGTTTTTCTTTGAAGACGTTTCGCTTCTCATCCAAGAAGATTCTTCAGCTCTGACTGGATGGTGGGGAATGGAGACAAGCTCTAGTGCTTGGATTTAACAAAAATCCAGTACTAGCTAAAGGAGAAGCTTCCCCATGCCTTGTTGATTCCTTGCAAGCAGGAATTGGGATAATAGGGGTGGTGTCCTTTTTAAAACTTTTAAAAGTTGAAGAGCAACTTTCTTCATTGAAAAAATGATGCTTTTTAATACAATGGATTTGTTAAGAGTGAAATAATTTGTTGACAGTTGTAAGATTAACATGGATATCAGAGAACAAGGAGCATTTTAGAACAGATGGCTTTATAGCTTCTTTCACTATATTACCACTATCATATTTGGGTTGCAAAAAAATACAGATATTCCACTGTTTTATGGCAAAGAATTTTCTGTGTTCCCTTGTTGCCTCCTAGTGGCCAACTGGATTTCTGCAGAACATACATGGTCGTCTTAATGCACATTTGACATTGCTGATCTGTCCTTTCTTCCAGGATAGATCACTTCTTTATGGACAGAATGGAACATCACAGGAACTCTCCATATCCACAGGGCACTAGTCTGAAATATTCCATAATTGTCTTTCATATTTTTAAATGTTAATCAGTTTTTATAATAAAAATCTTTGAGAAGTCTCCTTTGAATAAGTACAATGTGATAATTAAACTACAATAGCTAAATCATTGTTCAGTCAAAAGCTCTTTTCACTATGTAATGCATTTAACTTCTTAACAGCAAGTTCCTAAATGGACAATACCCCCAAATCAAGCTGTTGGCATTTAAAATACATTCAAATATATGTAAAGGACTGGCTAGGCATTCCTTTTAAAAATACATTTAAAATAGCATTCCCTTCACAAAATCAGCTGGCTATCTGATGCATGGGTTTGTGGTAATCAGTATACAATATAATGCAGATTTCTTCCCCTATCTTCAGACATACAAGGCTTGATTGCATTTTGATGTGGAATGTTTTAATTATCTACAATCTATATTATTATCTACAATCTATAATGAATAAAATATATTTGTTATCCTACTTCTTACATGCAGAGAGGACAAGTGTTAAATCACAGTCACCAGTTTTCTTCAGCCAAGTACCTTCCACAAATTATATGTTGTTATTCCAACTTCTAATTCCCAATCAGGTAGCTAAGCCACTCTACAGGTATGAATCAAGGCAGAGAAGTATAGAAAAAGAAGAGCAAAAACAAAGAGAAGATTTAAGGGCCTAGGTAACTGCATCATAGACAAAAGAGCACTTTAGTAAGGGCCAGTCTGGTAAGACTGCAAGTTATTAAACTTTTTAATCAATCAACCAACCAATTATCAAATCTTACACTCTTACATAATTACAGTCATAGATCAGTATGGTGCAGTCATTAAAAAGAAGCAAAGTGTATGTGTTAGCCCTTCAAAATAATCCAGACAAGAACATGGATACTGTTAAGGAGTTATTGTGCTGTTAAGCACATACACAGCGAAATGTGTTGTAGTAATGGTGTTGCAGTTTGATATGAATGCTATTCAGTCAATAAACAGAATATCTTTAGTATGTACAAAGTAGTTTTTACTTGAATAGTAGCAAAGTTAAATAGGAAGTCCAAGTCATACACAGTTATTCAGTCAATGCGAAGTTTCTTCTTCTTGCCTATCTTTGTTTTAACTCACAAACAAAGATTACAACTATCACTTAATTCTATACTATCACAGATAGTTACTCTTCTTCTTTTCACAGCAATTTCACACAGCCATAAAGTAATCTACTAATCAGTAAAGCAGCACAGAGAGTCTTCAATCCGGAACACACCGTCAAACATAGCCACCAACCATAAACCATCAACCATAAACCATCAACCACATTGAGCATGCTCTCTTGCTTATATAGTAATCATCCACAATGCATTTAAAGCAATATATACATAACAATGATTTGTGGCTTAATCATATATTAACACACCCAATCGTTTGAACAGGGTTCTAACAAATACTATATATATTTATCCTAAGGTTACATTAACAGAATTTGGCAAGACTGAAAGTATTTATCCTTTCCTTTTACTATCCAGAAAATTAGGGAGGTTCCCTTCTGAAACATTTCCCACATACCTTCTCCTTCTTTGGGCTGATTCTCTCTCTCTCTCTCTCTCTCTCTCTCTCTCTCTCTCTCTCTCTCTCTCTCTCTCTCTCTCTCTCTCTCTCTCTCTCTCTCTCTCTCTCTCTCTCTCTCTCTCTCTCTCTCTCTCTCTCTCTCTCCCTCCCTCCCTCCCTCCATCTATATCTATATCTATATCTATATCTATATCTATACATACATACACGCATATAACTGTATACAAGTATATCATATTCCATGTGTTTCCATTATATTGGTAGTGTAACATTGGAAATAACGGATGTTGTTTTCTCTTATTCTCCTACTTACTCAGAAATGGATCTCTCTTTCTGTTGATATAAAGCAGCAATAAAAACTCTTGCAAGATCCAATCTGGGTTGGTCACCGGGACCAGAGGTGAGCTTTTGGACTCGTGCTGGAACCAATCCTCAGGGAACTTCTCTGTATAGGGAAGAAGTTCCCTGAGGATGTGCTCCAGCAAATGTCTGAAAGCTCAGAAGACTAAAACTTTGGTTACGGTGACTGACCCAGATTGAATCCTGCAATATTATCCTGGGACATGTATATTTGCCTTCATTCATAAAAACTCTTCTTTAAAATCTGATAAATTGTGTTAAAACTAAAAGCTGAATCTGGAAGTTACCTATGCTAATTTGAGACATCTCTTGAAATGATGAGGCTTGCCGATTTAATACCTTTAATGAGAAAAAATAATATAAAAAGATAAGCAGGAGAAGGGCAGAAAATGTGAGTCTACGACAGCAAATTTTTATGCTCAGCAGCTGCAGAATAGTATCAGCATAAAATACTTCACTGGGTAAATTTATGGCTCCACAAACGTCCCTTTCCTTTAAATCATCCTCTTTGTGACTTGATATCTGCAAATCACCTTAAAACCTTGATAAGTTGAAATGTGAAATGTCAGAATGGGCCATCTAATGTTCATTCTTCTTGATAAACATGGAGGAGGATCTATCACATTGACACATGAGCCATTGGAGGAGCCTAAGGTCTGGCAATTATGCATATGAACTAAGTATTTAAGTCTAATAATCAGGGATGGGTGATGGATGGGTCATCCATTCTTGTAGGTCTAAAAATGTTTGCAAGAGCAGGATGGTCCCCAAGTGGCACCCACAAATTCTGGCCTTTCACTAATATCCACATGTTGTGTCAGTATTATCTCAAAACTTCATTAGTTAGACAGTGACCTTTGTTGCAGTGGCTACCAGGCAAAGCCCTGGAAGAGGCCAGCATTTGATTAGTGCGGCAATTTGTTCATTAACTTCTGACAAGAATTTGCAAGTCTCAAAGACATTTCTTTCCTGAAAAGGTCAAGATCTAACCATGGCACACGGCTACATTTTGCAGGAGAGGGAAAAGCACCTGTCTTGTAAATATAGCTGGAACACAAATAATTATGTTGTTATACAGCTCTTAGCTTGCGTTGCAATCATAGAAATATCCAAATTTGAATATTTGTTGTCTCCAAGGCAGATAACTTCTAGCAATGCAATCATATGTGAGTGAGAGGTAAGCCTCGTTGAGTTCTATAGAGCTTATTCCCAGATAAGTGAGTATAGAATTATTGCATTACATGATGAAAAATATACCTGACATTGAATTCCCCTAACTACTTTACATGCTGTCCTGAGAAATATGAAGGTGCTTTTCAGTCTTAACTGTACATAATAACAAAACTTTCTACTATATGAAGCTGAAGGCTTAGAACTAAAAGTTGTAGTCATATCTTATAATATTAGAAACATTGCATCAACACTTAGCCTTGCCTCAAATCTATTTCCATTTCTACTAATACAAAAGGCAAACAACTTGGGCATATTCAACACAGACCATAGAACATGACTATCTTCCGACAGCTCAAACTCTATACAGTTCTATAATCTCTTTATAGTTCTAAAAAGTTGGACCAGAACGAGCCACAAGGCTGTTCATCAACTTTTCTTCTATCTGGGGAAAGCCAGATGTCTCATCAACTATTCAATAATTCTTTCTCTTGGGAACAAAAATGAAGGCAAAGTGTCAATGCCAATACCAATATAGGTAGTCCTTGATTTAAAACCGTTCATTCAGTGACATTTTGAAATTGCAACAGCACTGAATGAAGACAGTTGCAACCCATGCCTGAAGTTACAGCCATTACAGCACCCCCACAGTCAAGTAATAAAAATTCAGATGCTTGGCCCACCCATACCATCATGGGATGCTGCAGCACCACCCGCCCACCCACCTCTTCCCCCTGCACAGTGGCACTCAGGACTATCAACAGCAGGGGGAAAATGCCTGAAGGTAAGCAGGAAGTTGCATATATTGGGAAGACCTGGGTGATAGGGCAATTGCATGATTCCCCATGGTTCATGCACCTTGGAGAAGAGCATGGGTGGCATTTCTCAATGGCAGTGGTGGCACTATGGCTGACATAAGGTCACGGGACAGCAAAAGATGACTACTTCAGGCTCAAGCCATGTGATGCCATTGCCGAGAGCCACACTGCAGGGCTGGGCTGGGTTTATCCTTCTGGCATCAATATTACTGATTCTTCTAACTTGTCCACTTTTTTTCTGTTTGTGTTTAATCAAATATACATACATCCCCTTCTGAGGTAAATTATTTAGCTACCATATTACAGTATCATGCAAACAAAGGGCTTCATAAACTTATAATACAGGATAAAATGGCAATCATTGCTAGGGCATGAGGTAAATTTGATGAACAAAAGTATAAATTTTAGATTTGTCACCCTGCAGGTGTGTCACAACTGAAGAAAAATAACGCGCTGAGAAAACACATACTGATTATGGCAGCTTAGCAAAAGATTTGAAGCCAAAACTGTTTTACAGGGCAAGTTCTGGGTTCAATACAATGTAGAGCAGCTGGCCTGAAACATTATTTTCTGGAGACACAGACCATTCAATTACCTCTTTATTGGAATTCAAAAGCTGTAGTTATCTCTTTGGCAGGAGCTGATAAAACCTTGCTTGCTATTACAGGCATTGGGCAAAATGTCAGAAGACCAGAGAACATGTAGAGAAAATTTGACCCAGTTTTGTAAAATCATAAGGGTCAGAGTCTTACATTAAATTTAGTGGGAAAAATCTGTACAAACTCCATTTGATGTACAATGTTTAATTCTGACTATGAGTTTTACTTAGCTATGATCATTTTCTAAGCTATCCTTGCTGAATGATACCCATCATTTGCTACATAAAAAGGAGTAACAATGGATCACAAAATAAATCTAGAAATTACTGTTGTAATATTTTCAGCTGACAGCCATGGCATTTAAGAGAAATGCAAGGATAGTGACTCAGACTATACTGTCTACATTAGATTACTAACAGTAATAAAATAACATAGCCTTATAAAGGAGCATAAAAATGCATTTAAAAATTATGTTATTTCAGTAAAAGGAAAACATAGGAGCAGGGCATATATCGTTCAGATGATACTTGCTATGGTTATTTATTTTCTCAAATTTATTTATTATTTATTTTATATTATTATTTATTTAATGTTTATTTATAGCAATATATGAAGTATGTTTTTCATACCACAATGTGTTCACTGTGGTAGAAATGCTTGCTTTAATGGTTCCATCCATATAACAACACTGGATTTCAAATCAAGTGAAGGCAGAAGGATGACCCGGAATCAATTGCTTTACAATCAGATGCAGACTGGAGGAAGAATATTAATATGGTTTTTTTCTATCAGATCCATGTGCAGAGATATAATGGTTCGGGTCCAAATTCACCGATACTTAGAATGCATTAATTAATTTTATATCCCACATTTTCTCCAGGAGCTCATTTTATCTCCACAATAGGGACTGGACCCATGAAACTTAAATTATAGCCCACCAACTAAAATGGAATGATGTAGGATGGATGATTCCACTAATTAGGTAGATTCACAGATGCTTGAACAATTATACTCAATGCCATTAATGATTCTTTGCCAATGGGGTGGGTGGGGAGGTGTATCAGATTCTGAACGGTTACTTAGATAAGATTGAGATAGTGGCTACGTTAATCTCTGGAGAGATGCTGTTCCAAAGGAGAAACATTATGACTGAAAATTTGTGAAAGGGATCTGGCATCCTGGTAAACTATACATTAAGCATGAACCACTGGTGTTCTACAAGTGTCAAAAGAAATATAGATAGACTTCATTTAGCAAATAATTTGTTGAGCAACCATTCACAATTATGATGGTGGCGAAAAAGTAATTTTGTGAAGAGTCCTCACATTTACGATTTGTGCAGGTCTGTAAAGAAAGGAAAGTAAAATTTGATTTTTCACTTAGTGACTGCTTAATGACTGAGTTGCTGGTCCTAATTGTGGCTGTTAAATGAGGACTATGCATAATATAAACTTGGGCTGCATCAAAGAAGTATAGTATAAAGATTAAAGGAAATTCTATGTTGGTCAATATCCATTATGCACAAAGGAACTGGAAAGAATGCAGAAAACTGTGAAGAAGATGAGGGGCTTAAAAGCTAAATTCTATGAGGATTAGCAAAAGGAACTGGATTCTGTTTAACCTAAAGAAGAAATGCTAAAGGGAGAATTCAGACATACTTTATTTCTTTATATAAATCTTTTGAGTTGTGAACAGGGATGACGTTCAAATTTCCCCCTACCGGTTCTGTGGGCGTGGCTTGGTTGGGGGGGTGTCATGTGACTGAGTGGGCATGGCCAACTTGACGTCACTCACAGCAAGGTGGGATGGCACCACCCCACCAAGCCATGCCATCAAGCCATGCCCACAGAACCGACAGAAAAGTTCAGCCAAGTCTTCTAGCGTTCAACTTGACTGCTTCTCATCTCCTTCTCATGTTTGCTCTGTGTGTATGAGCCCGAGAAGGAGGACAGAAGCAGCCATGTTGAATGCTGTGGCAGAGAGAAGCCGAACTTTTCTCCTTCCCTTCACAGCAGAGCTGCTTCCTTTATGATCCCCCCAGCTCCCTCCCTCCCGGGGGTCGAAGTACCTTAAAGGGACAGGCAGGCTGCCGCAGCTCCCTTCCAAGCAGGCTCCCTTCCCTCCCCAGAAGAGAGGAAGAAAAGTTCAGCCAGGTCTTCTCCTCCTTCTCGGGCATACACACAGAGCGGAAGGGGTGAGTGCCAAGCAGGCCAGCGGGGGTGGGCAGGCCAACCAGGGATGGTTTTTACTGGTTCGGTGAACCACTTCAAATCGCCACTACCAGTACTCATGATCCTGTCCGAACCGGTCGAATTTCACCCCTGGTTGTGAATGATATCACAACTTTCACAATTGTTTGCATATGTGGAAATAATGTAAGTTTATATAAAATTGAGATCAAGAAGCTGAAAGAAGATATGGAAATGCTTAAAATTTCCTATTAAAAAAGAAAAGTACAGAAACTCATGGGAAACCATTTTCCATGAATCTGTATAGTCAGTTTCTGTCCTTAGGGTGGTTTATTTAAATGGAAAACAGTGAAGGATTATAAGTGAGCAAATGCAACCTGAAAGCTAATAGCAATTTTAGCAAGTATTATAAGTGTTTTTCATCACAAGACAATTACGTCTAATTTTGCTACTTGTTGCAGTATTTGCTTAGAATATGCTTGTAATTCCATTATCTTTAGTTTTCAATTTATTGAAGCAGATTATTCCTTAATGTAAAACAATCTCAAATATGTACAGTTGCTACTTTCCCATTCTGCTGTGCGTATCATTACAGGGACCTGTGGCTATATGAATGAAGTTTATATTCACAAAACAATTCATCTTGAAGTACAACTACTTTTTTTTTTGCCTTATTCCTGGTACAACCTTATGCCCACTTATGTTTTATGCAAATGCATTTTATTTTTGTAATGCTGATCTAATCCAATACCCCAAAAGGGAATGGAATATTGAACAATAAGTGCCAACATTGCTTCATTCCTTAAGAAGCAAAGAGCGATAAGGACTCAAAGTTGTTCCAAAGGTTACTTCAAGTGAATAAAAACTGGCCACTAAGCCACATTAGTGTTTCCAGTTACATGTTATTATAACAGTTGGAACTCCTCAAGTACTGTCATACAAAAAATATGGAAAAAAGGAGAACTTTCATGAGAATACATTCAAGCTGATCACTAGCTCTTCAGAATGCAGTCGTGTCTATGGCAACTCTCTGCTGAGACTTTTAATCCCCTTCAGGAGAAAATTCATGGAATACCCATATAAGTATAATTATACTTTAATGGTACAATGCTGGTTTAAGAACTGTGGTGGTGCTTTATTGCAGGCTAATTCACTGCTCACTGCCAAGAGTTCGATTCTGACTGGCTCAAGGTTGACTCAGTCTCCAGCTTTCCAAGCTAAATGAGGACTCGGATAGTTGGGGCCAATCTGCTGACTCTGTAAACTGCTTAGAGTGGCTGTAAAGCACTATAAAGTGGTATATAAGTCTAAGTGCTATTGTTACTTAAGTGGTGTGTAATCTGCCTATTCAGACTATAGTCTTTGTTTATTCGGAACTTTGTCACTTTAATCAATCAAATGTAAGTTGCTTAGCAAGACCATTAACACAAAACAACATCATAAAGATAAACAGAATAAAAGCACATCAAATAATCCAAATCATAACACATACAATCAACACAGCAATACTGTTACAATTAATAATATAAGGCAATATTTCCTTCTTACTTTATTACAACGATGTACAACTGGCTCTACAATTCACAGTGAAATGCTGCAGAAAAAGTACTTTAATGATCAAGTTGTCTGTGACAGCGCATGCAACCAAGGTTGTAATATAAATGCATATATTTGAAGTATACTATGACATTAATCTTAAATGTAAACTATAAGCATAGTGCAGATTTTTTTTTCTAGATGATTTGTAACTATAAGCATCTATATGCTTAGATGCTCCAGGATTGTGAGAGACTTCAAAATCAACATTTTCACCCTTAAATATATATTCAGAGTTGAAGCTAATTGAGGAATTGAAAAGAATCCACTTATGAACGTTTGCATAAGATAGAATTTACCTTCCTAGCAATCTGTTCCATTTGCAGAGCAATAATGTTTGAAACCAAAATTTCTTTCCACTATTTAGTTAATAACATCTAAAATTAACGACCTGAAGCTAAAATCTAAGCCAAAAAATAATCCTTTACTCTGGTAAATAATTTTCCATTAGATCCACAGGGTCATTTAAGGTAGCTTATTATTTAATCAGTGGAAGATGAGAACAGCTTCTTTAGAAGTATATCATGGATCCATATTTTATTAATTAAAATAAGCAGGCACAAATCTAGGATGCACCCCACAGAAACTCTCCAAATTTTACTAATTCATGTGAGTGAACATTTAAAAAAACAGAATTACTTAGGAAACAACTGCATTAATTTGTGGCGCTAAAGGCTTTGAAGATGTCACCACAGCCTTGGGTTATGGTGGATGGGGCTACCATATTGGATGAGTCTTTTTGCATGTTATATATTGAGTGGTTGGATGCCATTTTGTTCACATGTACATCACACTGTACTTTTGTTATCTTTTTTGATATTGTGAACCACCCAGAGCAGTTTTTGACTTACATTAAATCTCATATAATTAATAAATAGACTATATTTAAGCAATGTGATGTAACCTGTATTAAATTTAAATCAAGTCAAATATTTTTGTCCAGGCCCTTTCCTTGTTTCTTGTAATCTCTTCAATGTGACAATTTTAGGCCCAGAGCAGCTTGAGCTCAAAAGTAGCTAATTTCCTTTCCTTATTTCCATAAAAATAAATGTGCATCCCTATTCTTGTTTCATTGATATGTTACATTGGTATCATTAGTCCTTTACCTTAAAAGCATCACTGACTAACAGTCACTAAACATTAGGTAATGTCTGAAGTCTATGAAAGTTCTCTGTAGACACCTCATTTAGGCTTCTCTGTTTGAAATGCAGTTGATTTCATTAGGGTGAAATAGATTTCATTCTCTAAAAAAATAATATCTTTTTTTATCCCATTCCTCAGCCTGTTCAGCTTGTAAGGACCCTCTGTTTGTCTATATGCAGGTCATAATAGCTCAATAATTGCTTGGCTTCCAATTTAGACAGCAGCAGTGGTTTCTAATTATTTTCTTTGCCACCTGTTTAAATGGAAGAGAGAAGTCCAAAATGATAAGTCATGCCATGTTGTTATTAAATTTGGACTGTCTCTGGCTCCACTGAAAATCTGATTTGTTTCCAGAGCTGGTAGGAGCTGAACCCCCTCTGCATTTCTTATGTCTTGAGCCTGAATCAATGTGTCTGGCAATATATAAAATGCATACACAATCAGAGGCTTCTGGTTCACTGTTTGGCCATTCCTAAGCAATCCCACCATTTTCAAGGTGCTGGTACAGCCCCACCTCATGGTCTTTCTTTTGGCAGAAATTTATCTTCTGACTTTGGCATTGGTTCTCACTCTTCCTTTTGTTCTGGACTTGGCAGCTGAATGGCACAGATGCAGAGCTCCCCTTTTGGTTTCCAAACAGAAGAAAAAAAAGAGTCTGATTCCAAAGATTGCAGGCAGAGCTACTGATTTTGTCTGGGTCAGCTTCAGTCTGCCAAGGTTAGCTGATTTGCCTTCTAAATACGATGTCTCTTGACCCTTGCACAATTTTGGGAAAATTCAATGAAGCTAACGAATTTGGAAAGAGAATGAAAGACATAGCGGAGACATAAATGTTGCCATTTGACCACTGTGTACTATAGATAGTTATATAAATATTTTGTTTATTCTTATGAATAATTTGATTTTTTCCAGGTGCACTAACTGAGCATAGCAGCAGGACTAAGAAAATAGGCAGATACCTTCTTTTGATTACTAGGTTAAAGGTAAATAAGCAAAAGCATACCATGACTCTCAAGAAGCTTAAAATATGGTCATCATTACCACCAATATAATCAACATTTCATTTTAATTTTTTAAAAACTAAATTGTAGCTCTTAAATATCATGGGTAAGATTAAATTATATATTTTTTTCTTTTTGCCTGAATGAAAAGTTATCAGCTTCATGTGATGAACGATTCCTGGGCAATACCTATGATTGAAAATTTGAATGTGCAGAAATATTTTTTTAAGGGAATAAGAACTCTTTACTTTTACTTTTTTTGGGGGGGGGACAAAGGTAAAGCAAACTATATAACCCCCCCTCTCTGTTTGGAAGTAAAGTGGGATTGATTATGTGTGAGTATATATAAAATTAGTTTAGAGAATGCAAGTCAACATCCTAGTCCTTTCCTACATAGAATACTAATTACAACTATTTCCTTGAGAACACATAACATTTACTCTTTTTAAAAGTATTGGCACTTCTCCGTTACTGTTTTAGCAATCTTTTTTTCTGTTAAACTGAAAGTATATGGATAGACTTAGAAATCGTGTTGAGATAAAACAGTGATAGTTAACATAGATACTGTAAGTGTTAGTGTTACTACTTTTTAACAACCCTCCCTTTAAACACCTCTACAAAGGCAATGATAAATTATTGCTAGCTATTTAACTGATGATGTTCTGATTTGTTGTGCAAAAAACAGAGATGCTTTGTGATCCAGCCAGTTAGAAAGGCAGATGTCTAAAACCTTTCTGGACTTCTGAGCACATCCAAATTTTTGAAAGCATGCCGTGGGTATTCTCCCAATTAATTGCAATAGTAGATTTGATCCATCACAAAGCACCCATATTCCAGAAGGCAAGCAAAATACTAGGCTTCAGTTATCCAGTGTTTCATTTTTGTAAGAATGTCTGGGAAGAAAGTATGCTGCCAAGAAAGCAAAATATCGGCCTCAAGCATAACTTGTATTTTCAATAGTGCTTCTAGGCACGAAATAAATTCCAGAGGCATTGCTGAAATATAGGTTATGCTCAAGGCTGGTGCTTTGCTTTCCTCTGCTCTACTCTACTCTATGCTTGGTAACATGCCTCCTTCCCAATTGTTTTCTTAATAATAATTTTAAAAAGCTATAAAAAGAGAGAAGGAGCTCTGTTGATATTTACTCATGATGTTTTTTTCCAGATACAGTTACAAAATATAAGTATTTAGGTCTTTACATGAGACAAATTTCCTATATCACCTTAAAATAACTTTCATTCTGTCAAAGGCAATGTCTCTTTCCAAACTTTTAGTAAAGGGGAATTGGCTGTGAGATTATTAACTTTATGCAGCATTGGGGACAACCAGTATTACTAAAAATAAATGTGCGTAGCAAATTCTGAAGAAGAAATAACATTTTGAGTTCCTTTCACAAGCCTGTTCTCCCAAAAGACTAGTATCAAGCAATTCAATTTTTACCTGTCTTACTTTTTTACAAAATAAAAAAAATACCGAAAAGAAGAAACGTTTTTGTTTGTACTGATCGCCATTTATTTGCAGCAATTTTGTCAACTTATGGAAATGATCAGTAGAAAAACTGCTTTTCCAAATAGGGGGAAGAAATGAAATATTTAAACTGCTACAGCAAAAGGTAGCATATGAAAAAAATGGTCTTCTTTCCTTGAGTGCATTGTGGCCATCTGTGAATATGTTCAAGTTCACTTCTTTTTTTTTTCCTTTGACAGTACATGCTTTTACTTACTTTCCAATTTCAACCAAGACACAGTACATGATGACATCAAAGAAAACAAGCAAAAAACACAATTGGTTCTTTATTTCTTCCAGCAAAAAAAAAAAAAAAAAGATAAAGGGAAAGGAAGGGGGAGGCTTGTTGTGATTATACTCTCCCCTCCCCAAGGATAAGTACACAATATTGCTGCATTATTTGCTTTAAAAAGTGGGATAAGCTGAGAAATGGAAGAAGGTTCTCCAGCATAATGGTATTGAAATCAATGTCAAGTACAGAGGTAGTTCTAGACTTATGAGTATAAAAATTGAAAATGAACATTGTATTCAGCTTATTATTTTAGAAGCCCTCAGGCAGGATATATCTCAAGTAGAAGCATCATTCTTTTATTCTCCAACAACTTGATATTTTGAGGCATATTTCCTGTTGTACTGGAGTTAATATATAGCCAACATGACTGCTTTCAAGGACCATAACTTGATTGCCATCATTCTTGCTGCTAACATATACAGTAGCATGCTTTCTTTTGAGAACAGCCCTGTTCTTTCTGCTTGAAAGTTAAAATCATAGAATTGGAAGGGGCCGTCAAATCTAACCCACTGTTCAGTGCAAGAATTCAAATTAAACCAATTCATACAGATTGCTACCTAGTCTCTGTCTGAGCACATAGCAATAGCACTTAGACTTATATACCGCTTCATAGTGCTTTACAGCCCTCTCTAAGTGGTTTACAGAGTTCAGCATATTGCCCCCAACAATCTGGGTCCT
Source organism: Diadophis punctatus similis (assembly GCA_023053685.1). Classification (NCBI taxonomy): domain Eukaryota; kingdom Metazoa; phylum Chordata; class Lepidosauria; order Squamata; family Dipsadidae; genus Diadophis; species Diadophis punctatus. The sequence continues at coordinate 54,741,470 of JALIGW010000003.1, forward strand.
CAGAAGGATGGAAGGCTGAGTCAACCTTGAGCCGGTGAGATTTGAACAGCTGAACTGCTGAACTAGCAGTCAGCTGAAGTAGGTTGCAGTGCTGCACTTTAACCACTGCGCCACCTCGGCTCCTTCACATCCAGTGAAGGAGAGTCTGCCAGTTTTCTGGGTAATTGATTCCATTCTTGAAATGCTTTTATTGTTAGCAACGTTTTTCTAATATTCATTTCTTCCTGTAACTTAAATTCATTATCCGGTGTTCTGCACACTTTGGAATAAAAAAAACAGGTCCTGATATTATCATATCTTTTCAAATGTTGAAAGTCTACTCTAATATCCCTGCTCAGTTGTCTTTTTTTTTTCCAAGGCTAAACATACCCAACTTTTTCAATTTTTCTTAGAGGTCTTTGTTCCTAGACCCTGGATCATCTTTATTGCCCTTCTTCAAACCTATTGCAATTTCCCTGAATTCTTTTTAAAATGAAATGCCCTCAAGTGGACACTACTTAGATATGGTTTGCATGCTACAATTGGATTTGTCATCTTTGCATCCATATCACACTGTTGATTCCTGTTCAGTTTTGCAATCAACTACAATCTTTTTTTAATGTACTATTGTCAAATCCGTTATCCCCCCCAACCTATACCTATTTTTGTCTTAAATTTCAGTCTGTTACTTGAAGCCCACTCTTCCAACCTATTAAGATGGTTTTGAATGTTACCTCTGCTCTAGTCAACTCAGTTTTACAGTATATAATCTATAAAGTTGGTAAGTATAGCCAGTCAGCAACTTTCAGAGCACACCATTTGCCATCAGCATGGAGTTGGAAGAAGTCATGAAGCCCAAGTCCTTGTACATTGCAGCATTCACTGCATCATTAGTGAATCCACCATTAGCTCCATTTAGCAGCTGTTTAGCAGATTTATCTTTCACAGCTCAGCACAGAATACCTCAGGACACCCTTTTTCTCTGGTCATTCTCCTCCTCCTTCATTCTCTTTGAAGATATCGGGATCTAAGTCTTCCTCCTTTATGCATGCATCAACTTTATACACACACACACACACACACACACACACACACACACACACACACACACACACACACGATTGGCTTTTGATTGCAATGGTACCCTTATTATCTTGCAGGTTTTGCCATTCCCCACACCAAGGATATCCTAATTCAGTTTCTATATTTGGGAAGGACAAAGGCCTTTTTCTTTTATTATTTCTCTTCTGTCAAGTCTTTCCTCTTTAACAATACGTTGGCAGTCTAAATCAGTTAAAATTTATTTCAACTAAATCAGATTTTAACTGCTCATCTTTCGGGTTTTGTTTTTCATTTCCCAAAGTGCTCTCTGGGCTCAAGGTTGAAAACAAACGGAGAAGGAGAAAGAGGAAAACAGTGACAGCAGCAATAGCAGAAACATTATCATGTTATATAGATAATTCCCTTGTTCATATAGATTTAAGATGAGAAAATGTTTCCTTCTGACTGGTATTGTCATTTAGCTTCACTGTACAACATTAGAGATAACAACATTTTACTCTATTCATTGTGAGTACACCATGTATAGTTTTATAAAACTTTATCTTGTTATCACCTTACTTTAAGAAAAACCAGAAAGCCATTGATTGATCTTTGTTAGTATTCCTTGGAGAGGATTAGTGATATTTTTTCTCAAGTTCATACTGTTACCTTGTATCTCTCTTTTGAGATTTGTGTTCCTTCTTCTAATCATTTAGGCAGCATTTTCTATCTTCTAAATGCTCCTTTTTTGCTAACACATTTCATGATATTGTGCCATTCACTACATTGGCAACCTTTTGGCCTTGATGGTGCCTTTCTTGAACTGGTAACAATTCTATTAAAAATTTAACTATTCTGATTCTGTCTAACTAACTCAAAGGAATCTTAGACAGCTTTGGCCATTTTGACTTTCCTGATTAATTTTAGATATCTTCTTATGTACACTGAGAGCATATGCACCAAAGACAAATTCCTTGTGTGTCCAATCACACTTGGCCAATAAAGAATTCTATCTATCTATTCTATCTATCTATGTACACAAACAAATGCAACTGTGAATAAGTATTTAAAGTGTACTAGGCTCCGAATTCGAGGAACTGGTCACAATTATTTCTGTTTGATTGGCCAATGACATCAATGGGACTGAATACAGTCACTGAAGTTTTATACCTCAGTCAATGTAGTGGTACTGAGTAGCTTAATTTAATTGTTTTGAATTTGAAACCAAATTGCTTTCACCAAGAAAAGAAACCCCCCAAACATCAATTCTTAAGAAACAAGCTCTCTTTGTCAAGGTAGCTGCTTGAAATAAATGCTGCCCTTCCAGGGGCTTTCAAATCAATTGTGCTACAAAAGTAGCTGCCAACACTAATAACACTTTTGTCTTGAATGTGCTGTGTATTTCCTCAGGATGTCACTTTTCTCATCAAGTAAACCTACAGGCACTCAAACAGTTTATGTCTAGAACAATACAGAATTAAATAACAGTTTCTTCTCTTGTAGAGAGTTAAGTGAAGTTCAGACTGTTCTGGGTTTTAAAACAGAGATCCCAAAGAGAAAACAAAACATTAACAATTGATTAATTTATCCATGCTTATTTATCTGAATAGCAAAAGCCTTTCATCCAACAAGCTTTTCTCTCTAGTATATGTTGTCCAAGATTCACTACATCTGAGGTGACAATTTTCTTCCCAGTTCACATATAGTTTGGAACAAGAATCTATGGAACCATTTTAGGACTCCAGAGGGACAAGTCAGCAGATAAGAAATATCAAGCAGAAATGCAGTGGGATAATTTGATTTTAACCCAATCACAGTGGGTGAGATGATTCAAGTTTACTACTGTAAACCTTTGTTTTTTATTTTCAATGCTGCAACTTCATTCTTTAGCAACTATTATGGCTAATGTTGTCAGTGACTCAGATTTCTATGAAACATAAAGAGTGAGGTGTTCTTTTCAAGAAGTAATGGTGCTCCTTTGAAAACCAGAGATTTTTTTAAAAAACTACAGAACATAAGGGAACCATATGAAATGAATGCTGTTGTTTTAGGAACAGCAGAGCATTCAGAGCCATTTGATTATGTTATTAGACTCTGGAAAGATCCAGGCAAACATTGATAACAACACATTTGTTATACTATCTATTATCCAATTATCTATTGGATGAAAATATTTGGCAATCCTTGGGCTTGCCTAATTATTTGTATCCAACAGATGATGCAACCATCAACAGCTTAGAACCAATATTTGGGGAAATTATGAATAAATTCAGCAATTTAGCTTTACAGTGATATTTGCAGTATTCTACTTCAAAAAATAAACTTCTAGCACAATTCCTTGACTTCAAGGACATCAGTATGAAATGGCTTTCTGTTTGCTGTTATTTTTGTCTCTCCCTTGATAATTTAATTATCAAAGCTATTTTCGAAGGAGCCAATAATACAGCAACACTATCTGGACAAATAGCCTGAAGCTTTTTTCCTGCACTTCCTGAAACATTTCAGACAGAGTGCCTGGAGTCAGTCTTCTTCTAGTTTGAAAAATTCATTTAATCTTTTATGTAAAGATAATATTTTGATGCCAATAAGTTGTTTGTAAAAAAAGTGGATGAAAGGCCAATGATTATAGTCTGTTATTTTATGCTGTTTTTGAATTGATATTTTGGCCACCTATTTTCACAGCAAGCTCTATTGCAATAAACTCTAGTGCAGATAAAATATCTAGGCAGTTAAAAACAGAAACACATCAAATTAGGATTAAGACTGTAGGATGTTAGTACCCACCCCCTCCTAGAAAAATGAAATATCCTAGGAAATATTGAAAAAGGAAAGAATATGTTTCCCTGAATGAGGAAAAGAGAAACATGTTTTAAATACAAAGCAGCTTCCTGCAGCTCCCTGCCCCCACCCTTGCCACATTCCTCCCACCTAGCCTGGAGCAGTCTTCTACATAACAAAGATTTATCTCCTTCAGTCATAGCCATATTAGGATTTGCCCAAGGCCCTTTCATTCAGCCAAGCCTGGGACAGACAAAAGCCTATAGAGTTGCCACTGCATGGCCTCCTGGGAGCCTGACCACCAGTCAGTGCATTATATACACAGGAACAGGAAACTAAGAGGTGGGACCCAACAGAGGTTATAAAACCAAGGGACTCAGCATATTCCCTTCCCTTTTTCTCTTCACCCACACCTGGAAGCATGTAATCTACCTTTTCTGTACAGGGGCTCCTGCCATGTGCTCCTGTCCACCATTAAACCTTCTTTCCAAGCAACTTCCATGAATCCAGTGTCTTTTTCTCCACTTGGAACTGAACCCAGAAGGATATTCCTTACAACAAGACAATGCATTGGGAAGTGATAGCTCCTATCTGAGTGTTTGAGGCATTAGGTAGGATCCCCAGTGATGTATGTAGTGAAAAAGAGGCCCCTGAAACCAGAGGTGCCCTGATTTTGCTCAGCATAGAGCATCCATCAATGGGCAGAGTGATCAACCTATTTCAAAATATCGTACAAATTTGTCATCCCTAGCAGCAACCCAATCAGCTGGAAGCTAGAGAGGGTGTGCACCAAACAAGGAAGCTCTTGATACAAAGTATTCAGATCTTAGCTTTAAGTTTCTCCAAAACCTTGTGTTAAGTATAATAAAGTTGTGTCCAGAATTTTTTTTCCACTATCTGAACCAAATTATAGAGTATCATATTTGTAATGTCTTTAGCTATTTTCCACAGGCTTCATTTGATGCTGCTCAGCAACATACACACCGAGATACCGTATTTAGGACAAGTGGTCCTTCTAATAGAAAGGTGCAAAATAAGTAAGAAAATTACTACCCTGAGAGCAATCAATGAAACTATTGATGAAGACAGAAGTAACTTCAGAAGCTGATTTGTTCTTAGCTCACTCTGATCTTTTGAAGGGAGGAAAATAAAGGGAAACACTATTGCTCACACAATCCATCCATCATCTTTCAGAGCAATTTAAAAAATATTGAAGGTATGAATTTACCAACATTGCTAAACTCCTGCCAGTGAATGAGGTGCCTTGCCTTTTTTCTTCTTCTTAAAGATTCCTTTTAAAAATTATTTTCAACTGGAGGTGGAAATCTTTTTATAAGTTCCTTAGAGGACAGTGGAGTTTGATATAGCAGGAGTACCGGGACCATTCAAAATGGATGAACTCCTCCTACTCTTTCTGGACCGCAAAGGAACATTTTCAGCCTAACATAATAAACACTCTCTAGCGACTAATCAGATCTTGACCCTCCAGACCAATGTTGTGTGTTTGTGTGCAGTAAATCAAGTTATTAGTTATTATCAAGTTATAAATTAGCTTTCAGCTTCAATTATAAATCATGAAATAAAGTTATAGTAGAACCTCTGGTCACGGCCATAATTTGTTCCATAACTTTGTCCACAACCCGATTTGGTTGTGACCTGAACCTAATTTTGAAAATTTGGCACTTACTAAAAAAAATGGCGCAGAAGGGGAAATCGGCCACGAAAAAAAAAGTGAATTTTTTGGTCGGAACCCGATTTGGTCGTGGTCACAAGCATTTGTGACCAGAGGTTCTACTGTATCCTGCAACTCTCCCTCCCTTTCAAGCATTAGAGGCCTGACAGAAATAATTCCATCAGAATTCCAACAAATAGAAGTATCTCATTTTTGTATCCTACTCTTATTTTTGTATCCCATTCCTTGTTACTAGAGATGTCTATTCATCATAGCAACTCTTTCATTCTCTTCAGTTTATATTCTTGAATATATCTTGTTCCTTTTCTCCCACATTCCATCAATATAAGGCAGTACTGTAACTGGATTTAAATGTAAAATCTCTATGACTTTGCAATATAAAGGATGTATTTTGCATTATCTAATGATCTGAGGGGAGGAGACATAATGTGACATCTCAGTTGTTCCTCATATATGCAGAATTTGAACATGTCTTATATTAAACTGCATTTCTTTGTTTTAGATTGTGTCCTTTTATTGTGATTCCATACATTTTTTTTGCTTAGGTTAGTTTGAAAGAAATTATCTCCTGCTTAATGACTAGACCAATTACTGTTCATAAAGGATGATAGTGTCTTTTTAAAGGTTATTTGAAGGTTGATTGTTATCTTATTGCTTATATCTAGCAAATCTATTCAGGCTTATGAATGAATTTGACCTTTTTATAGTTACTGGAAGAAGAAAAAATAACAGAACAAAAGTTAATTTAGGACTCTATACTACAACAATTTCCCAGAGAAATGAAAGGGCATTCAAATCGATACTTGTACAATAACACTTCTGATGAATGTTTGTACCCAATTTTCTCATTTTGTGAACTTGAGATTGGAAATTTTGAATAGTTTTCAAAGACCATATTCTTTATGTGCTGTGAAGTATGTGGTATTGTGTCCAAACAATGCACGAGGATAATCATTATAGAAGTATCACTGGGCCTGAAAAGGTCAGTTTGTTGGAAATGTCAGCTTTCAATGCAACTATGCTGGACCTTCATAGGCAAAGATCCAATTAAATGGATGTGCCAAGGTGCATAGAAACGTAACAGTGACCCAGAATAATAATATGGTATTGCCAAAAGCTTTAAGTTGTTGTCGTTTTAAATATCGGAGTTATCTTTCCAAATGTCCTTTCCATGAATGTTATTTATCGACCATCCCACTTTCTATCAGGCACATATGCACACATGCATGTACACTTCAGATTTCCTGTATAAAGCAAATGAAAAACAAAACTCAACAAAATCAAATATTACCACATTACAAGTAATTTTACAACCCCCCCTATCCCAATCTCTCTCTAAGACCTATAAATACCAGCCAACATACCAGAACTGGATCAAACTATAGTTCTAACTATAATAGATTTAGAACTAAAATAGAGTAAGAAAGAAAAAAGAAAAAGAAACAAAAGAGAAAACTGAAGTGCAAAAAGAAAAAAAAGTAGAACAAAAATAGAAAATAGCAAAAATTCAGATAAAATCTTCCAATCTTTCTATAGCAGTCATAATTACAATTTTAGATTTCAGATTTACATTTTCTCTAAAGTTATGTTACGATTTTCTTATAAATTATGTTACAATTTTCTCATTTCTATAGCGTGTCCTACCTAATTGTCAGAATTATAGATAAGTTGATTTTTTTCTTATATATTGTCTTTTCTCTAATTAAATGGGCAGTTTGATCCTGAGGATGCTCAAGGTTGACTCAGCCATCCTTCCGAGGTCGGTAAAATAAGGACCCAGATTGTTGGGGGCAATATGCTGACTCTGTAAACTGCTTAGAGAGGGCAGTAAAGCACTAAGACGTGGTATATAAATCTAAGTGCTATTGCTATAGCAATATATATCATGCCAGAGTCCACATGATACATAGCTTTTCAGCCCTTTATTTAGAACACAGTGAAACCAGCTATTCTGACAATCTAGTTAAATGTACTTCACTTAAAGAACATTTCCTTCTTTTAAAAAAAGGCATTCATCTCCAGAAATCCTTTTGTAAATTGCCTTTATTATTTTTATTTTTCTCAGCACGCTTATCTGCTATAAACTATTCCCACAAGACCTTAATAACCACTTCAGTCATTTAGGACAAATGAATAACTGCCTTGGGCAGTAGGTGCAAGCAGAAAAGCAGAAAGGAAAGGAAAATCTCCCCTCCCCAAAGTATGTTGTAAGTTTTCTTAATTTCAGGGAAAGCAGAATCTAAAGTTAAGGTTGAACCAAAGGGTTTTTGTAAATATTTCTGCTAAGGTTGGGATCACGATCCGCCATCTGGCTTATTTTGATGATCAGTTATGGACACTGCTAGAAAGCATATTTTTTAGAACTCATTAAAAATGGCAATCCCAAAATTTAATTTAATTTAATTTAATTTAATGGATTTGTATGCCGCCCAACTCCCTAGGGACTGTCCACATGAGAAACCTACATATACTTAGGAAACCCCCATACGGATAGTGAAACAGACTGGTTCCAGGTCGGCAACTGACTGAGACAAAGCTGTACATTCACCCTTTATTTATTTAATCTAAATACTAAATATATATAAAGGGATGCTGGATGGAATGGAGATCAACATGGTTTTAAAACTGGGGAAAAACTTGAATACCCTTGGTATGGCAATCATAAAGCCCTTGGAAAATTCTTGGATGTTCAGATGCCATTATATCTCTATAAGCACTTACAAAGATCAGAATAGTGCAAGCGACTGTATTCCCTGTGACACTCCATGAAAACTAAATTTGGATTTAGAAAAAATATGATAGGAAAAGTATTGATGCTTTTGAACTTTGGTGTTTGAGAAGGTCCCTGAGAATACCATGGACATCCAAGAAAAGAAACATATGAAGAATCATCTAATAAATAAAAGCCCGAGTTCTCACTCAAAGCACAAATGACTAAATTCAAATTATCCTACTTTATGCTTTATGCTAATGTTTTCGGCCCCTTTTTCAGCCCCTTTTTCGACCTTCCTTTCTTTTTTCCTTCCTTGCCTGCCTTTGCCCCAGCTGCACTCTGGCTCCTTCCCCGTTTGCCTGCCTTTGCCCCTGGCCTACCATGCGCCACCCCACCCAGCTGCTCTCCGGCTCCTTCCCCGCTTGCCTGCCTTCGCCTGCCTTCACCACTTGCCTGGTAAATTGCTGTCATGTACAGGGACAAAGGGGCTGGGGGCCTTCCTCCCCTCCCTCTTTTGGGCAGTTTTGGGAACTTAAAGCCAGGGGCACCCCCACAGTCCCCGCCTCGCCCACCCCCACCGGCAGCTCTGGGATGGGCAGCGGTTTGGCTTTCCTGGCTGGCCGCGCCCCCTATCCGCGCCTGCCTTTCCCTTCCTGCCGCAGCTGCTGGCAGAGAGGTACACAAGCCAGGTTGAGCTGCTGTTGCTTGGCCCCCTCCCCCAGTCCACATATTTCCCCCACCCGGACCTGCCTGCCGCAGGGGGCGGCCATAGGCTGCGAGTTTGCGCGGCCCAGATCGCCCCTCTCCCATCCGCCCACCCACTCGGTCAGATTGTGGGAGTGCCTGGCCTCCTAGCCGCCTGCCGCCCTCTGGAACAGCAGCGGCAGTGGCAGGGAACACGGGATCTCCCGGCAGCAGGGAGGGAGAGGGAGAAGGTTGATGCTTTTGGGACAAGGGGAGCCAGGAAGCGTCTGGGTTCGGTTCACCCGGCCTCTCTGTCTCTCACAGCCGCATGTCCTCCAACTGGCATGGACGGCAACTATGGCCTCAACATGTGTTGCCAGTGCTTCCTAGTATGCCGAGGACATTGGCTTTATTAAGGTGAGGGGGAGGGCGGCTGCGTAGGCCCCAGCCATGCACTTTTGGTTGCCCACTGCCACCCTTCGTTGCCCAGAGTTCTCTGGCAATGCCCATGACATCTCCTGGGTCTAATGGTCATATGCAGGCTAGGGAAATAAATCTGAAAACGTGTGTAATGTTCTAATGTACAGAAGTTATAGTTAAATGTATGGCATAAAGTGGGTGTGTGAGGTTGAATGTGTATAGTTTTAGAAGAGTGCGCTCTGTGTGTGTGTGTGTACATACAGTACATGTACAGTACAGTATATATAGTACCTAAAATATCTTTTTGTGTGCCTATACACACTCTATACTATGTAATGTGTATGTAAACATATGGCATATATACATAGGATTAAATAGTGTATTTTGGATGTTCAGTAGTAGTAAATAAATAGAGAGAGAAATTGTATCTTGTTGATGCCTTTGAGGCGAGTGGTCGGGAGGTGGGGCTGGGTGTGATGAGTGATGTTGAATTGACCACGCCCACCCAGTCACATGACCACCCAGCCACGCCCACCCACCCAGTCATTAGGGCAGAGAACCGGTTGTTAAATTATTTGAATCCCACCACTGAATTACAATTACAAAAAGTAATAATTGACCTGTAGTCAGGTCACAGCTATTTTTAAAAATGGGGAGTAGGGGATTGGCTTTTGTTGATTTTTTTTCATGAAAGCAGAGTAGCAGGTAATGGGGCTGGTGATCACAAAAAAGCCTTTGGTTAACTTCTCAGCATGGAAAACCCACTGAGCACTTCTTTTAAAACTGGCACTTGCAACAGAGTTAAAAATAAAATTAAATTGTCCTTACTTCTCTGTGTTTAGCGATAACAGAAAATGGGAGTGAAGCACCAGGTAATCCTGTGATTTAAATGACATAAAGTTGATGTAAGACAGTAATCTTGGCGCAACCTTCACGGGGTAGCAGATAGCATTTTGTATTCCTTGAAATAATGCTATTTGACCAGGATAGTGTGATTCCTAGAATCAACAGTAAGGAATTATGATGGGTTGACAGCTGACTGCATTAAGTGTATTCCATAAACCCAGCCAGTGAATATTGATTCATTAATACTAAAGCAGTAGTCCTATGGGCATTTATTTAAGAGTGAAACATAAGTCTTCTTTTACTTGGTGAGACTAGCTTCTCTGAGTAAATACACACAAAATCAATGTTAACCATCCTCTGGTTAACTAATCTCTTCTCCTGACAATAGGTTGAGTAGAGAATATTATCTCCAGAAGTGCTTTTTACACCTTGCAAACAGATTAACACAACGCCCTACTAATTTATTTGCTGTCTTACTCAGAACATTCTCCTTTTCTTCCCCCTTCATTGGAGTCAGCCTTTATTAAGAAGATATTTAGGGGTCAATTTTTAAATACAATAGCTTTCAGCAACAAACATGAACAGTAATTACTCAAGATGATATGAAAACCCATTCAGGATCCCTTGACGTATATTTTGATCAGAATCAATGTAGTATTAATTAGCATGGATTATCAAGAAGAGTTAGAGCATGAGTTTCAGTAGAGAACAACTTTCTGTCACATTTTATTACCCTGTATCATTTTTACTAATAGGTATATTATAGCTCCATGACTTTGAGTTCACATTATTTTCATGCTTCAATTAGTAAGAAGCAGACAGAACTATCAAGACAGTAATGGGAATAGCTTTTCAGAGAATTGTTAAGAATGAAAGTTACTTTTTTTTCCTTCAAACCATATTTAAAGCTGTTCTCGTTATCTAATTTTATATGGCAGTTTCCAAAGCATTGATATTATAGTGGCAAAACAAACTTCAGTCAATATAGTAGAATGGTAAAGCCCTCATACCATCTCATTTTACTCTAAGAGGGTTAGCTTATTATTTTCTAACCAGTGAAAATTAACTGAGCAATGCAGAAGAACTATTTCTGTAATTTTACACAATTTAACAAGTCAGAATCAGAACTTAAAAGTCAGATGAGAGTTATGCATTTCTGAGCTATGAATTAATAAAATAGGTTGACTTACAACCACAACTGAAGCTGGAATTTTGGTTTTAAGTCATTGCAGTCATTAAGTGGGTCATCTCATGACTTGATTTGACTTTACGATTGTTTTTACAACAGTAAAAACGCCTTCTTCAACATACCTCCCTAAGACCGATTAGAGCCCACAGAGTTGGTCTGCTGGTGGTCCTGTCAGCCAAACAATGTCGGCTGGCTGGCCCACGAACAAGGGCCTTCTCTGTGGCAGCACCAGCTCTCTGGAATACACTCCCCCCGGAGATCCGCACTATTGCCACCCTGCCAGACTTCAGAAAAGCGCTAAAAACCTGGCTTTGTCGACAGGCCTGGGGCCAATGATTTCAATATAACATCGAGCACTCTTGGCCCCATGAATGTATTAATTGTATGGGGTTTTTAAATTGTTGTTTTTTAACATTTTTAATGTTTTTAATAATTACTGTTTTTACTGTTTTTTTCTATATTTATTGTTTGCATGTAGATTTCTTATTGTTGTGAGCCGCCCAGAATCTCTGTGGAGTGGGCGGCATACAAGTGTGAATAATAAATAAATAATAAATAAATAAATAAATAAATAAATAAATAAATAAATAAATAAATAAATAAATAAATAAATAAATAAATAAATAAATAAATAAATAAATAAATAAATTGTGAATTACCATGATCATTAAGCAAATTGTGTGTTCATTAAGTGAATCCAATATAGCCACGAACATTTTTACAGTGTTCTGCAAATTGTAGTCATGTGACCATGGGACAAGATTCCAAAATCACGAGAGAGAGAGAGAGAGAAAGAGAGAGAGAGAGAGAGAGAGAGAGAGAGAGAGAGAGAGAGAGAGAGAGAGAGAGAGAGAGAGAGAATAGTAGTAAATAAACCCACTACTGTTACAGATATATTATTGTAAAAGCCTACTCATGGACTCTTTCATAGACTTGAATAAGATTATCTAAAAAAATAATCATAAACTGAATAAAGATGCAACATTTCTTTTAAAAAAAAATCCAGCAATCAGCTCTCAAAATTAAGTTTTTGGCAATAATCCTGTGGAAGAAGCCCCAGAAAATGAATAATTTCTGGTGCTTCTAACTAAGAACCTACATTGAATTTAATGATATTAAGAAGCAAACAAAACATAAGAGACAAGTTACAGTAATTCTATGCTCTGTGCAGTAACCACTGTGTTCTTTGTCCATCCTGAGAGGACTTCAGTCAAAAACAATTGCTTCTGGATAAAATAGAAGTGTTTCTTTGGTGAGTCCAAAACCTGTTCTTTCTTATGTGTTCTAAAACCATTTCAATTGTAGGTGAGAAGTGGGTGTAATTATCTCTCATACTAAAGTTGATATTTTAAAGACAAAAGAATATCTGATGTAATTCTAGGAATCTTCCCAGAAAAGCATTAGACTTTCTTTTGTGGTGGTGACCTCAAACATGAATATAAAATGGCCCTTAAGCAATGGAATATTTTCTTTTATCTCCTACAAAATTGCTGCCCTCTCATTGTTTCACAGGCCTTAGAGCATGAAGAAATATAGCACTTTCACATATCACAGAACAAAATGGTGTGTGTGTGTGTGCGCATGTGCGCGCAACACACACACACACAAACAAACAGAACGCTACTGAAATTAAAAAAAAATGTCTGCTTCTCATTTCCAGACTACCAAAAACTAGAGAAAAGTAGTTTGGTTGCATCTTATTTGTAAAAACAGATTGCCCATTATAGGTAGAGAAGCAACATGATTTCAATTATGAAATGGAACTAAACCCAATGTTAAACACTTTACAGTGCTTGGATCTGAAGTAAGCTTATGTTCCAATAAATAAAGGAACAAACTGAATTGTAGAAGTGATGAAGATATATTTATTGGTTATAAGCTGAGCTGCAAAGGATAGAATCCTTGATCCTACCATATACGCAGCTAAATTACATAGTAATTTGATAACCAAATAGTTATCCCAGAAATCAATTGAGGTATTTCAGCAGCAGATGAAACCGTGCCAGAGCCTCAATAGGAGTAAGTGATTCTGCAGTTGCCACCAAAGAAGTCATTGTGATTCTTGATAGAAGCAGAGGACCTAAATGTGAAAGGGCTACCGAAATTGAGGCAGAGATAAGATGATCAAGCAGATGCACAAACTGGTAGGATCCCCACAGATCCTCTCGTCTCCTCTTCACAATAAAAAGGACACACCAGAGCTTCCTACAAACGGCATTGTGTTTTGGGATTGAGCAAACACATTGCCTCAATTTATAAGTGGTTTGTTCATAAATAGCACCTTTTTAAAGTAGAAATGCACGCAGAGAGTGAGGACATGTGAACACTCCAGAAAAATACAGAGAGTGGTTTTTGCCTGAAAGCTGGATGTGGCACAGGCAGTTTAGAGTTCAGTCCAGAGTCAAACCACAGGAGACAAAGTGAACCTAAAATACATTAAAAGACTATTCAAATGGAGTGAGGGGAGGTAGGAGAATTCCCTGAAGTAAGCAGCCAGGAGTCAACCAGCAGAGCTCCTATAGCAGTAATGCATCAGTCGCAGATGGTTAGTTGGTTGCAGCACTCTTTTGGCCTTTTTCCACCTGCACTTCACTGTGGCCTAGACATGACCTGGCAACATCTTTTTTCTGCCACGTCTGCACAACATTCTTAATCTCATCAGAATTTTAAATCATTCTTAGCTGTTTCACCATTAAGGTTGTGTTCCCCCCCCAAGTGTAGTTTCAAGATATATGAAATTTGTTGTTTTTTTTATCACGCATCACCCTGGAAGTGAGTGACTTTGACCGGAATGAAAGAATAGAGGCAGGACAGGGTTTAGCAACATCTTGCTATTGTTTTCTGCAGACTCAAGCATGAGTTGAGAGCACTATAGCTCAGTAGTGGGAAAAAGAGTCTTTGCTTTCTCTTCCCAGGAGAAGTACAGAATCCAAAAGGACTGTTTGGTCCTTGAGTTACGTGTTTACTCAACCGCTGCCTTCTCCTCCCTCCACCATCCCGACGGATCTCATCCAATCTAAGTTAATAGCAGGAGGGATAGCCTTTGTTTGCTATACTTGCCTGGAAAACAAAATCCCTGCACGTATACATACAAAGCCCAACTGCAAGCCACCAAAAATAGCCCAACAGAGCCAGGACACTTTAAATAATGCTGCTTTTTCTTTCTTTTTACCAGTTTTTGCTCAAAAATGGAGGGAAATGTTCTTTTTTTTTTTTGAAAAGTTTTTAGAACATTGATGTTTTGTTCGGAGATCCCAGCACACGACGAGCTCCCAGCACCACAAAATGGCTGTTCTGTTGTACCTTTATGCTATTTGCTCTTTCTTTGTGACAACGTATATAAAAATCATTTTAAAATAATTTAAATAAAGCCAAACTCTCCCCACTTGAATATCCTGGCTTTCTGTATCTTTCCTAAGAACTGGAGGCTTGCATCCTGTTCTTTCCTATAATTCCCGGACACAGCAGAGAATGAAAACAGAACTCTTGTTATGCCCAGTTGACACTGCGTCACTGAGCTGTGTCTTCAATAGTGGATTTAAACAATTCATTCTTAAATCTTAAGAATGGTGATTTATAATAAAACATCTTCACATTTTCCCAGATTTTGACTGTAGACTGGATATTTGCATAGACGAGAGAGAAAGAAACTCCTCTTATTCTGTTTTTTTGTATGGACTACAGCATCAATAGTTTGAATTCTCATAAACATTTAAGCATTATTTTGTTCCCCTCTTCTAAAATAGCTGACAACAGAATTTGAGCTGCAGGAATAACCCAGAAAAAGGAACAAAACTTATATATTGACTACTCTGAGAAATATGGATACCTAAGTAGTTGCTACTTTATCAAACATTTTTATACTAGTTCATATGGATTAGTGGTAGAAAATATATTGTGCTCCAAAGGTTGCTACCAGAATCCCAATCCAGCATGACTAATGGTTCATGATTACACCATTCACATGTGACCAGATGTAAGTTTTTTTTTAAATATCCACATCAGGTATTAGAAGATTTAAATTCCAATGCTGACACACAATGCATACAATTATTACACTTTTAAAGAACATTCTCGATCAAGAGAATTCAAGAACCCATTAGCTATCTGATCCATCTTGAAACTGAAAAGTAATTCAGAAATAGTTGTGATCTGGCATATATGTTTGATCTCATCAAAAAGAGATGTCTGCGTCTTAGTATCTAATTGAGGGCTATCAATGTTGACTTCAGTATCAATATTTAAATCCAGTTTCTTAGCTACAAGGACAAACAACTTAAACCATGGCATTTACAGTAACTGCTTTGGTGACAAGAGACGATGTCAGGCCCAGCCCAAGAATGACATGTAACAATCCAGTCAAAATTCAGTTCTTCATTTGCCCATATCATATAAACAGAATCTTGCCAGACTAAACCTATACCAATTTAACTCTAACAGTTATACACTGGGGAACTCTAACAAGTGGCTGTTCTAAATCTCTTTCTCGTTTTCCATTTCAGCTCCAGGTTGTGTTATCGCTTGTCAATTCCACCTCCTTGGAATGTGCTTCTTCTACTTCTCTATAGTCCATCACACCACTGCCCCCTTTGTAGATACAATCCATCACAGTCATCCTGCCTTGACTCCACAAGAATCATACTGCTCCTCTAAGCACTTGCCAGAAAACCAAGAAATGGTTACATTTGAACAGTTAGTAGCACGATTAAATGCCACTATATCAAATAAGCAGTATGTATCAAAAGCCATATAAAATATACAATTTTGGAAGCCTCTTTAAAAAAAGAGAGAGCGAGACGAAGTTAAAGCATCTTCCAAATCAAACTATCAATTCTCCCTTGCCACAACATGGAAAAGTAATATAGGCTCCCTCTGATTTTTAGTAAATATCTAACGTTACTGCTACAGAAAGTTAAACAGAATGTTTCTGTGATAGTTGAACATACCTTGTGAATTATAGTATATCTACCCTGCAGACATACCACTAAGATAACCCCAGGAGGTTTATAGAAATATCAACACTCAAATTCACAGAGTAAAGGTCTGAAGAGGCAGCTCCGTGAAAGGATAACTGCCCGGGGCTTTACCAAACACAATATAGCTGTCAGTTGTTATTATGTTAAAGATTTTCTGGGGAACAGTGTTTTTCATTTTGCATGTCAGAGAAGGGATAAAGAGACACTTTCAGACAACCATCTCTTTAAGAAAAGATAGGGTGGGGGGAAACTGAGCTTTGTTCCGTACTCACCAGGGTTGGTTATAGTCAAGAGGTCAAGTTGCCGCTGTTGCTGAAAAACAAATGATAAAAGGAGTTGCTGAAAGATAACTAATTTTAGCAGGTCAGTTTAGATGTACAATGCTACTGTTCTGGCATTTGCAATAGAATTTATTACAACTTACATGGCTCACCATTATGAAAGCCATGTGTGTCTAGCATTGACTTTTGAATCTCCCTAATTTGTGTTACGAGTGTTAGTAATTAAATTGATGATGAATGTACATACATACATCTCTGTTTAGATTTTTTTTCTGCTTCAAACAAAGGAGGCATTTAATACATCAACCAAGGAGTAATATATGACTTAGTGAAAGGAATTGATGCTCAGGATTCTGTGTTCAAGTAGTCTTAATTAACATTCTTAGTTTGAACTCTTTTTAATTGTCTGTATTTTTGTAGGTATGTCTGTGCACCAGCATCTCTGTAGAATGAATGAAACTGAAGCAAATTAAAAAGGAAAGGAAAGAAGCACTTGCTGCTTTCCCAAATTACTTCCTTTGCAAATTTTATTCCAAAAAGTGGTGATGTCCATTAGAAAGAATTCCTGGCAGGTGATTATGATATGGATTACAGCCACTTTTTACCACATTTATTTATTTTATTTAATTCATTATGCCAAAGTACAAACTATATTACTGAATTTTCTTGTATCTGTTTACTACAGATATGCCTATTTATGATGGCAGCACTCCCATCAAAGTAATCTGATGGAAAATATCAATTTTTATAGTACAAATTCAAATCAGTTAATGTAGTCTGACTTCAAAAGTATGTCATCACTAATTGTTATGGGATTCCATTGCCACAACAATCCAATAGGTTTGCTACAGGTACTGAGTGCTAAAAAATTTGTAGTTCTCCCATACTAATAATTGTTTTAAACAAAAAAAAAAAACCCTTCCATATGCCTCACAATTCTTACAGCTTTTTTATCCTTAGTTTCCAATATGCCATAGGACAGTGATAGCGAACCTATGGCACGTGTGCCACAGGTGGCACGCGGAGCCATATCTGCCAGCACGCGAGCCGTTGCCCTAGCTCAGCTTCAGCGTGCATCTGCGCGCCGGCCAGCTGATTTTCGGCTAGCGCGGAGGCTCTGGGAGGGCATTTTAGGTTTCCGGAGGGCCTCCGGGGGGCATTTTCATCCTCCCCAGGCTCCAGGGAAGCCTCTGGAACATGGGGAGGGCGAAAAACAGGCATACCGGGCCCACCAGAAGTCGGGAAACGGTCCGTTTCTGGCCTCCAGAGGGCTTCTGCGGGGGCGAGGGAGGCCATTTTAGCCCTCCCTAGGCATTGAATTATGGGTGTGGGCACTCACACGTGCGTGATAGCACGCGCGCACGCTCTTTCGGCACCCGAGGGAAAAAAGGTTCGCCATCACTGCCATAGGACTACTCTCCAAGGATACCTCAACTGCATAAAGAATAAAAGTTGGATTTTGTTTGAAATTTGAGATCTTTAGATCCAGCTCTTTGTATAGTCCACAGGCCAGAAATATATGAAAAGAAAATGTTTTTGTATTTATTCTTAGACGTCTTGCAGAAATATTCGTTTCAAGATATGATATATAGACCCGGAAATAAATAAAAAATCCAAAACTTTATATACTTGTTTCTCCCCTTTTCATACCGTGTTTCCCTGAAAATAAGACCCTGTCTTATATTTTTTTGAACCCTGAAATAAGCACTTGGCCTTATTGCTATGCACTCTAAAGCCCGATTGGGCTTATTATCAGGGGATGTCTTATTTGGGGGGAAACAGGGTAGTATCATATTAATGTTTATTTGCCATTTATTTTTCTCTTTTAGGCCTCCTAATAGTTAGTGTCCTTTCTAAATTCTTTTGGTCCTACATTTATGTAGCACTAGCATTACAGAATACACCATCCACTTTAATTTATCTTGCCTCATCTGTTCAATAATGTCTGTGTTACTTTCATTTATTGTCAGGCCTATTGATCCTCTTCTAATCTAATTCTCATCATTATGCTGTCTCTATTCTTTTAGTGACACTTGGAAGTCCTTGAGAATGGGAAGCATGCCTTCATGAGCACTAAACTAAAAAGTTCTCCTTTTTCCAAGTTCTGTTCATTCAGTCTCATCTATGTGAACTGAAAGTTTCAGTATTGTGTAATCAAATGGTATCTAGTGAATGAATACAGTTCCCAGATGCTACATGAACCTCTCTGACAAGTAGAGGACTATTCATCACTTTGGATTCAAAGGCAAAAAAGGTGCTTTAGAGCACCTGCCTGCAATTCCTAAAATTAAATATGTCCTTTCCCAGGATCATATTGAAGTTGTGGAGGGCTGTCACACAATCCTGAGAAATGGTGCAGCTACTTTCAGCAGTTGCAGATAAGTACAACATTTGCACTATGTGAACAACAAATCTTTTTTTTTTTAGCCTTTGGATCCTAAATCCTAGGACTCAGTTCCTCCTTAGAACAAAAATAACAATAATTTATAATTAATAGATATATATTTTTCTGTCATGAAAACTCTGCGATAACCTTGTTCTTATAAATTTAACTTGTTGACCTATCAGCACTAGGCAAATTATAAACCAAGATTGATTGATTGTCATCAAATTGATGTTGGGTCTTAGCAACCACACAGATTTTCTCCACGAATAAACCAATATAACATCTAATATCTTTCATAATAAATCTGTGGTCCTTTCCCCATTGCCACTGCTTTCATTCCCTAACTTTTCAAAAACACTTTCAAATTACCACAGTCTTCTTTACTTAAGCTGACCTGAAAACAACCACAATGCCACTTGAGGCTATTGATTCTGTTAGAGATGTGGATCCAATAGCCACTTGAGTTTT
This sequence comes from Diadophis punctatus similis, assembly GCA_023053685.1. Classification (NCBI taxonomy): domain Eukaryota; kingdom Metazoa; phylum Chordata; class Lepidosauria; order Squamata; family Dipsadidae; genus Diadophis; species Diadophis punctatus. The sequence goes on from JALIGW010000003.1 coordinate 54,760,924, forward strand.
CAGAACCTCATGACCCACTGAAAAAAAGGAAGAAGTGGGCTACAGACAGAGAATTATGGATTTACTAAGTTCTTTGCTTGTCTGTACTTTTTAGAAATGTTCCAGCTCTTTGGCTAACACATTATTAATCTGAGGTAACTTTTTTCTGCCATTTTGCTAAAGTTAACACATGGAGCAAGAGTGGGTTCCACTTACCTTCCCTACCGGTTCGCATCGCGACGGAAGTTCACGTTTTGTGCACGCGCGCTAGCTTTGCTCACATGCGCCCCGTCATGTCATGCAAAACACCCGGAAATGACCCTCTGTGCATGCGCAGAAGCCTTTGCGCATGTGAAGAGGGTTTTCTTGAAAGCCGCGGTGCCCAGAGGACTGGTTCGGAAGCATGGACTGCATGTCATAGCTGCCGGTTCGGCGAGCGGTAAATTTCTGCTAGCGGTTCTAAAGAACTGGTCCGAACCAGCAGCAACCCACCACTGACATGGAATACATGCCCTTGGACTATCCTCCTGGTCGGATATGGTAAGGATATGGCTTTGCCTATGGACATAATGTATTTCCTGTAAATAAATCTCCTCTTCCTTATAATAATAAAACCTTCTATCTATCTCTCCCTCTCTCTCTCTCCCTCCACACACACACACACACACACACACACACACACACACACACACACACACACACACACACATGAAAAGACATAACAATTCTGGCTGAATCTCGATAAAGCTAGAAATACATTTGCTCCTATGCTGAAAAGATATGGTATCTGGAAGCATTGCAGTTGTCATAGGTGGTTCTCTAAGTTACTCATAAGAATCTGTTCTTCCTAGTTATAGCTTTCTTTGCTTCCTTCTTATCTTTATCCCATATATAATTTATATTCACAACAAAAGTTAAAATGAATCTTATCTTATCCTGTCTACTTCAATTCCTGCAAGGGAACCACCTCTCTGTATCTTAATTCTGAAGCTATCATTACTCAGAATATTTGAATAGAATCCATATACCACAATCCATCAAATACTGTTATTATTCCATTGCATTTCATTCTAATAACTACATTGTTGTTCTTCACCTCAAATTCAAATTTAAATATATGGATTTGTCCCTGAATATAGCTGTACTTGGCTGACCTTAAAATACTTTATTGCTGAAATTCTTTATTACGTTTTTTCTGACTTAAGACTAAACTTTGAGCATTCTTTTAACCTTTTCTCCTGATAATATATTCCCTCTTTTTCTTCCCTTTCAGCAGTTAACTTCTCTTCCTTGGTATTGATGCCCTTAGGGGTTTTTGCTGACTTTTTCAATTTAATTCTAGCCACAATTAACTCAGGGTGAGTACAAAAAGTACAAAGAAACTATTATTTTGTGTAAATTAACAAATTCATTTAAGATTAGATTATCTGCAAGATGGTCCTCACTACTGTTTTGTTCTTTGTTTCATTATCTGAAACTCTAAACCCAAATGAAACACATCATAAACAGGTCAATTCTTTTCTTATCATAAAATGTGTTCACAGAAGCTTTATTCAAAGATTTTTCAATACAGTTGAACACTAACTCTTCTGAAAACTATGCAAGAGACTCAGTGGTGGGATTCAAATTTTTTTTACTACCGGTTCTGTGGGCATGACTTTGTGGGCGTGGCATGGCTTGGTGGGCGTGGCAGGGGAAGGATACTGTGAAATCTCCATTCCCACCCCACTCCAAGGGAAGGATACTGTAAAATCTCCATTCCCTCCCCACTCCAGGGGAAGATTACTGCAAAATCCCCATTCCTCCCAATCAGCTGGGACTTGGGAGGCAGAGAATAGATGGGGGCGGGGCCAGTCAGAGGTGGTATTTACCGGTTCTCCGAACTACTCAAAATTTCCACAACCGGTTCTCCACAACTGGTCAGAACCCAGTGGTGGGTTCCTACCAGTGCGGTCCACTCTATAGCACTGGTAGTGGCCCGCTGGTGATGTCACAGTACCGGTGCGGTTAATTGCCGGTGCCTGGGCGCCGCCATTTAAAAAAAAATTATTTTTTTTAAAAAAAATTTCTTCTGCTCATGCCCAGAAGCCGAGCTTCCGGTACTGCGCATGCGCTGCCTTCCTACTCCACAGTGAGTCCAAGCAGGGGAGGATGGCGTGAGACACTGAAAGAACGGGAGGCAGGAGCTATCTCCATTCCCCTCCCTTCAGCAGTCCAAGAAGCCACGAACGCGTGGTGATGATCCTAGGCATTTTCATACGTTTGAGGCTTCTCAAGCTGCTGAGGGGAGAGGGAATGGGCAGCAGGACCTATCTCAGTTCCCCTCCCTTCAGCAGTCCGCGAAGCCACGAATGCCCAGTGATGATCCTAAGCATTTTTGCACGTTGGAGGCTTCTCAAGCTGCTGAGGGGAGGGTGAATGGGCGGCAGGATCTATCTCAGTTATCCTCCCTTCAGCAGTCCGAGAAGCCACGAACGTGCGGTGATGATCCCAGGCATTTTCGCACATTCGAGGCTTCTCGAGCTGCTGAGGGGAGGGGGAACGGGCGGCAGGAGCCTAGGATCATCGAATGGGGAGAAGCATTCAAGCCGGACGGAGCCTCCTAGAAGAACCGCTGCTGCGGTCTTGCTGCTCCCGCTGCGGGGGGCTGCGTTGCGGGTGGGCAATGCCCCCCCTGCTTCTCCGACCGCTGCCAAGCTCCCGAGGCCCACACCCACCTGGTCACATGGCTGGCAAGCCACACCCACAAAATAAGCCACACCCACAGAGTGGTAATAAAAAAATTAGGAACCCGCCCCTGTCAGAACCTGCTGAATCCCACCTCTGAAGAGACTTCTAAACTGAAGATTTTTAGTAACACTCTCTACCTATCCAGTAAATGAATTTCTCTACTCCCTCTTTAAATTCTGTCAAATAGAGCTAATTCACTTCACCTGGTTTCTTTACATTTGTTCCGAAGAAGATATAGGGGTCTCACTGTTTAGTTGGCCAATCACCAGAATGGGATAGCAAACTTTTTTCCCCCTGAAGATATCACAGATATCACCTTTTAAAGCACTTTCCTCCCATCACAAACTTAATCAACTTCCATTTCAGCTGGAAGAATTCTATTTAATTACAAGCTAGCTCCAGCAATTCATTGGTTGCTTTATAGAAGAAGAAATGCCCTTTCAACTGAGCCAATCTTATTAGCAGCTCTAATTCCTTTTAGATTTCCTCTTTACTCTTCGCAACTACAGTTACTGTAACTCTTGCTTTGTAAAAAGAAGGTTGCTGGTTTGAAACGTAACAGTAGTGAACATTACTTTAATTACTATTTTCTTTCTAAAGCTCACTTCTTTTTTCCTCTGATATTTTTTTTAAATAAGTGCTTTGATACACTATTTCACTATTTTTCCAGCCACTTGAGAGATAACAGTATTTTACTCCCAGAACACACAGGCATAGACACAAAGACATATATAAAAACAGATAAACGGTTTCACATATACTTACATTAAGAATTTACACTTATTCATACAACATACATTAGGTTTAATACTATTAAGACACATTCTACTTAATACTGTTAGTAATTGCAATGTAATAATGTGTATACAAGAGTCAATTGGACCTAGTGGTTAAGGCATCAGATTAAAAGCTGGGAGAATGAAAGCTCTAGTGCAGGGGTGTCAAACTCGCGCCCCGTGGGCCAGATGCGTCACATTCTGGCTCCGCCCCCACCCGGTTTAGCAAAGGGGGAAAAAGTCCTGATACGTCACATGACGCCACCATGACGCCGTGAGTTTGACACCCCTGCTCTAGTGCAATCCAAGGCATGAAGCAACCGGATGATTTTCAGCCAGTCACTCTCTCACATAAAATATCACACTCAATCACCAACTAACCTTGTCTTTCAGTTTAAAAAATACAATTCTTTATTCATATAATGCAGCATCAATTCACACTTTCCTTTATCTTTATTATTAGTTGCAGCTATTCATCATCTAAAAATAAACTAATAATGTTAACACTTACCTGAATTAAAACTTTTCTCTTTCTTCATGATTTTTTTTTTATTTCAACAGCATAGATATACACCTTAACTATTTATTATTAGAAGGGAATCAACTTCAAGATGCATAAATAGAGACTACCCTACAGGTACAGTACATCAAGCTCAACTCCTGAATGTATGAACAAATATTTGCTGTTCTGCTTTGTTTGTGTAACAAACTTTTTCCACCTCCAAGGATATTCTGATAATTTCTTTGGTTATAGTCAATCATCTAATCCATTGTCTTTCCCATTTACTTCTTTCAACCTTACAAGCATAATCATTTAATTATCAGAAATCTTCCACAATTGTTGCATTCTTTGCAAAATTCCTGTGATTTCTCTGATTGAAAAGACTCAGAACAAACTCCTCTCATTTTACTTTTATTATATTTTTCTATTGGTTGATGTTCTTGATGGAGATATTGATTGATGCCAAAAGACAGTGTTCACTCATTATATATCCTGTCTGTTGTCCACATTTTCATTCCCCATTTCTGCTATCATGAGAGCTTGCTGTGAAAACCATTTAGATATTCTTCTTTGAAATTTCTGGAGTAGTATAATATGCAGTCATCTGAGTGATATAATATACCATTTACATGTGAGAAATCACACTCTGCCACAGAACTAATGATTCACTGATTTTTAAGAAATATACTTTAAAATAAATAAACCAGAATCAAATTCTAAATATAAAGGGGGGGCTTTTCCATTTAGATAGACATGGAGAAATATCATACACATAGATAACTTGTTCCTAAAAATCAAAGAAGGCCTATTCTTGCAGTTAGTTTGGGCATTTCAGGGGCAGAGAACTTCTAGTGATATATTGTGCTGAGAGAAAATGCATCAGTTATTTTTCTTAATAAGAGTAAATGAATATTTAATTCCTTACTTGAATGTGACTTTTGAATTTGCTTTAAGCAATCATGCATGCTGCAAGTTGGTACTTGTTGAGAACAGGCAAAACACTAAATTGTTTTCCTATATGGCAATTCAGAAACAAGATCAGTAAAGAATGTTAAAAGGTATCAGAAAACTACAAGATAGTAATTTATGCGGAAATATTAAAACAGCTGAGAAAATACAGGCTGGCAAAGAAACCATGAAATGAAAAGGTAAAAATATAAGCAGATTTTTTTCATCTGAATTATATTTTCTTCTCTATGGGAGACAAAGTGTTTAGCTTAAGCATAAATGTATATTGCTACTGCAGTTTACAGTGGAATGTCATTCTCAAATTCAACAACTTCCAAATAGACAGTTTGATGAAGTATGTATTTGTAGAATTTGTGAATGCAAAATACTTTAAAATTCTTTTAAAGTAGCTATCATTAAGACACACTGTATATAATTAAATATGAACTGTGTGAGGCTCATGATGGGTTATCTGGGCAAAAATATCCCTTTAATACTTGTAGATTCCCCCCACCCCCTCATGGGGATAACATGATGAGTAACTTATTCTTGAATCAGAATTTCCAGAAACATTATCAGGTAATTAAAGAGATTATTTATAATTGGCCTTTTTAAAGTAGATGTTTAATTGCATTACAGTGAGATATTTCTTTTTGGAAAGTCTGTTGGTAGCTGATGGTATCTAAAGGAGATGACCAACTGAGCCTGAGGGTGGGGTAAAACACATCATCAGTCTGGAGTCTCTGTGCCTATAAGAGACCTAAGTCTGCTCCCTTTGAAGTCCTTTGAATCTTATGTGGTGCCAATTTGTCTTGACCATCAGTAGATAGATTCTTGTGTGTATAGATAACATGGAATAAACTTGCAGTGCTTTTGAACTCTATCCTGGCTCCTGATTTCTTTCACCTGACATTATTTATAATATAAGATTAGTTCATTTCTTCATTAAGCAACTGTCTAATGTGGAGAAACTAGATGGATAAGTTCTAACTGATAACAATGAGGCACTACTGTCAATATCTAATACCGGCACATGAACTATGCGGGCTACTTTCAATTAGTTGGATCCGTGTCTTTCTAACTTTATATTTTTCCTTTATGTTGTTTATCCAAGTGAAATCATTTTTTACTCAAGCGATTTCCCTGGGCTGAGTTACTGTCCTCTTTTTTTTAATGTTTTACTTTGTGAAGCAATTATAACTAAGGCAATTCCATTTGAAAACAGCTTTTAACCATCTGGCAAGGCCTTTGCAAGATGAAGTTCTACTTCTTATAGAGTTAACTTTTAAAACATTAAAAGCTTTATTTTGGTGCCAGTAACATACATATTCCACAGCCTGGAGTTTCATTACATAAAATTACTAAGTCACAGTGTTATTGCTGTGTTTTTGACATCAATTACTATAATACCAATACAGATAACTCTAGTGACACAAACAGAATTAGATGTGAATGTGAGGAATAAGCAGTGGGAGCTAATAAAGTGTGTGTTAAACAGCTACTTATTTCAAAGAAATAATAAACAGAATAAAAACAATAAGGGCCACATGTGGTGCTGTTAACATAAAAATAATCTATATAAGATATAGATTACTTACTTCAGTGTGGAAGAAATGCCCCTTAGTTGTCAGCCTATGTGTTGTATTATGTAACACTAAATAACAGGAAAAGCATTCTGACAGAAAATATATAGATTAGGGAAGGCAATTATTAACCATTAAGAGCCTGCCCTTTCTTGGGAAGATGGGATATACTATTCAATGAATTTCTAATTAGAAACAAATTGCAGCTCTTCATAGCAGTAATAGGATATTGACTCACCTACTGTTTGTTTATGGGTGTATTGATATTAGAAATAGGGATATTTTCACCATTTTGAAACCAATAGTTCAGATCAATTTATCTAAAACCAACAGAGAGCACTTTCTGTAAGCAAGGAGAAGGCATTTTTTCCCCTTGTCTTATCATCCATAGAATTTTTTTTAAAGGTGTACTGAGTCTGTAATTGTTACTTTTAACACTTGCTTTTTAGTGATGTGAACCTACATTTGTCACTCCCTAGATCCAGAATGATGCCCTGCACCAGGGGTGGGTTCCTCTCGGTTTGGACCAGATTGCCCGAACCGGTAGCAACCCGCTGGTAACATCACTGTCGGTGCCATTCCATGCGCGCCACCATCTTTTTTACGGATTTTTTGCACTTCTGCGGCTTGAAAAAGGGCCCTCCCTCCCGCCCGCGGATGAATTCTGTCCTTTATTTCTTCGCCCGAAGCACAGCTGATGAGCTCCTCAGCTGTGTTTCGGGCTAATTCTTGCTTCTGAGCATGCGCGGCAGCCAAATTGCACGAGGGGACGCACGCGCGATGCAAACCGGTGGCACAGGTAAGTGGAACCCACCCCTGCCCGGGACACATCAGAACCATTATACGGGGAAGAATCACTCTCCATATGATGCTCAGGAAACTTTGTTTTGGTACGACAAACATATTTTTCACCTATATCTCATCAAACAACTACGTTAGAGGGGTGGTAACTAATATGTGGTCAGACCAAGGGATCGGATACCACAGATATGAAATATATATATAGTTTTGCAGAAATAAGGGGCCAGTCCTTTGAGGTAGGTCAGTTCAGGAAACAGATGCTGCAAAGACTATTGGAACACAATTTCACAGTGTTGGTAAATTTAAGGTAAAAGCCTGAAAAGAAAAGTTTCCCCTTTTCATACGAAAGAGAAGTAAAGTGGGGCAATCTTAAAGTTTCCTTAACTGACTGAGCTGATTTTATTTCACTGTTTTTGCATTCCTTCTTCAAGATTATCTCTGTACTCCTCAATGATAACTGAGGTTGCATAGAAAAAATACATTTTATTTTATTTATTCAGGGCCTTCAAGTCAGTGCTACTTCCCAGCAACTTCCTGGATAACTCTCTGAAGTTTTCTTGGTAAGTTTTCAGAAGTGATTTGCCATTGCCTCCTTCCTGGACTGAGAAAATGAGACTGGTCCATGGTCACCCAACAGGCTTTCAGGAAATTATGCATCCATTACGTATTTTGAAGAAAAAAGACATTACAAAGTCCACATGATAATATTTGTGGATGTAAAGCTGCTTAGTATGAACACAGACACACACACTCACCCATGTGTACAGAGAAAGAGTTGGGGGAGAGGGGTTCAGAAGGGAGAAAATATGAAATGAAATTTTTTTTCAAGTACATGTGGAACTAAAATAAAACAGATTTACTTCTATGTTCTGCCAACATTCTCACTGCATAACATTATTGGCAAAATTATCATCTCTGATATAACTTGATTTTCCTGGTATATTTTTAGTAGTTGTATCATCTCTGGCATTCAGCCAAATCCAGGGGTGGGTTCCTCCCGGTTTGGACCGGATCGCCTAAACCAGTAGCGTAACTGGATTGGCCAGTGCCGGTCCGTGCGCGCCGCCATCTTTCTTGTTCAGCAGCTCGAAAAAGGGCCCTCCCGCCCGCCCACGGGTTAATACGCGGGTTTCTTTCTTCACCCGAAGCACAGCTGATCAGCTCCTCAGCTGTGTTTCAGGCTGATTCCTGCTCCTGAGCATGCACAGAAGTGTAATTGCACGAGGGGATGTGCGCAAAACATCGCAATGCGAACCGGTGGGGAAGGTACGAGGAACCCACCCCTGGCCAAATCCATATATTCTCTCAGCTGGTGCATCTTGAATACAGTATTGTTCTTATTTTATTGTTGTCACACACACACAAAAAAAAAATCACCCAGAGCAGTAAGCTTGGTTCCATCCTGTTTACCATTAGCTTTCTTTGTTCCCTATTTCTTACATTAAGTGGAATCATTTCTGAAACAAAAGCAATCAAGACATTTGTCCAAAGTGTCTGCCTTATGTCAATTTACAAGGAAAGGGTCTGGACATATTCTGTACTGCTACAGCTGCATCACAGATGGGTTTCTGCTGCTCTTCAATCACATTTGGTACACGGCAGATTTGAATTTGGCCTATCCTGATACTGCCGTTTAATTCTGTAAAATCATATGGATATGTCAAAAAGCATATGTCCGATCCATTTTAAGTTATTCAGAATGGAATAAAAAACAGGTAATGGGATCTAAGGTGGGGCCCCAACAGACAGTGTTTTTTAAAAGGAGGAAGCAGAAATGTGTGTCTGGACAGAAGGGGGGGGGGCAACTCCACTGCTCCTTTCAGTAATTTTCTGTAAAAGGCAACAAGATATCCAGCTAATCAGGATGCCTCAAAGGAGCAGCTCTACACACAGCATTCCGGCTTTTTAATTTTGAGAGATTAATATATTGAGCAATCTTGCTTGGTACCATTTTGTCGTAACATTGATTCACTCGCTGGGAAGCTAAGTTTCTATATACGTAAGACGTTATGATCAAAATAACTGCATAAAGGACAGAACAAAAAAGAGAGTGCATCTTGCACAACCATGAGTCAGCTTTTTTATTCTTTTATTTTTTAGGCTTTGGGAAGTTTGCGAGCCCAGGAAGCTACAGCAGCAAAAAGATACATATAAGCCTGTTTGACAAGCAGAACATCACACCTGTGGCTTTTGGTCTCCAAACTGTGGTTCATCAGAAATTGAACAGCAGCCTGTGCTAAAATTGGTTTCCTATTAGCATTTCTTTGCTAAAAAGGCCATATTGAAATTATAGTAGTTTAGCCTACTAAACTAGAAGTCTCGCCTTGGGCATGAAAGCTGGGTGGGTGACTTTGTACCAGTCAGTCTCTCTCAGCCCAACCCACCTCATGGGCTTGTTGTTGCGGGGGGAAATAGGAGGAAGAAGGAGTATTAGCTATATTTGCTGCCTTCAGTTATGTTTAATAAATAATAAAGGTGGGGCATGAATAAAATAAAAATAAGTTGGTTAATGGACTAAGATACGATCCACTTCCTTCTCATATGCATCTTGCTTTCTTCCTCTTCAGTAATTTTCAAATTTGATATTATAATTTATCATTTTAATGTATTATATTGGCATTTTTACTGATTGATTTTAAGCTGCCTAGAGGCACCTTTAGCAAGATCGGTGGCATATGTTTAATAAATAAATAAATACATACATATAAATAAATATATGAATTTGCCAATGTAGGGGGTTTTTTTTGTTTCTTTTACTTATTATTTTTAATCTCATTTTTGTCTCCCACATCTTTGATCTATGACCATATATTTTAATAAAAGTAACTTTTCTGAAGATATTCTGGAGAATACAAAGTAAACAAACAATGATGTTAATAAGCAGTAGTTTATATAACATTATACATTACATAACATTACGTATAGCACCTTTATCTTCATTATCACTTCCCATAAATTTCCTTTAGGTCCCCAATTGATTTATGGATTATATTAGGATGGAAAACCTTTTATTGGCTGTTGGACTCTTTTAACATTTCAGTAAGAAAGAAATACAGTTTCTAGCTAATGTAGTCAGTGATATAAAGTGAGAATGGCCTTAACAAACAAATAGATAAGGTAGGATGATTTTCCACTTTTTGGGAATAGGAGATATTTGGGGAACCCCTTAACTTAAATAAAGTTAACCTCTTAACTTAATAAAGTGTGTTATGCTTATTTTAGGGTTTACGCTACGTTTATGTTTACGCAGTTTCCGTTTCAAAGGAGCAAAAAGCTTTAGTACAAAATTGCAGCAATTGCAGTCATGGGGAGTCAGGAGCCAGAAGTGGCTTTAGGGCCACAAGTTGTCTTCTTCAGGACTGGGACTGTGGCAGACAGAAGTCATTGTGCTCCTATTAGCACTCTGGTCTTGCCAAGTGGATTCTTTCAGTAGCAAAGGAATTATCCAACCTTTTATGGTTTTCAAAACATCACTATAACACCTCTGTCTACCTTGGGCCGTTTATTAATATTATTTTTTTTAAAGTTGTGCTTTATTTAACCAGCAATAACTGGCTCTGTCTAACACAGGATATTATGTCAGCTGTGGCAGCATAAAACTGTTGTTTCCTGGAACTGAGCTTCTCATGTATTTCACACCTATTAGACGTAAATGATTAATGCTGTGATTATAATTTCACAAACCATTCTTCTTGCTCCCCACCCTTTCAAAATAACTCTGCCCCCTATATGATAATTTATTCCTGTGCCTTTGCATTTAAGGTAGCTTGAATGGCTTCTAGGTTAAAATTGCATTTATCTACATTCTGATGTAGTTGTACCAAAATAATGGGACAAAGAGGAAACACCAGCATGCAGTAGGTAGACACTAATACATATTCATTGCTGATTTCCCTATCACTTGAAGCCATTTTTCATCCTGTGCATTCAATTGAGCCATATAGAAATGCTGGCTTAAAGTCAAGCTTCAGTACATTTTGGTGCAAAAACAACCCAAAATATTTTTTTCATTGCTCCTCTCACTGGTAGTTTGCAGGTTGCCTCTGATCCCATAGAACAGCACATGTAGTCCAAAGAATAGTTTACAAATTACTGTTTGAAAGTATACTAAATTCTAGTTTATTTACTGTTCTGTTGTATTTTTATTTTTCCAATTGCAAACATCAGGTTTACTATTTTTTTTAAATTGCACTCTATTGCCCTAAAAACAATTTTGTATGAATATATGTTAAGAATCCTAGCTTCATGTACACATAAATTTTATTCAGGTGAAGAACCCAATGTGATTTTCTGCTCATGGAGTTTCAATAGAAAATGAGAGAAAAATCCCGCCACAAAGGCTCCCAAGGGAAACATACAGCTATGCTTTCCTAAAAAATACATGTTTAGATTTTATAGGACATCATGTCACTTTATATCTTTTATTATTATCTTCTAATCTAAAGGATTCTTCTAACTTCTAATCATTCCTTTATTTGACAGAAGTCAATGGAAACCAAAAGGATTTATGCTTATGTTCACATTTAAAAACTAACAGTTTATGCAGTCAAGTCACACTAGATTTCATCATGAAATTTCTGTAATTAGTACAAGAGAATGAGAAACTTCCAGAATAAAGCATATATGCTGGTGTTTTTTAAGCTCATAAGACATTGTCTCCATACATACAGGATGAACACCAACTTTAACTGAATACAAGTAGCAACAGAGTTCATCATTTTACACAGGAAGTAGCTGACTGCTCCCCTGAGGACAGCATGTTTTGTAGTTAGTAAAATAGCTCTGATGTGTAAAGAGTAACTCGTGAAGTAATATCAGTCCATCATTTCAAACCAATTTCACAGCTGCAGGAAGGGTGAAGAAAGTTTCCATACGTGAGTGAGCAAGGAAAATTTATCCTTGCTGAAGTGGTGCAGTGGTTAAATGCAGCCATTGCAGGCTGACTGCTAGTTCAACAGTTCAGCTGTTCAAATCTCACTAGGCTCAAGGTTGACTCAGCCTTCCATCCTTCCGAGGTCGGTAAAATGAGGACCCAGATTGTTGGGGGCAATATGCTGAACTCTGTAAACCGCTTAGAGAGTGCTGTAAAGCACTATGAAGCGGTATATAAGAAAAGTGCTATTGCTATTGCTATATCCTCATTTTGTTTATGAATTCCATTGTACCAGATATCTATATCTGGGATTTTATTATGTGAAAGAGAAGCAACATATAAGAACACAGTATACAGTATAGATGCTCCAATTTATAGAGTAGAGTAAAAATAAGTCACAGATTTCTTTGTATTCATATCGAGCTTAAATTGCTGTTCTGGATACTAAAGAGAAAGATTGATTTTCTTATGAAATGGAGCTCTGGCATATTACTTTCAGCTATAAATTCTGGGTACTGACAACATGGGTCAATGCATTCATGACATAGACTGAAGGGAACAAAAACCATCAAAATCACTAGTCTGTGTTTTAGAGATTACTTAAAAGCCTGTCCCTTTTATTGATAATGTCATAGCAATACTATAGTAACATTGCCACCAATGAAAACAATAAAGGGCTGGAAAACATTCTGAAATACGCAGAAAATTTAATGTGAGCAGTATATCACAGGGGGATATTTTCAATAGAGTGTCAAGATGTTTTTACACAGAATGCCATTGAGTAAGTATTGGACCAAATCTGAGTTGATGTGAAGCTGCTTTAATGGTAAGCGGGAATGACCTTGGGAGACTGGGCAAAGCAACATAGCCAAAGGAATGGTAAGATAAAAGGCAGCTTAGCCTGCAGCAGGAATGCAGCTGGGGCAAGAGGCTCAGCATTCACTCTCCCTAGTTTTCTGAGTTGTAAAGGGGATGGGAGGACCGAAGTACTTTCAGACTTGCAAGATTCTGTTAATGTATCTTTACAATAAAGTAGAATGAGCTCATCTGGTCATTCCTGTCTGGTTTAGCTTGACAACTAGAAATCCACAATGACTGTAATCTAGAGTGCAGCATATGGCACTTTCAGGAAGGGGACATTACTTACTATACTGTGTATTTTAATTAATTAAAATATGTGAGTCTTTATCACTATTATTATTTGCCAAAACTAGTTGACATGGCAGATATTTGGGCTACAACTAGAAGGTTCGTAATAGAGGAAATTGCATTTTTATCACCTTATTCCAGTATGGACAATATGATTGAGCATAATTGAATTGTAACTGGCAGCTGTACCATCTATGACACATTTTCCACATGGACATAATTTTTGGCAGTGGTGTCCATAGGGAATGCCAAAGTAGGCAAGGTGGCAAATGTAGCAACACAATCTAAACCCCTCCCCTTTGTACATGTGTGTGACATTAGCAGACGTACAAAAGGTGTGGTGATTAAACTGCAATATCACATTTGTCACCTTCTCTGTTTTGATCCCCACCTCTTGCCACAGACACAGCTGATTGTTGGGCAGTCAAAATTTCTTTCCACCAGCATGGTTGAATATCACACATTTGTAGTACTGTACTTCACGTGTCTGGTACTTGGTTGTTTAGGAAGTAAACTTATGAATACAGTAAAGAGAATGTATGCCTATAGCATGAAAAGCAAGGGTCAAATTCAGATGCTTTAGAGAAGAGAATAAGGATAAGGACTTCCTCAGCTCAGAGGAAGTTTATTCATCCCTTAGCATTTTGGTGAAATGATCTAAAGCAATGACAGTCATAACACAGAACTTGCTATCTCATTCCTGGCACTGACTGAAGTTCTGCTTATTTGGGCTTGTAGAAAGAATACATCTACACTCAGAATTGCAATGCCCTAAGACTAGGTTAATCAGACTTTATAGAAAATGACACATAAAGGGTCACATAAAAAGAAGGCAGCCTTTCTCTCTTAAATGTCAGAACATGTTCTATAGATATTTCTCTGATAGGGAGCATGGCCTATTTCTCTGATAGGGAGCATGGAGATTCATCTACATTCTGGGGCAACTATAACTATAATTAGCTCTGACAAGTTAAATAAAATTTTAAATACAGTTAAACCAAAACAAACAAGGCACAGCCATAGCTTCATGATAAAATACACATTTTACATGTACTACGCTTCAGACAATTCCCGGCATAGACTCTTAAACTAGGGTAAATGTCTAGATTTGGTGGCTGAAGGCCACATTTAATATTTGGAAGGAGGTCACAACCAGCAGCAGGATGATGCAAATAGGCAGGAGGTTTTTTTGAGAAGTTTTGCACATTTGTTTGTTTGTTAAGATTATTATAGGACTTACTCTATGGTTCTTCCATTAAAATGATAGAAAACCACTAATTTTTAGTCAAAGGAGGCTCAGAGATTGCATGTGGATCTGGGGCTGCAAGTTCCCCCCCCCCCCCCATGAAATACAAAGTTTGAGATCAAAATAGAGAAAAAAACTATTGAAGAGTCTGATTGGACACTACAGGATTAGGATAGCTAAGGACCAGATTTTGTAATCTGATGTATTTATATGATACAGAGGGCACATAGAGATAAACAGTATTTATATGATACAGAGGGCACATAGAAATAAACAGTATCTATATACCATTCAAAAGAGACAATCAAAAAGATAAAATGGAATCAAGACGACCCAAAAACCTCTTTGTCAGCAATCAACACCCAGATAAGGAGAGATTTGACACCAGGATTAATACCAGATCAATAATTAAGCAGTAAACAATACCCTAATCAAGGAACTACTAGCTGAGACAAACAAGTAGTAGGCAATAGCCTAATCAAGGAACTACCAAGGGGTCTATGACAATTCGCCGCAGCCAGCTCGCCATGACCAACCTGCCACGGCCAACTCACCATGGCCAACTTGCCACGGCCAACTTGCTGCAGGACAACTCACTGTGGGACAAGAGTTACACTAATATCAAAGAAATGGTGGAATAGAATCATTAAAGAAATGATGCAAAAGGAGGGACATAATTAATTGTGAATGGCAAAAATTAAAATATTTTTTATTTATTTTAAATAATTAAATAGAATTGTTAAATGGTCCCACAACAAGTTGCCTTGTCTGGCCGTGGCGAGTTTGCCCACTGCAAGTTGTCTGTGGTGAGTTGTCCCGTTCCGCTACCAAGAACACGCCCACCAATACTGATGGGCCAAGCCACTTTATATATAAGTGAGAGCAAATCCCACTCCCTTTTAGCACTGCTGATGTTACTAAGTTGGGTGCTGAAATATCTGCAAAATAACAACCAAGCTCAAAGAGGATCAAGGACTCCACAAGAGTTATCTAACCAGTCACAGAGATAAGCTACTTTAGGAGAAGCTGATACCTAGTAGCTTGGAATAAACCAAACTGACTTTACCATCATTTTTACTCTCTGAGCCTTGCTATTGCTGAGCTGTTCGAAAGAAAAATGATCAGGAAATACCAGATTTCCAAAAATGTCATAATATTAGGATGTAAATGAAAGCATGTGGTGACAATGGAATGGAAGGGGGAAATAGGCAAACATATATAATTATCAGAATATCTTTGCAAGTCAAATGAGGCAGATAATTCTAAACATAGGGCCAAAGCACTTTTTCTAAACAGTTTTCCAGATAGTTTTTTTTAATATAATGTGGTTTTCTGCATGTTTCCATTTGTATACTTTTTTCAGTTGTGCACTGCATTTTAATATTCAGAAATGTATGGTTATTTTATTGATTTGATTTGATTTGATTTAAATCCTATCTTTCTGTTTTAATGAATACTCAAGACATTCTAGTTGAGCTCTTTGGCACGTTGAAATGAAAACACTTTTTTAAAAAAATCTCACTGTAATGAATGCTGATATTATTAACCTTATTAGAAAAAAGATTATTCTAGAAGTTAGCTCAATTAAAGTACAGGATATAGTTAATCATCTCAATTAACATTTCTAAGAATTAAAACATATTTTATTTGGATGTATACTGAGATCAATTTGCTATCATGTCACAGAATGATTTTTTTCTTGTGCAATTTACACGTCCTCTCAGCTCAGGCACAAACGTTTTGGCTCTGAAAAAGCCATTAAAGCTCTAATGTAAATAAAGCAATGACAGCAGGTTGAGTTAAATGCTTTTGTTTGTCTTGTAAAACAATAATTATAGGAGATGTATTGGACTTAATATGCAGATTTCTATTAGGGCTCCCTCTTTTGACAATAAAAATGGTTCACAGACTCAGCTGAAGCTAATCAGGGTGTTGTCATTTGTGGAATATATACACCGGGTCAGAGTCAGATTTTGCTAATGGTTGTAGAAAAAGGCATGGAGTTCTCCTTGTAGCTACTCGAGAGACAGACAGACAGAGAAGCAAATTTCTCACACTGGTTTTCTTATGTTTAGGTTTCTGAGGTTAAGGCACCTTTAACAGAAAAGAGAGAAGACACTAATATCAGGGTTGACTGTATCATTCAGTCATATCTTCATACAGGTAGTCCTTGACTTACAACAGTCCATTTAGCAACCATTCAAAGTTACAATGGCACTGAAGAAAGGGACTTATGACCATTTTTCACACTTAGCATCTCCATGGTCACGTGATTTACATCCGGATGCTTGACAACGGACTCATATTTATGACCGTTGCAGTGTCCCAAGGTCATGTGATCTCCTTTTGTGACCTTCTGACAAGCAAAATCAATGGGGAAACTGGATTGACTTAACAACCGTGTTACTAATTTAACAACTGCAGTGATTCATTTAACAAATGTGGCAAAAGAAGTTGTAAAATGGGGCAAAACTCACTTAACAGATTTCTCACTTAACAACAAAAAATTTGGGCTCCATTGTGTCGTAAATTGAGGACTACCTGTATTGTGATGATTATCATGCACAGAATTTCTAAGACTTGTTCTGTAATTGGGAATTTGCTCCATTCCCTGATACAGATAAAAAAGAGCTCGGATGTGCAAACATTTTGACAACCCATTAGTTACATTTTCATTGTGACTAATAGAATTTGGTGGATGTAGTCACTGAAAAGATAATCGTCAGGACAATCCTCGGTAGGTCTTCTCTAACTCTAGATCTTTTTTAATCTCATTCCGTCACATTTAGACAGAAGAAGTCACATTACCAGACTTCTTTTCTTGGAAGAAGAGATAGCAAAATGTTTGTAATTAATAGTTTGCATGCATTTTCTAGAATGTATCCCTTTAGTGTGTATTTTTCTTATCATGAAATATACAATATTTTAATACATTGCAAAATTCTGAAAAGTGTGAAGGATCATGGGACTCTAGTTGGTGCATTTTTTTGAAAAAACAAACAAACCATGAATTAGTCAATTTATATTAAAAAGTCACCATAATTACTTTTTCCCATCTCTGCTCTAACTTTATCCTATTTTTTTTTCTTTTGCTTACTATCCATCTCTTTGGAGAGAGATGGATGGCTATATATATTTGATTAATAAATAAAGTGATATCTATTCATAAATTGGAAATAAACTTGGAAGAACTAAAATTATCTTAATATTTGCTCATATAAATAATGCCTGTGCAGTTTGGTGTGTGTGACTGTGTGTGTGTCTTTATGTGTATGTGTGTGAAATGGGAAACACATTGGCCTTTGGAAGAAAGCAAATTAAATTTGCATCCATTCTAGTTTCTCAAGCAATACTTATCACAAAGCTAAACTGTCTGTCAAGGGAATAGTAGGAATATATATATCTGGTTTTTGTCACATAGTTCAGATAAAACCATGGGAGTGTATTATCACGGTAATGATATAGTATCTCCTCAGTGTTGGGGATCAGATACAATTCGGACCCTATCTTTTAACAACACTTTATTTTTTATTTTTGGAGATACATTTCTTTCACATTTCTTGCATGGCATTTGGATAATAATAAATAAGAACAAGGTTTTAAACTGTCTTACTTATACTCCTAGCCCTTACTAGGTCTAGAACCAAATTTTTAATGCCATTTACTCTATTTTTTGAGGTGAGATGGAGAATTAAGCAAGTGCTGCCTAAAGAGAACCCTCATCCCTAACAAAAACATAACTATGATCTTATCATAGTTACCTGATGTAGTGATGGACTTGTTGTAACTTTGAAACTATATATGAAAGAATATGACTTGACTGTTTTCTTCTGCTCCTTTCACAATACTTATTTGGTTGAAGAAGGTAAAAAGTTACCAATTATCAATTTCTGAAAACATCAGACATCTTCTTATATAAAGAGAATGATATAAAGAGAATGTCATTTCATTTTTCCTGCCTTCTTTGAATAATACATAGTAAATAATATTATTAAATGAAAGAAAAGCCACACATATGCAGGCACACATATGCTCATAAACATACAGAGAGAATTGGGCATATAAAAAAAGAAAAGAAAGATCTTAAAATGGAAAAATTAAAGTAAAATTTATGTATTGTTGTACTTCATTCAATTACTCTGTTTCAATTACTATTTATAATGATTGTAATTAGTTTACCATTAAATTCTTGCCCTTTTTATGACACTAATGAGCTTTTCACGAAGTAAAATTATCTAAAGTTGTACATTCTAGAGCTGTGGTGGCGAACCTATGGCATGCGTGCCAGAGGTAGCACGCAGAGCCGTCACTGTGGGCAAGCAAACCGTCACCCCAGCTCAGCTCCGCCATACATGCGCGTGTACCTCCTGCCGGCCAGCTGGTCTTGGGGTCTCTAATATAAATTATCTTAAATAAAAATTAAAGATCCAATCTTTTTGTGTTTTTAAAGGTTTAACATTCTCTTCTTAATATCCTTTTCTTTTCTTTTGGGTCTATGATTTTTCTCTCTGTAATTGTTCGCCGCTTAAACAAAGTCTTCAAAGAGTCACTTTTCCAGAGTTTATTTTATTTAGGGTAGGTTTCAAATAGAAAAGAAAACTACCTCACCCAGTTCCAGTCACTATTCACACACTGCTCCAGCACAGTCTTTGTTTCTTCAGCTGCCCCAACTTCACGGCAGCCATAATGGCTGCCTCTCCTCTTCGTCGTCGGATGAGAGGAAATTAGTCCTGGATCAAGCAGGAGAGCCACTGCTCTCTGCGACCTGCAGGGCACACCTCCACTTCGTCACCCCTACAGGGTGACTTTAGCCCCTTATGGGGCCCTCCAACAAAGAGATTCGGTGCGAGTTCGTGGAGCCCTGCTTTTCGTGTCCGCGACGTCAAACGGAAGTCCATATTATTTGAGTTTTGTTGGAGTACTCATTCTTTGTCTCTCCAAGAAGAGCAAAATTAATGGAATGTTTTGAGTATCGGAGTAGCTTGTAACTAGGAAAGTGAAAAAATCTGGTACAAAAGCCTGAATAATCTGGAAATTCTCTCCAAAACATTAAACGCTACTTGGTTATTTAAGGAATATATTTATATAAAAAGGAAGCCAGCCTATTATTAGAACCTTAACATTAGAAAACTATTTTTCTATTTGTACATTTTTAGCTTCTTGATGTCCACTGTGCTTTGTGTATCTTTGTGTACCTTACCGACAATTCCTTATATAAACTATATGCAGCAAAAGCTAAGAATACAGCATATAGACCAACTTTTACAGAAGGTAGACTACATAAACCATACAACATATGGAACCTGAGAACTGTTTGATGTAGTGGTTAAGGGATGTGACTAGAAACCAGGAACTGTGAGTTCTAGTCCCACCTTGGGCACAAAGTCAGCTAGGTGACCTTGGGCCAGTCACCACCTCTCAGCCCTAGGAAGGAGGCAATGGCAAACTGCTTCTGAAAAGCCTTGACAAAAGAACTACAGAAACTTATCCAGGCAGTTTCCAAGAATTGGACACAATCAAAAGGAAGAAAAAATTAAACTTATAGTCTGTTTCTGGTACTTATCTGAGCATATCTTGTAGTCATCAGGCTACACTATTATTAATAAAAAAATGAAATTTGATTTCTATAAAAAAGGTAAAGGTTCCCCTCACACATACATGCTAGTTGTTCCCGACTCTAAGGGAGTCTATATACTATAGCATTCATTTCAGATATTAACATAATAGCAAAAAAGTACAGTTCCCCAAGGAAAAATTACTCATATCTTTCATACTGTAGTTTCAATGTGACCTTTTTTGCAACGCAATTAGAATATATTACATTGCTACATTCACATGTACACTTGGAGAAAAAACCTGTGGATTTATTAAGGAAAAAGTCAAGAGAACAGAATGCAGATGCTATTAACTATAAATGTAACATATTTGAGTTTCCAGCCTTTGTTATCTATAGGATTTTCTATTTTCTTCTGTATTCCTCCATCCAACCAAGCTAATAAGAGATTAAAAACAGGAAAGCAAACATAAGACAAAAAAATTATATAGCATCAGATAGAGAGGGCAGCTTTGTGCCACCTTCCATTACATTGGAAAAAAAATGACACCAATAAATCTAGTACAGAGCAAGGACAGCAAAAAGCTTGTGTTAGTATTGGTCTTGGCCTATTTATGTGCTCTGGGAAACAGAAGAATGGTATGCGTTCCACCTGAGAATCATAAAACATATTGATAGTAGGAAATGAACTCTGGGCTTATGGGGCATCAGTGCTAGTAGAAGAGTTAGTTTGATGATCGTCAGCAAGAACGGCGCCTGGGCTTCTGAGCATCACAATATTTTACTGAAATGCTTTTGAAATCTATACCTATATACATTTTATATATACATATGACATATACCTATGTCATTAGGTGGCTTTTTATTGATTTTAATTAATTAATTTTATTAATTAGGTAAAACAACAAAAACAAAGCAAAAACAAAGAGATGGGAAAGTAATACATGTATAGAGGACATCAAAATCAAATCAGACCAAAGACAAAGCCTGACCACAGAAAAATTTTACTACCTAGTTTACATTATATATATATATATATATATTTGAAATGGTTGCCATTTTTTTCTAAACACTTCCTTGCTCATTTACTGCATGACCTTTGAATACTCCCAAGTACAGTAACATTTTATCTGAAATTAATAATAAAGCTTGTTAATTTAATTCTTAGAGACAAAGTATTGGAAGTGACCTTGGAAGTCGTGCAGGCCAACTGTGCAGAATCTATTAGAAGATATTAGTAGAAGATACAGTTCCTGTAATTGGAGCTGGAGAACTACAGAAGATGATGGCTGATAAGCTAAGATCTGTACCTGGGAGTTTATCATCTTTGGTCTTGGATGGGATTGCACCATCTCAGACAGATCCAATGTGCAACCTAGAGGTCCTCTTGGACTCATGGCTCTGATTCAGGAAGGCTAGGAAGGCCTTTGCTCAACTCAACTAGATAGGGAGGATTTCCTCTGGGTCACTTGTGTCCTGGTCACCTCCCATTTGGACTATTGCAATGTTTTCTATATGGACTATCCTTAAAAGCTTCACCTGGTGCAGAAGGTGGCCACACAAGCTATATGGAGTACCCAAAGAAGGACATGTGTAAAACCTCTGCTCCACAAGCTGAATTGGGTGCCAGTTTGCTTCTGGGTATGATTCAAGTGTTGTTTGTGACCTATAAAGCTTGGCTACTTATGGAATCATCATCATCCCATTACATCAGCCTGTCCCACCCATTCAGGCACGGAAGCCTATACCAAGAGCCGTGATGGTGCATGGTTAGAATGCAGTATTGCAGGCTGACTCTGCCCACTGCCAGGAGTTCAATCCTGACCGGCTCAAAGTTGACTCAGCCTTCCATCCTTCCAAGGTTGGTAAAATGAGGACCCAGATTGTTGGGGGAAATATGCTGACATTTGTAAACCACTCAGAGATTGCTATAAAGCCCTATGGAGAAGTATATAAGTGTAAGTGCTGTTAAGGTATGTGCAGAGCAACCCTTGAGTAACAAGGATATGCACATAGAAACATTGTATTGAAGTAGGTATGAATAACTATTTCAGTCACACACAGATACATTAAAGTGCATACAGGTTTACTTTAGGAAATAGCACAGTCCAATAAACAGTCCATGTCATACACATTCAAATCAGTCAATAGCTAGAAGTACAAAGTCTTCTTCTTACCAGTTTGTCTTTGTCAATTACAGTAACAAAGATATCACAGCTTATAAACACAACAGAGAAAGAATGTCAGAGAGAAAGAGAGTAAGCTATGATCTCTAGCTCCCTCTTATGGCAACTTGCAACACAACAGCCAATCAGAAATAGCATACAGTTAAAGCTACATCACATTAATACAGTTAAACCTACATACATACATTGTTGGTTTATATATTGCCAACCCAACTGTTTGGACTTAGTCCTAACAAGTGCTATTGCAATTGCTATACCACAAGAATCTAGTTCAACACCAAATTGGTACCACATATGGATCAAGGGAATTCAGGAGGGGTTGGACTTGGACCATTTGTGGGAACATAACGACTCTAAATGATAACATGCTTAATTTCACCCTTCACTTCTGCCTGGTTTTCTCTTACATCCTTCTCTGCCATTGCCCCTGCCCTGTGGAATATTGTCCCTCCCCCAGAGGTGAGGCAGACCCCCACTCTTCTGGCTTTCTGAAAAGGAGTTAAAACATGGCTGTGTGCCCTTGCATGGGGAGTCAAAAGGAGCACAGAGCCTTCCTTTCACCTTTTCAATTGGTTTTTAACAGGGTTTTATTTATTTATTTATTTATTTATTTGTGAGATTTATATACCGCCTCACAGTGCAAGCACTCTCTAAGCGGTTTACACCAGTAAGCAATGTATATTTATATTGCCCCCAACAATCTGGGTCCTCATTTTACCTACCTCAGAAGGATGGAAGGCTGAGTCAACCTTGAGCCGGTGAGATTTGAACCGCTGACCTGCAGATCACAGTCAGCTAAAGTGGCCTGCAGTACTGCCTCTAACCGCTGCGCCATCTCGGCTCTTTTTTATTTTATTTTTTTATTTTTTTATTTGTTTGTTTATTTATTTATTTATTTTTGCCTCCTTCTAAGAAATTTTTAATTTTGAAATTTTAATTCTAACAATTTTATTTTTTATATTATATATTGTTTTTATATTATGGCATCTTATTGTATATCTCCCAGAGTTCCTCTTTGAGGGAGATGACAATTTAGAAATGTAAGGAAGGAAGGAAGGAAGGAAGGAAGGAAGGAAGGAAGGAAGGAAGGAAGGAAGGAAGGAAGGAAGGAAGGAAGGAAGGAAGGAAGGAAGGAAGGAAGGAATTTATGAATTTTGACAGTTTCTGCTGCTGAAAAATCACCAGTACTATAGTGGTCCTAAGATCACTAAAGATTGACCGGCTCTTAGTTGAAGGGAAGATCACTGAAGATGAAAACAGGGCTTCAAAGGTTAACATAGACTTCCCAAAGAAAAAGGGGATCTGAAGGTCAATGGTGTGTTAGTCCTGAGAAATTGCTGGCTAAGTTCATCTAAAGCCCTTGATTAACACTAAGAGGAATTTAGTAATATCTTAACACGCTTAGCTGTAATCTATTAGGCAGACATTGATACTTCAGTATTGCATAACTATTATTTTGGTGGCAAGAAATGATTTCTAAATAGCAGCATAACTGGATTCATAAAGTATTTGAATACTTTTATTCAGTCTAATGTTTCATAACAGGAAACAGAGTTAAAGGAAAAGAAATCTTATTGGTCATTTTTAATCATGAATGATATATACTTGCTATAACCTATTTGCTAGCACTGCTGTTAAGTGTTTTTAACCGTCAATGAGATTGGACGATAATTTGTGGTTATATGGAAAGGAGAAACCTTGCTAACAATATAAGAATGAAAAACTAGAATATACCCCAGAAATTTTTCTTCTAGACATATTTAAAGGGAAATACGATAAAAATTCTAAATATCTGATTTTACATATTATAACCGCAGCCAGGATCGCCTTTGCGCAATGTTGGAGAAAATCAAACACACCAACTGAGAGTCTGATAATCAAAAAAATATTTGAATGCGCGGAGATGGATAAGTTAACAATAGAACTTAAAGGACAAAAAGATTTGGATTATTATGTAATATGGGAAAAGCGGTATGATTGGATTGATATCAGAAGGATGAAAAGAAAGTGTACAAAAAAGATGTAGAACTAGATAATATTGCAAGACAATGTACAAAATGTATTTATATGAATGTAATGTATGTAAAAGGTTTTAGATCTGCTTAAGAAATTACCATGACATGTAAAAAGAGAAAAATGCAATAAAGAAATTAAAAAGAAAAAAGAAAAACTAAAATTGGAGAATATATATAGCAATGAAAAAAGGGTCTATACACAGCATGTACCAAATGTTAGGCCCCATACACAATCAGTTATTTTATCTAAATTCTGAATCCATTTAATCATACAGTTTTTAACTGGTTTAATTTCTTAACTTGTTTAGTTTCTGATATTTGACCAACAGTTTATAAATAAGACCCAGAAAATATTACAGATTTTCTGTTGTGTAGTTTTAAAATTCAATCAAGAGTCTCAAGCTTTCGTCCTCCATTTTGCAGTTCTTTTAAATGTATGTTACTTCTTCAAAGACACTGAAACCAGCTGGGTAATTCTGGCCGTTCCAAAGAGATCATCTCAAAAGATTTAATTTTTACTAATAGTAAAATTATAGTGAGCCAAACTGCTTCCCGCTTCCTTTGCTCAAAACTTTCTTTTCTAGAACACATAGTATTACGTATTAAACAAACCCTTGCAGAATACTGGCAATCATAGAGATAATTTGAAAAGACAAGACAAGACAAGAAATCAAATCTTTGGTACCTCTGGTTTCATTATTTCTGTGAAGGTTTAACTTATGTACTATATAATGATATTGTGCTACAATTTATCTCAAAATGCCAAAGCCCTTTATCTTTCTAAAAAGCAAACATAAAAGAAACACTCCGTACATAAACAGCTTCTCTTGAGAAGAAAGATAACATGCACAATGCTGAAAAGGAAAACCTTTTGTGATGTATTCAACATTTTCAGGCTAACCTGTCCATTATATTTCAAGAGGAAACTTGCATAGATTTCTACTCAAGGAGAAAATATTCCCCAACTACATTTAAAAGAATATAACCTATATACTATAACAAAATCCTGTCATTTTGGAAATCCAAGGGCATTGTTCAATTTATTTATTAAAATAAATTCTTCCATATGTCTTCTTCATAAAATGCTGTGGCATTCAAAGTGTCATGATGTAGGGTAGATGCTACCTGATACAACATGACTTATTATTTGATCATTTCATGTTTTGAAAAGGAAGGCACATCTCTCCTATTTATCAAGGAACTTCAAGCCCTGATAAAAGCATTCCATTGTGCTTTTACTTATATTTCACTGGTGTGTGTGTGTGTGTGTGTGTGTGTGTGTGTTTGTTTGTTTGTTTGTTTGTTTGTTTGTAGATGGGTGGCTTGGTGGGCCTGTCTATCTACTGCTTTTTCCCTACTAAAGAGTGATGGATTAACAAACCTCACTCTTCTTCAGAAGCCTCTGAAGGCCACTAAAGACAAAGCTATTTTGAAATTTTATTTGAAATTTTATTGTGTGGTAGTGGAAAGATGCGGGGGAGGAAAAAAAACCATCTTATAATAGGCTGTTTTTACACAAAGATTCAGCAGGTAAAAGTTTTGATTGAATTTTATCTTGATTTCATTAAATATTCATAAAGGCCAATTAGAAGAGCAGCTATGTAGGTCACAAGGCTCCTTTCCATCATTCTGTCAAAGAGAGTGTCAGGCGGCAACTATTTACACTGGAACCCAGCAGTCAATATCTTCGTTTAATCTTTATGTGCTGTCCTTCTAAATCACTACCCCCTCCTAGTGACTGGTTTTATAGCTAGATGAAGACAAGGGGAGGGACAGGAAAACCTAACAATTCTGAAGACAGGATCCTTAACTTGTACACAACCAAATTCAAATGAGAAATAGCATCCTGAATCAAACCCTGGAATGAAAATTTTACCTTTAATGAGAAATGACATTGGAGGAGCACTGATTACCATGAAGAAAAACTGCTTAAAATTCATAATCAATCAAGCAAGTTTATTTTAACCTTTCATGACTAAACTGCTGGGTTACCATTTTCATTTATTGATGATGCTTATCTTTTCTTCCAACCATTAATTTTAAATTATAACTCTGAGATAATATTCCATGTTTATTTGTAATTAGGGATTTCTCTTTCTGTGTGTGTACTTACCCAGAGACATATTCACATGCACATATACTCACAACAGACATACTGAGATTTACACTGAAAGAAGACCATGGTTATAAAATAGTTAACATAAAAGTGGAATTATATTCTATTGATATTGTACACATGTGGTCTATTAATATCACCATTTTATACAGCACTCTTTGCTTTACAAAGTAATGCACTTTTTTCCCTTTGAAAATGACAATGTTGAATTTAATTTGAAAATCCAATCACCCTTCTCTGATAATTCAAACAATATCATTGAGACATGGAAGGCCTGTGACTTTTTAGTAACAGACACTACTGGAAAAGATATTAGGATTCTGACTACACTGATCGTAAATATAATGAAGCAAAAAAGACTGAATGGAGCATCAATTAACATGCATAGCAACTTGCATACGAGGGAAACCAGAGGCTAGTATTTCAGTTTTGACCTAGCAATATATGAAGTTTGAATTTAAAAATTATCACCTTTTTTCATGTATTGCAGATAGTGTACAAGTGCAAAGCAGGAGGTGAAAAACTAAACCAACACTGATATGAAAATAATGAAAACCTTTTTAGACACATTGTGAACAGCAATATTATGGCTGGTGACATTAAAGGTTACAATTTCCCCTATCCCTGGTACAATAAAGTTATTAAATTACCAAAAGTAAAGCCTACATATGTATGAATGATAATGTATTATGTATTTCTTTGTTAAGTTTATACCCTGCCTTTCCTCTAAGAACTCAAGGCAATGCACAGAGTATTCCCTTTTTCTATTTTTCCCTACAAAACATGTTGATGTAGACTGAGTTGAGAAAGAGTAGCTGATCCCAAATAATCTCATGATCTTGGCTTTTTTTAATGGCTGAGGGTAGATTAGTATCTAGAATGCCATACATCTAGTCCAATATTTTATTTATTTATTTAGAAAATTTATATAACTGCCTAAGCAACTCTGGGAAGCTTACACACAATAAAACAACTCTGGGAAGCTTACAAACAATAAAAACACAGTATAGAAAAAACAAACATAAAAAACATCTTTTGTAATATTGTAAATAGCCCCATTATTAATGCATAACCCTACATAATTTTCTAGGGATTTTTTTAAAAAAAGTTAAGATATGGAAAGGTTTCTATGTAATAAAGCAACTTTCAGTAATTCAAACACCTCCTTTTTTCTACTGTGCTGCTATGGATGACCAATAAGCAATAAAACCCTCTAGATCAGGGCTGTCAAACTCCCGGTCCACGGGCCGGATGCATCACTCACCGACCACGCCCACGCCTGGTTTAGCAAAGGGGGAAAAAGTTCCGATATGTCACATGATGCTGCCATGATGACATGAGTTTGACACCCCTGCTCTAGATCTTCTCTTCCATCTAGAGCAGTGTTTCTCAACCTTGGCAGTTTGAAGATGTGTGGACTTCAACTCCCAGAATTCCCCAGCCAGCTGGCTGGGGAATTCTGGGAGTTGAAGTCCACACATCTTCAAACTGCCAAGGTTGAGAAACACTGATCTAGAGGCAGCCCCAAACTTGATGAATGAAGAAAAAGCCAGACAATATCAATAGAAACTGACTACATGGTGGCATTTCTATGACTATTCTGAAAATAGTATGGTGTAGCTGTGAAGGTGCTAGATGGGCCCTGGGAAATCCAGATTCTAATCTACTGACAACCACAGAATCTCTTTGGATGACTTTGGGACAGGCATTCTCTCTCAGCCCAACCTTCATCGCAGAGTTGTTGTAAATAGGAGGAAAGGACAATATGTGCATCATTTTGAGCTCCTGTGTGAAAAGCAGAATATAAGTCAACTAAGTAAATAAATATGGCTGCCTCCGCTTCACTGCCCACTCTGCCTTAAGTTGTCAATATTCCCACTAGTATAATGAGTAGCAAGTTCTGAAGTTATTTTCCATGCTACTACTCATGCACCATTTCCCTAGTTTTGTGCAATGTTCCCAATCCCTGGAACACATCCCCTCAAAACTATGTTTATCTCAGGAAAACTGGGATTTCTGTTCATTCGATGACATAAATTTTTGCTATTATCTATCTTTTATATTTCTCTATTATTCTTTTTCACTAGTATTTGGTCTGGTTTACATAGTGAACGAATTGATAAATGTTCCATTCTGAGCATACTTCAATGAGTGGCACATATGTTGGGGACTAAGGTTATAGAGATCTTATCTGAGTAATCAATAACAAGTAGCAATAAATCATGAATTTGTTATTGGTTCAATTTTGTGGATTTGCTTTTAGTAATGTACAGAAAATATATACTTATCTATAGAATTTAGAATTCTTACTATAGGTAGTCCTTGACATACGACCACAATTGGGATTGAAATTTCATTCGTAAGACAAGTCACTATGTGACTAGACCCTATTTTATGAACCCTTTTATAGCAGTCATGAACCGAATCACCACAGTTGTTAAGCGCATCACATGAACTGATGTGAAGTGAACTACATGGCCGTTCACCAACTCAGCTTCCCCAAAGGATTTTTTCCCCCCGTTTTGAAACGGGCAAAAAAGGTCGCAAATCACAATCATGTGGCCGTAGGATGCTGCAACAGATCCTAAATTTGAGCTGGTTGCCAAACACCTGAATCGCATTCATGAGACCATGGGGTTGGTATGACACTTATAAATGCGAGTACAGGTCATAAAGCGCTTTTTCCAACCATCATTAAACAGTCATAAGGCAAGGACTATTTGTCTCAATTCATTAACTGAAGTATATATTTTCATAATATTGTGATCTTTGATTATTATTTGTTTATATAGTATGAAAAAGATGAATTATTATTACACTGAATCAAATGTTTTCTTAACTAGATTCTGAGTCGGGATCACAGAGAATAAGAGCTGTATTACGTGTAGCATCTGAAAAGTGTACACACACAAAAATATAGTAGTGGACAAACATCTCCAGAATATGAAACTTCAGGAAAAGTGAGGCTGCTGAAAAACTGGATGCTGAGTGGGCTGTTTTCTGCCCAAAGTTGGAAAGAATTGTGCCAACCACATTTTATTTTCTCTCTTGGCTTTCAGTCAAGCACATTAGTATTGCTAATATTTTGTTGCTTTTCTCTCCCTCTCTTTCCTATCTTCTTTGACCCCTAGGAATTTTTTTCAAGGCTGTTTTTTTTTAAAAAAACTCCTGATGTTTTTAGCCGTAGGCAGAAGTAAATGTTCATGGAGCCTTTTACTTAAAAGAAAGAATGAGGGATTTATAAACTTCTTCCCAATAAGTAGAGATTGTTTGATATAATTCTTAATTCCTGCAACTTTGGTATATTAGCAGGTGACACGTTGGTGTGGTAAGGTAGGAAAAGTCTGGAAGCATGTCAATCCTGAAACCTTAAGCCTGCTTCCTCTAAATCAGGGCTGTCAAACTCCTGGCCAGCAGGGCAGATACGTCACGTGCTGGCCACGCCCACACCCGGTTTAGCGAAGGGGGGGAGTCCCGATATGTCACATGATGCCACCATGATGACGTGAGTTTGACACCCCTGCTCTAAATAAACTTTTATACTTAGTGAAGTTTCCTCACAGGAAAACAGATGTAGAGTTAAGGTTAAGACATAAATTCATGACTTTCATAGAAACAAAAGAAACATTACATTCTTTGTTATTTAAGCATAAACCTTACAGACACAAATTTTTGTGTGAAAGTTTTTAAAAGCACAGTAGAAAATGAAGTGGCAATACAAGGGCACTGCTTTGCTGCCTTTTAATCCTCTTGTGCTTCAGTGTACTTCAGTCATCAATGAAATGTATGCCTTGATTTTTCAGCTGAGGCCTGAGGAAATATAATCAATTAGATTCAGCGCAATATTTTTTTCTTGTCTAACATGATGCCAACAGTGGGTTCTGCTTTCAAACCTTGAGTATCTTTTGGAAAGCAAATATGTATGTTCAACTTTTCTCTTTGACATATTGCTAAAGAGTTTTATATTCCCTCAGTACCAACACATTCCACAAGACATCTTGCAACTGGATACATCAAGATTTTTCCTAGCAGATTCAGGCAGAATTCCACTTCCATAGCAATTCATTATGTTGTCCAGTTTGTAGATGTTCTTCTGGCCACTAGAGGCCACTATAACACCTGCCAAGGGTGAATGCACAGGTTCCAAGTGGCCTCCCTATTCAGCCAAGAAGGAAATAATGCGGTAATTAAGGGGAGGGGGAAAACAGAAAAGGAAATGGCAGCTGAAGCAGTTTCATTGTGCCATTTATTATCTTCACAACAGCTGAGTAACCCAGCTCAATGGAAGACGTGTGTGTGTGTGTGTGTGTGTGTGTGTGTGTGTGTGTGTGTGTGTGTGTGTGTGTGTAATGTATTTTCTGTCACTTGCTTGTTTCCATCCAAGGATGTAAAATATATTGCAGACTAACATTATGATGAAGCCAGAATTATTCCTAATAGGGTTTTTTGGGGGACAAGGAATTAGAAAAGCAATATGGAAAATCAATATTATATATGGTAACTGCAGCAGATTATTGTATGGGAAAAAATGGAAAAGCAATAAAATACGTAGAGTGGATTATAAAATTAACTGAACTTGCAGAAATGGCAAAGTCGACCAGTCTGGTCAGAGCAAAAAACAACAAAAGATTTCTGAAAGCCTGGGAACCTCATATGGATGTTTTATTGAAAGAAGAAAAGATTGAATTGATGATTTGGGGTTAAAAAGGGAAGAAGAGAATGGGAGGAAACTTGAGGTGATAAGTACACTAAAGAAAGAACAGTGGAAAGCATAATTGTAACTTTTCCTTTTTTTCTCTTTTCTTTCTTGTTTGTTTTGTGTACTTTCATTATATTGAAAAATTCTTATATCTTTTTTTTTAATCTAGCTTTGGTTTAGTTATCAGAGTTCCATCCACATCATTCCAATTAGAGCTGTTCAGAGTCATCTTTTTCTCAGATTCAGAAAGTCTGCGGTCCTTGCTAATATTTCAGTTGGTTTGGAAACTCCAAATCACCCAGTGATAGTCCATGGCCTTCTTTTTCCAGATCATCTCTGGAGAGGACATGGATTAGAACAGGGGTGAAATGTTCCCGGTTTGCTCTTACCTGTCGGTCGTCGCAGAGCCGATGGGGCCGGGGGCGGTCGCGGCGTGGGGCTTCCCCCGCCCGCTTGCCCCGCCCGTCTGGACGCCATCATTTGAGTTCTTTTGCCCTCTGTGCATGCAGAACGCTTTGCGCATGCGCAGAGGGCAAAAGAACTCAAATGGCGGCCTCCAGGCGGGCGGGGGAAGCGGGCGGGGAAGCCCCGCGCTGTGACCGCCACCGGCTCTGCGACGACTGACAGGTAAGAGCGAACCGGGAGCATTTCACCTCTGGATTAGAATGATCTCTAATATTCCTCATTCTCTCTTATTGAGCTATGAGGAGTTTATCTAACTGAGAGCACAACTGGCTTGCTAGAATCCTGAATAGGAACAATTCACATTACACATTATCATATATATTTATTAGTTGCAAGTAGAAAATTCTGCTCGAGCAGAATCTGATATATTTTGTTTGGCAGCACCACCATATAATAAAGGTTAATAATGAAAACTCAAAGAGGCGCGGTGACTCAGCTACTTAAAGACGCTGGATTTGTCGGCTGGAGAATGTCCTCTCTCTGAATTCCAGCAGTTTGAGCCCTAGCACCGTGTGATGGAGTGAGCTCCCAACACTCGCCTCAGATTCTGCCAACCTAGCAGTTTGAAAGCATGCAAATGCAAATAGATAAATAGGTACCATTCCAGTGAGACTAACGGCGGATGCAAGAAATCAACTGGAGATGGACTGGCCCAAATGCGAAGCAAAAACCAGTGGAGAAAAGGGCCCAGGTGATGCTGGCACTTCCACAGAACACCATTAGCTGTTCTGTGTGCAAAGCTAGTTCGCCCCCGCCCCATTGCACCCTGGATAACACACGTGAACCGAATGAATTAGCAATCTTAGGCAGCCAAACTACTATTCTGTAATAACATTGAAGACTCCTGGCTTTCATGTACCAACACCATATGCTAAATAAATAATGATAACTCTTTGTCCTATAATACAAACTGACATCAATATTAAGACCCATTTCTCCACATTACTTTAATTCATAGGGAAGAGAGAAAATGGGTAATCATTGGTTAGAGTCAAGTGAAATCATACACCCACATATTTTATATCTCATTCCATCCCATAGGCTTTCTTCCTGGGAATATCCTTGAGACTAGACCATGGTTGGCAAGAGGATATTGTTTCAAGCAATAAATAAAGACTTAAATGATGTAACAGCCTAGAATAAAAGACAGAAACAAACAAACAAACAAACACACACACACACACACACACACACACACACACACGAATACCAAAGAGAGATTTTTCTATATTACTGCTTTAATAATATCAAATATTACTTTATACTATCTAAGAATTATCCAGATTCTTTTTTTTCAAAAAGTTTTTTATTTTTTCCTCCACCACTTTTACAATTCAATAAACATATACCTTAAATTATTACAATAAAATACACAGTTTTACATTTATACTCCATCATTCAAAAGTCAATATCTTATAAATAATATCATCAATCATCAATCTATTCTGTTTTTTTTCCCCTTGCACTCCCCCTCTCTACCTTCATCATCTCCTAGAGATTATCTAGATTCCTGCTGTCCAGGTATTGTATTCCTAGCCTACTATCAAAAGGGAATTTCAGAATAATGGCTTGGAACAATATGCACATGCCACCAGGTTTTCAGAATTCCTTCCACTTCTTCATTAATTAAACTTGGTGGCATTTTTTTTCTTCATGATCAATATTCACTTGAATGATGATGTTACCTAGTTGGGTACAAGCAAACAATCAAACTCAAAGAACGTCAAGGAATCCAAAGTTCAACTCCGAGCTACATACATTATTTTCAGTTGGAAGAAATGTTTCCCTGAAATTATTAAAATGTTCGGATTTTCTATGCAGACGATCCAAATGACGATAAATGACAACTCAAGACTGATCACTAGATCACTACTTCTTTTCTGGAGATAATTAATAATCATCTCTTGCCAATAAAAATAAGTAATTACTGAGCAGGAGTCACCTTGTTAAATTAGGAGATTTGAAAAGCACGATTTTCTAAAATGGTATCTTTAGACAGGTCCTCAAGGTAGAATCTAAAATTATCTAGCAGACCATAGGGAACGCCAATACACCATTAAAGTCTATTAAGATACCAAACTGAAAGACAAAGTATTAATGAAACATATTTTGCTTCCCTCTCTATCATCGATCCTAAATATATGAAAGGATCTGCATCAAACAAGCTGAGGCATTTGAAAATACAAGACATTTCCAAGCAAAAATGAAATTCTTCATTTGTTGGTTTAAAAGCAAAACCTTAAACCTTATGCAAATATTAGCAAAATTCAGCTTTTTATCAAATTCTTCTTGTCTCATATTTAGTCTGATAGTTATATTAGATGTTAAAATTACTGGACACTAAAACCAAAATTATGAGGGATGAAAGGAGAGTTTACCCTCTTTAATCCGGCATGAAAGTGTCCTGTCATGTTATTTTAACATGGCAGACCCGAAGTCATAACTAGCCACTATAGACTTGGAAGAAAAATTGTTTAAGCAGTCTACGCCTGATTCAAAGAGTGTGGAAATCCCGTATTCGCCACGGACAGAACTGTCAAAGTGAGTGGTTGCAAAATTTACAGCAAAGAAGGAAGCTCCGGCGGAAACTTAGCAGCGATTGCGAGAGAAGAGCAGGAAATTAGAAAGCAATTGCCGATAACGAGAGAAAGTAAAAGGAAGGACTTGGATAGAACGTGAGACTGACAGCGAGTGTGCGAGAAAGAAGATACAGGAGAGACATGGTGAATAACGCCTGAGAAGGAAAGACGAGGGTGGAACATGTGGCTGGACAATTAACAATCGAGTTTGAGACAAGATGGAGGCGATTTAACCCGAAAAAAGACTACAGAGTTTAGAGCCTGCATGGGAGGGGACAGCTAGAAGTGAACGAGAAAAGAGAACTTTGTGTAGTGGAAATGAACTTAAGCCCAGGATCAACGGAAGGTGAAAGTCCAGAACAAACAGGAGCACTCCAGTGAAAGTTAAAATACTAGGAAGAGAGGGCGGAAATGAAGGGAGCTGAAAAGCAGTAGTGGTGAATGACTAAGCAAAAGATCTGACAGAGATGGTGCTGAAAGTGAGACTGCAATATCACGAACTTGGAATAACTTTGAAATTTGAAACTTTGAATTTGAAATTGCTGGAGAAGTGGTACAGATTTAGCTTTTGATTAATTAATTGTTAAAATTATTTGATTATTAAGTAGATTGATGTGAAATTGCATATTAATGTGAAATTGCTCTCTTTTCTTCTTCTCCTTTTTTCTTTTTTTTCTGTTCGTATTCACTCCTTTTAGATTATAGCATTCATATTATTAACCTCTCATTTAAACTCCTTATTTATTTAGAAATATATTTATAGCTATATTAATATAATTGATTATTGTATCGATTATATTGAATGCATTAATATTTATTCATAATATAGTCAATATTTATTAGAGACTAAGTATATTATAACTGAAATATTTATTATATATTGATAGTAGAGGATTTATAAATTAACAACTGTAGATATAATAATTGAGAGTTTTGATAGATAAAATCATAATATTGAAGGGGAATAGTAAATAGTAAATAACAAATAGGAAAATACATAAAATTGGTTAGTAATATTTACAGGATTTATACGATTTAAACTATATTTATTATTGAAAGTCATACATAGTCATATTTAAGTTTATAGATGCAGAGAAAGTAATTTAGAAGGGGGGGAATACCAGCAACATAAAAAATATTGGATGGTGATCTGGGGAAAGATTTATAAAATCTTGGGGCAACAAAATAGAATAATAAAGGAAATGACTACTATTACTACAACATCACTGAGAGCAGGGAAAAAAGCATCATCTAACCCTACAGTAGCGACAGCATCCCCTGCCAGTCAGCGATCAATAGAGGAGATGCTGTCTGTCGAAAAAAACAGGTGGTACATCAGTAATACAAGCAATGAATTCCACATTAGTAATGATGCAAGAAACTATGGTGAAATTTCAGGAAGCGATATCACAGAACCATGTAGAATTAAAATCAGATATCCAGAAATCAGATAATAAGATTGGATTGATTCAAGAGGCAATTCAAAAAAATGAACAACATATAAAACTGGTGGAAACAAAGACTGAACAAACGGAGAAAAAGCTAGAACGGATGGACCAAAAATGTCAACAGTAAATAAAGACTTAGAAAACTCCTTGATACATCTGGAAATGGATCGATCTTCCTTCTATCTGCGGTTCCAAAATGTGACGGAAACCAAGGAAGAAGATCTGGGGGGAATAATGGCGGAAATGATAGCTAAGACCCTGCAGAAAGACAAGCAAGAAGTGATAAATGAGTTGGATGAAGTATACCGAGTCCAAACAAACTACACTAAATGCCATCACCTACCCAAGGAAGTACATATTAGATTTGCAACAAAAAAAGTCCGAGACACCATTTATAAAATTACGACAAACAACCAATGACATATAAGGAGAAAGAGGTTATCACTCTAAAACAGGTTCCGAGACGTGTCAGTGAACAAAGAAGAGATTACCAGTTCTTGGCGTCCTTGTTAAATAAAAGAAATATATTATTCAGATGGATCATTCCAGAAGGGTTGATAATTACCTGGGAGGGCAGGAAAATTAAAGTGGACAACTTAGATAAAGCCCAAGAAGTGTACGATCAACTAATAGGGATGGAAGAAGAATCAAACAGTGGAGAGAAGTTGGAGTTGGTAAGCCAAGAAGAGCGACAGGAATCTGAAGAAGAGGAAAGGAAAGAAGAAACCAAGGAAGTAAAAGAACCCCCAAAACAGGTAGAAGGAATCAGAACCAGGACACAAAGAGCTTTAAAAACAAGCAAAAACTAAACACTCGTAAGGAAATAGAAAAATGCAGAAACAAACCAAATTAATATCAATAAATGTGAAAGGATTAAATGATGCAGGGAAAAGAAAAAAAAATCTCATGAAATTAGTAAAGCAAAAAGCAGATATTATATGTCTTTAAGAAACATATATCAAAGAACAAGACCAAAAATATTTAGAATATAAAAAATTGGGAGAACTCCACACATCGTTAGCAGGGAGGAAAAAGAGAGGGGTAGCAATATATACCCAAAAAGAAATAAGAACAAACAAAATGTATGCAGATCCCAAAGGAAGATTACTAATGCTTGAAATCAAGACAGGTAAAATTACAATGCTTTTGGTAAATATTTATGCTCCCAATAAAAATCAAAAACAATTCTATAAGAAGACCCATGAAAGATAATAGAGACAGGTTATAAAAATGTATTTAGAGTGGGAGACTATAACGGAGTAGTGGACATTTAAAAAGACTATATTGGCTATAAGAAAAAGCAAAGAAAAAGAACTGCACTACCAAAAACATTCTTTGAAATGGCTGAAAATTTTAATTTAATAGATGTGTGGAGAGCATTACACCCAAAAGAAAAACAATTTACCTTTTATTCTAACCCGCATAAGTCATACTCAAGAATAGATATGGTATGGGCGAATGGAGAACTAAGCAAAGAAATAAAGAAAGTAGAGATTCCCCTGAATACCTGGGCAGACCACACTCCCTTAGTAATAATATGGAGAAGTCAAATAAGGAGAAATAAAAGATGGACATTAAATACACAAATCCTGCAAGATAATGAATATCCACAAATGATTGAAAAAGAATTAACCTTATTCTTTGAAGAGAATAAAAAGCAATCCACCTCATTACAAAATCTATGGGATACAATGAAGGCCTATGCCAGAGGGATTACGATAGCATATACCGCAAGGAAGAATAAAGAAAAATGAAAACAACAAAATAGACTACTGGATGAAATAAAACAACTAGAAAATAGACTCCAAAAGAAACCAGCAGATGAACAAATAAATGAGACACTAATTCTATCAAAGCACAAATTAAATATGATAAAACAAATAGAATATGCAAAAAGCATCAGGTTTACCAAACCGGTTTTTTTTTGAGAATGCAAACAAGCCAGGCAGGTGGTTGGCATACAAATTTAAAAAAGAAAAGGAGAGTAGGATGATACACCAATTACAGGATGAGGCAGGAAACCTACAAAATAATGAAGAAAAATTAAAGAAGATTGTTTCAGAATACTTTGAGAACAAACAAGATGAAAAAGAGATGGATAAAATAAATGAGTATCTGAAGGGGGGAAGTATGTCCCTACTAGAGGAGGAAGATAAAACAATGCTGAATAGAGAAATAACATTGATGGAATTAAAGGATGCGATTAAAAAGCAAAAGAATAATAAATCTCCTGGACCAGATGGCCTCCCGGGGGAATTTTACAAAAATACGGGAGAATTATTGGAACCAATGTTATTAGAATTGTATAATGAGGTCCTATTGAAAACAAAAATACCAGATTCGTGGAGGGAAGCATATATCACCATGATTGTGAAAGAAGTTACTGACGCAAACCAAATTAATAACTATAGGCCAATTTCATTGTTGAACGCTGACTATAAAATCTTTATGAATATTATGGCAGGCAGGATAAAAAGAATATTAAACAAAATTATACATTCGGACCAAAATGGTTTTCTTCCAACAAGACAGATTAGAACTAACACAAGAGTTGTATTGAATATGTTAGAATACTATGAAGCGCATCCAGAAAAACAAGCAGTGCTTGTTTTTCTGGATGCACAAAAGGCATTCAACAATGTAAATTGGCAGTATATGATTGGGCAAATCAAAAAAAAAATTCAAACAAATGATTGAAACAATATATTCTTCCCAGAAAGCCAATGTAATAATAAATGGAGATATTACAAGGCCATTTCAAATAATGAAAGGAGTTCAACAGGGATGCCCACTG
The DNA here is from genome assembly GCA_023053685.1 of Diadophis punctatus similis. Classification (NCBI taxonomy): domain Eukaryota; kingdom Metazoa; phylum Chordata; class Lepidosauria; order Squamata; family Dipsadidae; genus Diadophis; species Diadophis punctatus. The sequence continues at coordinate 54,799,367 of JALIGW010000003.1, forward strand.
TCACCTCTACTTTTTATTTTGACTTTAGAAACACTATTTTTTTAAAAAAAGTTTTTTATTTATAAAACAGATAAGAAGACAAAACATACATAAAACATAAAAAACAAGTATATAACGAATCTTCATCTAGTGTACATATTTAAATTCCGCTGATTTTTACACCATTATTCATCTTAAATTACAAAAACAAAATCTCAATTTTTCCTTACATCTCCACCATTTTAATTTTTAATCTTGGTTCTCCTTTTCCCCCACCAATGGTATAATTTATTCCAGGTTTCAAAGTATTCAGTTTCATCTTTTCCCTTCATTTCTAACATTAGCCTGTCCATCTCCGCACATGATAGTATTTTGTGTAGAATTTCTTCCTCTGTGGGTATATTTTTATTTTTCCAATTTTGAGCGAAAGTTAACCATGCAGCAGTCAATATATATAGCATTAGATATGTTATACTTTTGTCATATTTGTCTATTGTTATCCCTAATAAAAAAAGCTCTGGTTTGAAATCCAACTTTATTTTCGATATTTCTTCCAACCATTGTTTGATTATTACCCAGAACTTTAGAAACACTATTAAATAAAATTAGATCAAACCCAGCCATTAAAGGAACCAAAATTAGAAAGGAAGAATATAAAATACAGGTGTTTGCTGATGACCTAATATTCTTTTTGGAAGACCCACAGGAAACAGGACTGACCTTAATAAGGGATATAGAAAAATATGGGGAGGTGGCGGGCCTTAGAACTAATAAACAAAAAACCAAATTATTAGTCAAAAATATGACATCAAAACAGAAAAAAGAATTAGAAGAAGAATTGGAACTACAAATTACCAAAAAATTTAAATATTTAGGGGTTAATCTAACAGCTAGATGTTCCTCAATTAAGGAAGACAATTATTTGAAATTAGTGCAACAAATAAAAATAGACCTGGAGAGGTGGGGGACATTGCAATTTTCTTTACTAGGTCAGAAAGCAACTATTAAGATGAACGTCCTACCAAAATTACTTTATCTTTTTCAGACCATACCCATAAGACTGGACAAAAAATTCTTTTTGATTTGAACAAAATGACCTTGACATTTATATGACAAGGTAAAAAGCCGAGAATAAAATTAACAGATTTACAAGACAGTAGAGACAGAGGTGGCTTTGGGCTCCCAGATTGGAGACTCTACTACAAAGCAGCATCATTAGTATGGCTTAGAGACTGGGTCAATTTGAGAAACAAAAGGATATTAACATTGGAAGGCCACAACTTACAAAAAGGATGGCACACATTTCTGTGGGACAAAGAAAATAAGCCACAAAAATACTTCTATAGACACAAGAGAATCACTGATGCAAATATGGCAGGAGGAAAAAAAAACATTATTTGAAAACCCCCAATTGGCTGTCTACCATGGAAGCGATGATCCACCGAAATACGATAGATATGTGCAAAATGGTCAACTATAAGGATATTTTAGACAGATATGGGAAATTAAAAAGTAGACAGGAGCTGGAGGAACAGGGTATAATTATAGATTGGTGGCCATACCTTCAATTCCAATCAAGATATAAGAAAGATAGTGATGAATTCGGAATTGAGGTTGAGATGCAACAATTAGATAAACTTTTGACGAGCCCAGAAGAAAAAATGATTACAAAAATATATAATTATTTATTATAATTTGACAAAGCTGACGATATAGTAAAGGAGACAATGATAGCTTGGGTGAAAAATGTCAGACATAATATTCATTTGGCTGACAAATTTGGAACAGAAATTATAAAATAACAAAATCGGTATCCTATAAAGAAAACCACTATAAAATGTCCTATCGCTGGCATCTGGACCCCTCAAGACTAGCGAAGATATACCCAAATTTAAATTCGCTTTGTTGGAAATGCAAAAAAGAGCAAGGTACCTTCTTTTATGCATGGTGGTTGTGCCCGGAAGTGAAGAAATACTGAAAAAAAAATACATAGTTGGCTACAAGAATTAGTAGGGTTACCAGTAGAATTCACCCCAGAAATTTTTCTGCTAGGGATATTTAAAGGACAATATGATAAAAATTCTAAGTACCGTATTTTTCTGAGTATAAGACGCACCTTTTTCCTCCCTAAAAGTGGCTGAAAATTTGGGTGCGTCTTATACTTCGAATGTAGCTTTTTTTTCCAGCCTTAACTAGGTGCTAACAGATCTTCCCAGCTCTTACCTTGCAGGCTTTTTCATTGTTACTCTCTCCAAAGAATGTTTTTCCAGCCCTAAGTCTTTGCAGAATTTTTTTTCATTGCTCTACTTGCTCCAAAGAAGGTTTTTTCCAGCCCTAACCAGGTGCTAACGATCTTCCCAGCTCTTACCGGCTTGCAGGCTTTTTCATTGTTACTCTCTCAGAAGAATATTTTTCCAACCCTAAGTCTTTGCAGGTTTTTTTTTCATTGCTCTACTTGCTCCAAAGAAGGTTTTTTCTAGCCCTAACCAGGTGCTAACCATCTTCCCAGCTCTTACTGGCTTGCAGGCTCTTTCATTGTTATTCTCTCAGAAGAAGGTTTTTTTAAGTCCTAACCAGGAGATAAAATAATGTGCTGAAGCTGCTCCGAATAAGTTTTTTTTTAGCCTTAACCAGGTGCTAACGATCTTCCCAGCTCTTACTGGCTTGCAGGCTCCTTCATTGTTACTCTCTCAGAAGAAGGTTTTTTTAAGTCCTAACCAGGAGATAAAATAATGTGCTGAAGCTGACCAGACTAAGGATGCTAGCCAGATGAACACCTGGTAGGCAGATTGTTTTCCCCTATTTTCCTCCCCAAAAACTAAGGTGCGTCTTATACTCCGGTGCGTCTTATACTCCGAAAAATACGGTATTTGATTTTACATATTACAACTACAGCTAGGATTGCTTATGCGCAATGTTGGAGAAATATAAACACACCCACCGAGAGTTTGATAATTAAAAAAATATTCAAATGCGCAGAGATGGACAAGTTAACAATAGAACTTAAAGGACAAAAAGATTCATATTATGTAATATGGGAAAAGTGGTATGATTGGATTGATGACAGAAGGATGAAGAGAAAATGTACGAAGATGTAGAATTAGAAAATATTGTAAGATAATGTACAAAATGTATCAATATAAAAGTAATGTATGTAAAAGGCTGTAGATCTGCTTAAGAAATTATCGTTGACATGTAAAAAGAGAAAAATGTAATAAAGACATTTTTTAAAAAAAGAAAGGAGAGTTTAGTAAAATAGTAGTAACATTTTACAATCTGAAGAATCCAGATTCTAAATCTGAGAGACAATCTAATAGAACTAAGGTGCTTATTCTATTAAAAATGAAACAGTTGGACAGGTTTCTAATATTATACATTTCAATTTTTATATATAAATTATATATAACTGGGAGCTATTTAAATGTCAAGAAGCAAAGATATGAAAATCATACATATCTATACTTACTGGCCAGCATAATAGCTTTCATTATTTGCTCCAACAAAACTTCTACAAAGGGATGGAAATAGTTAATGTTTGCATCTTTTGTTTTTTTTTCATCTCACAGGTTTTGTTGTAATAGCCTTTTATTTCTAAGGGAAGAACTGTGAACTGCACTAACTCCTTACTATTAATTCGGTGTTTTCTTCTCCATTGATTTTTCCTTGGACATTTCCCCGCCCCCCAATGACTTAAATAACAAACCGTAGAAGCAACAGAATAGCCATCAAATCTGCAAAGCTCTTTATCTTTGTCATAATTTGCTTCTGATCCTTATTTTGATTCAAGAATCTACTTTACTGGAATGATGGCAAAGTTAAGCAACACCCTGGCACTCTATTAAAAAAACCTGTAAATCCAACTGCTTTGTGGTATAACCAAATATTCACATATACCCATCATGTTTCATGCTTAATTTATTTATCTGTGTCTTCCAGATCTTAGTTTTCTATAAACAATCTGTATGCACTAGAGTTGTATGGAGAAATATATTCAACAAAGCAAACACCAGCCTGATCAATTATGTGGAAAATGTGAGGCAAGCTATAAAAGGTATGAAAATCTGTACAGAAACTACTGAGTTAATAGCCAACTTATATGAGATATGTGTGATCCATGATTAGATCTCCTAATGCTTTCTTTCATCCAAAATAGCAATGGAAACTGCTCTTAGTTCACCATGGAAACAAGCAAGATACTTGCATTGTGCCCCACTTCCCTTCCATCATCCCAGAAGAGCTAATAGTACTTTCGGAAGAAAGATTTTGATTGGGGAAACAGCACAGCAAGAAATGATTAAATGCACATTTATTATTCACATTTCTGTTCTTTAAAAATCTTAAAGGCTATTTCTAGGGATGGAACCTCTTATGGGAGTGGATAAACAGGGTGAACATCTTCAAATGCTTTCACAGTGGGAGAATTAAGAAAGAAGGGGGAAAAGCTGTCCAAAATTGCAGTATTCTTTAGTATAATTAGCAGTTTAATAGCAGAAGAGTTTTAAAAGGGAGTATAAGGGACTGGAAACATCCCAGTGGGCTTGATTGTGTACCCCATATTTGGTGATATAGAAGAAAATGAATGAAAAACCTCTGGTTTTCCTGATATTTTTGAACACCTCTGAACATACAAGCTATGAAAAAAAGTGTAATTTGATCTTAGTTTTTAATCTTTTTAATATTCACAAATGTTAGATGTAAACCATGTATAAAACAGCTTGTAATATAATTGCATAGAGAAGCTTCTACTATGAACATTCAGAGGGGACATGTGGTGGGTTTTCCCCTACATAATATGTTATTGTGGGGTGTTTCCTAGGCAATGAAACTTTCTATCCCTGTTTCATGTCATTCTGACATTGAAAGTCTTTAGGAACAGATGAGCTTTTGCACTGCTCCCAAAATAGTGAGTTCAACATCTGGGAGATTGCTTAGACTTATGATTCTTATTAAATAACAGGTGGGAAACATGGGCAGGGGAGCCTCTGCACAGTTTCAGATGTGCACCAGTTTACAGCCATATCTATACCTAGATACTTTGGCAATGATAGCTTTCAAAATGATCATTATTATTATTTATTTGTCGTATGTGATGTTACATTAGCCAGAAGACTACAATAGCAATACCAATAGCACTTAGACTTATCTACTGCTTCACAGTGCTTTACAGCCCTCTCTAAGTGGTTTCCAGAGTCAGCGTATTGCCCCCAACAATCTGGGTCCTCATTTTACCGACCTCGGAAGGATGGAAGGCTGAGTCAACCTTGAGCCGGTGAGATTCGATCTGCCAAATTGCAGGCAGCTGGCAGTCAACAGAAGTAGCCTGCAGTACTACATTCTAATGACTGTGCCACCACGGCTCTAATTACAATGCTAATGCAGAGTAATTATTTGACTGCCTTAAGACTGCTAACCCGTTCAGTTCACGCTTGTGCGCTATCCATGGTGAACCATAGGGGGCAATGCACCAGAAAGAAACAAATATGGCATCCTGCAGCATTATCTGGGTTTTCTCCTTCCATCAAAGTCACCTCGCAAAAGGTCCCTTATTTGGGAAAGTCCAGTACCAGCAGGGATTTGACTGTCCACATGAAACACTGGCTTGTCTTCCCATCAAAGTGGTACCTATTTATCTACTCACGTATTAACATGCTTTCAAACTATTAGATGAGACAAATAACAGGAGCTTACCCTGCCACACAGTGCTGGGACTTGAACTGCTGGAGCAAGGACTATCTCCAGCATCATTAAGCCACTGAGCCACCACATCCTCATACTGATCATCATCCAGCTAGATGACTGCAATACCTGTAGGGGGGCCCTGCCATTTGGAGATAATCCAGAAGTTGCTGCTGGCACAAAACTTGACGACTCCTGACAAATCAATCCATCCATTGAGAATAACTTCTCTTTCACACTTTCTGCACTGATTGTCAATAGATCTTTACTTATAATTGATGTTATTTGTAACAAGGTTTTCTTTTTTAAAAAAAGTGTATCCCACCAGGAACCCATTTAGATTAGGGTAGGCAATAAACACTGTTCAATATCAATTTATTATTACAGTCTTAGACCAGAGACCAGAACAAATAAAAGCACTCAGTATATATACAATTAAAAATTCTAGTATAAAATAATAAATAACAACTAAAATCTATAATAAAATCCAGTCTGTCAATTATACATGGTCTGACTATATGATAGTTGCAATCCATAAACTGTGTGGCCTGTTGTAGGTTCAACGCTAAAAGGGAAAGGACTGAGCAGTGCAAAGGGTTTGCCACAATTGTTATATAACATCACTATGGTGGAGAAGACACGTGTTTGCGACGAATCCCCAGTGCTGCTGCGCAGAATCTGGCCACCTGCGCTGTAGTTATAGACTGCTCATCCTTAAGGAGCCACTGAAGATAGGTAGCATCGGAATGGCCAAATGAACAGTTAAATAAGTAAGCAAGTAAATAAATAGTACATCTTCTTTTTTATAATTGTTGGACTTTTGGAATAGGTTGATAGAAATGGTCAGTGAAAAATATTGTCTCTGAGAGTTACCTTTTTATAGTCAGCTGTGATCATGTGTTATATTTTGTATAGTATTTTAAGCTCATGATGTTTCTATGGTATTTTGTAACTGTGAGCTTCCCAGGCTCTTGTGATGGGGCAGCATACAAATCTTGATAAATTAAGTGTGTGGATGTGTAATGATGAGATGAGCTAAGAAGTTTCCATAAAGGCAATTCCAAAGCCATAAACTGTACATAATATATATTTGTAGCTCAGGGTTGAAATGAGGGGCCTATTAGGTAACATCATCAGTGCTACCTGTACCAGTGCTACTGGTGATGTTACATAGTTTATATAATGAAATGTCTGCAAGAAAACAACCAAGCTCAGAGAGCACCAAGACCTTCATATATATATTATTACAAAAGTATTTCATTAATATATAATAAAGGCTATGTTCATTTTGTGGGCATAATTCAATATCGGTACTGGGTTATTGTTAAATGTGCGGTGCTGCATTTGTCCTCTCTGAGGACTGAGTCTAAGCTGGGGCCAAGATGGCGGATGGAGCTTCAGAATTGATTGACAGACTTAGTTCTCAATCTGATTGGATGAGGACAACCCACTCCGAATGCTAGCTCCAACCACCATGGAGAATGTGCGGTGCTGTGATGCGAAAAGACATTCTTGAGGTATGTCCCCTTTGACATAAGCTCTCTGATTCTTTTCAGATGTGGTGGAATATGGGCATCATTGGTGGGCACCAGTAATCGACTCATGGATTCAAGAGTGATATATTTGTGCTATTCTGCAGTTTTTACTTATGTATAATAATAAAATAATACAGTTAATTTATAGTCAGAGCAAAAAAATTGCACTTCTTCTAGCCTGAACATGTATAGCAGCACTTTATCTCATCTCCATAGTAATTGGCTTAGTCTCGCTTCAGTTTGGCACTCAGGAAGACATGCTGATGTCAGTGCAACTTACAAATACATAACTGTATCCTGGTTTGAAACAGAAATAGAATAATGTGTTAAAGGAGGCCAATTTTCAATTGCTCACATTTCTAACATAGTTTAAACTTAAATGAAAACATTTTATTCTTTCTCTGTACGTGGCATTTATCCACTGTTGTAAATATTGACACCATCCTTATTCTGAGTGAAATGCTGCAATCTTTGACAATATTACATACATAGTTTGGTTGGAATCCAGTCAAACGTTTTGCTTAAAAACAAAAGAGAAATCTCATTAAACCCCAGCTTGGAAGACCTTGCCGCTGGATTTGTTTGCAGAGCTTTGCTTACGCTTTAATTCTATTGATTACACATTCCATTCCAAAGTGCCATTTGCCTGAAGGAGCAGGTGGTGTTTGCTGTTTCCATTTAACTGATATATTAGCCATGTGGTGCACTGCATCAGTGGGTAGTATTAATCAATTTATAGCAAGATGACAGAGAGAATCACTCACGCAGCAGAACTGTAAGGGGGAGAAAAAGGACAAAGGCAAGTTATGATGACCAGTAATGAAGAACTTGAAAATACTGGGAAAACTCTGGGGATTTGAATATCAAGTTCTTTCAGATGTCCTCCTTTTCTTTAAAAAGTTGAAAAGAAATATCTCTAATATCCAGCAAGCATCCACACAAAAGAAGTCTCATGAAATTTGAAAAACGCTAAAAAGTGCTTAGATTTCTGAGAAAATTTAAGCAATGCTTTGGGTCCAGAGGGAGCCATACTTTTTTTCATTTTAAAACTCTGTATAAGATCTTGTGTGCTTTTTAAGATAAATTGCCCTGGTCACATGGAACAAAAGGCATGGTGTATCAAAATGGCTGCTTCTCCTCTGTAAACTCTACTGTTAGGCCTAGAACTTGCAATCTTGCGAGAAAAGAAAATGTGTCTCATTATATGAGTTCATTATATGTCCAGAAAGATACTCTTCGTCCAGTGATGTTCACGAACTATAACTGTTTTACAAGATCGTAAAGTCTGATGTGGTTATACAAAACAAAACAAGCAGTTTTTGCACAGTTATACTATCATACTCTACCATATCTGTGAGTAGAAAGGACATAAGAATATGCAGCTCAAAAAGAACTAGCTTATCATTAGTTGAAATAGTGAAGTAATATATCTTACTCTCCAAAGAAGCCAACTAAGCTTAATAATTATTTAATTGCATCACTATAAAGTATTGATGAGTACAACTGAATTCAATACTGAGTACAACTAATCTATAGGAAAGGATCATTTTTCTTCATTTCTCTTTCAGTCTCTCATCACAAAATTTCCAAAATAAAATGTATAAAATCTAAAATCAGGGTAAAACAATAGATGCAATTTACATAGACTTTTGTAAAGCCTTTGATTCAGTTGTACACGACAAACTACTTCTGAAACTAAAATCCTATGGCATTTCTGGACCCCTTTATGATTGGATAACTGTGTTCCTGTCTAACAGACAACAAGTGGTCAAAATAGGAAGTGCCATATCAAATCCTGCTCCTGTCAACAGTGGTGTCCCTCAAGGCAGTGTTCTAGGACCAACACTCTTCATACTCTACATAAACGATCTTTGTGATCATATTATAAGCAACTATGTTCTCTTTGCTGATGATGTTAAACTATTTAACACCACCGACAATGTTGCTACCCTTCAAAAAGACCTTGATCATGTAGCAGAATGGTCAAACAACTGGCAACTTCAAATCTCAACCAACAAATGCTCTGTCTTACACATTGGCAAAAAAAAAATCAGAATACAAAATACAAACTTGGAGGAAACGAACTTGTAGATGACCCTCACTCTGTCAAAGACCTTGGAGTACTCATATCCAATGACCTAAGTGCTAGAGCCCACTGTAACAACATTGCCAAAAAGGCATTAAGAGTTGTTAATCTAATCTTGCGTAGCTTCTTCTCTGGCAACATTACATTACTAACCAGAGCATACAAAACATTTGTTAGACCAATTCTGGAATACAGCTCACCTGTCTGGAATCCGCACTGCATATCAGACATAAATACAATCGAGAGAGTCCAGAAATATTTCACAAGAAGAGTCCTTCACTCCTCTGCTCACAACAAAATACCTTATTCCACCAGACTTGAAATACTGGGATTAGACAATTTACAACTACGTCGCCTCCGATCTGATCTAAATGTAGTTCATAAAATCATATACCAAAATGTCCTTCCTGTTAATGACTACTTCAGCTTCAACCGCAACAATACACGAGCATGTAATAGATTCAAACTAAATGTAAAGCGCTCCAAACTCGACTGCAGAAAATACGACTTCAGCAACAGAGTGATCAATGCCTGGAATGCAGTACCCGACTCTGTGGTTTCTTCCCCAAACCCCAAAAACTTTAACCTTAGACTGTCTACAGTCGACCTCTCCTCGTTTCTAAGAGGTCTGTAAGGGGCGTGCATAAGCGCACCACTGTGCCTACCGTCCCTGTCCTACTGTCCTATTGTCCTCTTTTATCGTTACTTTTTACTTATGTTTATACAAATTACTACTATCCTATACATGTTTGACAAACAAACAAACAAACAAACAAACAAACAAACAAACAAATAAATAAATAAAATGTACAATAGAGATGCTAGATAATATAATACATCAGTGGTTAAAAAAATCTATGAAATCAAAATATCTTTCTTGATGGTAAAGAGAACTATAACAAAGAATCGAGTGAGCTTTATCTGATGATATAAAATCAAAATTAAACCAGAGATGGTCAGAACAATAAAAAGAATGTATAAAAATATTTGTTTCAGAGCAATTTCAAAAGCCAACCAAAAAGGCAGTCAAAGGTGACTACAGGGAAAGTACAACTCCAGATCAAAGTGAGATACGTCTACAGCATGTCCCAAAGGTGCTTTTTCAAAAGGCAACTGGACTTTGTTTTTCCTTTAAGACATTTTGCTTCTCATCCAAGAAGCTTCTTCAGTTCTGATTGAATGTTGGAGAATGGAAGGATTTGTATTCCTTGCAGTCATCTGGTTGTTAGCACTCTTTCTGAAAGTCGTTAAGGACACTTGGAGGTTTATCTGTTCCCTTTAGAGTCACCTAAATAGTGCAAATGGTTGTGGAACCTACTTGGAACTGCTGAAATGGCCGTGTTGCAAACAGTTGATAGATTATGTCATATCCCTCCCCTTTCTGTCAAGACTCTTCAGTCTTAATGCAGAGGGCCTCTTTGATCCCTCTTTCAAACCAGCAGTCCTCTCTGTCCAGAATGTGGACTTTGCTGTCTTCGAAAGAGTGGTTTTTGTCTTTCAAATGCAGATGGACTGCTGAATGTTGTCTTAATGGGTTTGTTCTCTTATGTTGTGCCATGTGTTTGTGAAGTGGTTGTTTTGTTGCTCCGATGTACAGATTTCTCCATGGCTCACTGCATTGTACCACATTGCTCAGTTTATGTCTGGGTGTTTTATCCTTAGGATGGACAAACCTCTGCTTTAGTGTATTTTTGAGTTTAAAGTGTGTATGCATATTGTGTTGGTTGAAAACTGATTTCTCTTTTCAAATGAAAAACACATTTTGACCTAAAGAAGACAGCAGAGAGTTTTACTTTCTACCTATGTTACTACTGATATGTTAAAAGAAAGATAAAACATGGATATACAAAGGGTACATATTGCAGAAAAGATATAATAAAAGAGATACAAAAGAAAATGTAAACATTAACTGGACAAAAAGTAGACTTACAGGAGTTATGATAAAATCTACAAAAAGTATCTCATAACAGCCTCAAAAGTAAAATGAAAAGCAAAATGAAAAGAATGATGTATTGCAGCTGGCTCTAAAGTATGGCCAGAAGATGTTGACGTTATGAATTTTTTTCAAAAGAATATGTGGATATTTATAACAAGGTATGTGTACCTTAACTATTAAGCCTATGGGCTGCCAACCTCAAGGGGAAACAAAAATCGTACATAATTTTGAACCTAAATCAGGCTAGCCCGAAAGATGAGAAAACTGGCATATCCCAAATCTCTTATACAGGTGCTGTTAGCAGTAGGCGAGAAGAGCCAAGGCATCCAGCAAAGATAGGAGAAGGGAATCAAGCTAACCTCAGGCACCAAATACAAAGCTGAAAGCAAGGTTACAGAATGGTATAACATAAATCTGTACCATGGTTACTGGAAGCTTGAAGCTTGAGCAATTGTTAAGAATGGAGGAAAGCAAACTAGTACTTTTACATTTGCCAACAAATGACTCATATTGTTTAGTGCAGTACTGTAGACACAACCAGCTACTATTTCTCAGAAGATTCAAGTGATGACTTTTGCGGGGGGGGGGGAATGCTAGAGTGGTAAGAAACCGTGCTCTGAGAAGCTTTGAATACCTTGGTATTCAAATGCTTTTAAACTCATCGAATTTGATACTCAATGCATTTTGACATGAAAATGTTGCATTGGTATTCATCATTTGGTACTCAATGTACAAGCTAGAACTTGTCAGTGTTAGTTGCCTTGTGATTCAATACATTATTCCTTATGGGAAAAAATTTGTTAGTACTCATCGTTTTTGGTACTCGTCATGCCTTCCAGAACCAATTAACAACAGGTACTGAGGTACCACTATATTTGGTTCAGTGTTTCAGAATTCGGGGTCATGGAAGGCATGCATCTAATAGACTCAAACAATCTTTTCATCAACTTTAACATTTTACCATTCAAAAGCCAAAAAATGCATTCCTGTAACTGTGAAACTGTCTGTCTGTCTGTCTGTCTGTCGTATATCATCAGCCATCTCACTGACTGAGACTCCGGGTGGCATACAAGCAACAACTGCAACAATATCAGAGTTGATAAAACAAGTTTAAAATATAAATAAAAGCAAGATTGTGGGAGAACATTCATCTAAACACAATTTCTTACTAGATGTTTAGTTCAATTGCTTTGTAATATAGGTTTTTACCGCAATTCCAAGTATCTCCAAATACTGTACTTTGAAATACATGTAGTCCTCGACTTACAACAGTTCATTTAGTGACCGTTTGAAGTTACAACGGCACTGAAAAAAATGACTTATCACCATTTTTCACACTTACGACTGTTGCAGCATCTTTACAGTCACCTGATCAAAATTCGGATCCTTGGCAACTGACTCATATTTATGATGGTTGCAGTGTCCCAGGGTCATGTGATTCCCTTTTGCGACCTTCTAACAAGCAAAGTCAATGGGGAAACCAGATTCACTTAACAACCATGTTAATAATTTAACAACTGCAGTGATTCATTCACTTAACAAATGTGGCAAAAAAGTCATAAAATGGGTCAAAACTCACTTATAAATTTGGGCTCAATTGTGGCCATAAGTCTACTACCTGTAGGGCAAGCTACGTTCATAGCAGCAATGTTTTGACCACCACCTTGAGATAACAAATTGATCAGTTGAAGACTGAGGCGAGAGCATGGTTGCTAATATTTAATTATCAATCTATGTGCCATTATTTTCCCACCAGTTTCAGTTATTTAGATATCATTTTATCTTTGCTGTCTGTTTTGTTTCTGATCCTAGATCACATAAATTGAATTGATTAAATAAAAAAACAGATTACATTAATCTGTGTAAGGTACTCTACAGGTTGTACAAGTTTGCTATGTACTGTAGTAGATTATTTTTACATCGATCTGTGGCCCTATCAATATTGTTGAATGCCTATCAGTTCTAGCTCACATTTTTGATGGTGATAGATGATGAAAGTTGCAGTCATACAACAACCAGTGTGGTAAGATCAGTAGCAAAGCAAACTTGCTCACCTTTCTCACTGAAAATATATCTCAAGGTGATGTGAAATAAATGAGGGAGCTGTGAATATGTGTGCAACTGAGTAGAGGAAAGCATAATATCTATACATGCCCATACATCCCTCACCACTGTCAAACTATTCACTAAGGCTGCGTTACTATTACTATTAGTCTTCTCATTGTTCCTATCACCCATCTCCTCCCACTTATAACTTGTTGCTTGTATCCTTAAGATTTATATCAATATTGATTGTTTCCTGATTGCTTATTTGTACCCTATGACAATCATTAAGTGTTGTACCTCATGATTCTTGACAAATGTATCTTTTCTTTTAGGTACACTGAGAGCATATGCACCAAAGACAAATTCCTTGTGTGTCCAATCACACTTGGCCAATAACAAATTCTATTCTATTCTATTCTATTCTATTCTATTCTATTCTATTCTATTCTATTCTATTCTATTCTATTCTATTCTATTCTATTCTATTCTATTTGTAATGCAGAGCGGGAATGTGAAAGACTGTGCTGTCCCAATTCCATAATTTTAATATAAAACAACCAACCTTTCACTGATTCTGAAACATTAATGTCTTTCCAACAAGCTAGTGGAACAAATAAATGCCAAAATAAATAGAAAATATATAAATATACATTAAAGGCCAAAGAATGAAATAAAATTGCAAAGATGCAAGAGAAACAATTAATTAGATGAATACACACACACATACTTTAGTAATCTCCTTAGTCATCATCTAACCTTTGAAAATATACAAGTATTTGTAAAACTTTTGGGATTTGTAAGAATAGAAAAGAATGGATTCTAATTAAGAGATTTATCAGTAGAATAGAACTTTGTCACAGGATAATGAACTCCTGCTGAGAGATAAATACAGAAACAAAACTCATGTGGTTTATGAAAGTAAATAGTGAGGTGTTGCCAAGATGTTTATATTCCAAGTGGGAAAATATTTTCCTAATAGCAGTATTTTTATTTCAATCCTTTCAACTGTTTGGGAGTTTGTTTATATTTCTTTACCCTGTGTGTTTCAAAAATTCTTCCAGTAAATGTAGTTCTGAACAATTTTGGTTCTTTTCTAATTCAAGTACCTATTTTAGCCCATATTTTATTTTATTTTTATTTAAATCTTCTAGTTTAACTTTTAAAATTTTGACGGGCCCCTATAGTACTCATCAAAATAAGTCAAACCAATATTTTTTACTTTGGGCTGGAATATGGGACATACATTCTATTTGCTTCTACATACGGGGTACAAACATTTCTAATATAATATAAATTGTACATATAGTGGTGTGGTCGATGCACAAGGAGCATTGTTATCTTCTGAAAAACTCAATATGGAAAGGACCGGGGCTGGATTTTATGTTTTTGACAGTCTTTGATTTCCATTAGTGCTATCTTTTTTTCAGGCTTTCAGTATTTGTCAGCTGCAATTACAAATTTCTGCCACTCCATGCTTATTATAAACAATTGAAAATGCTTTGACAGCTTACCCCTGGAGTCTACATTATAATCCAAGTCCAACACTTGAACACTGCAGCAAATTCTGTATTTTCTCGTAATTCCTTTCCAAATATAACTTTAAGCTTTCTTTTTTCCACTTTAAAGTCTTGATTCTTGGCAGCTGCCTGGACAAGTCCCTGCAGTATTCCTGGCAACATATTCTAAAGTGTTTGCCATTGCCTTCTTTCTAGCACTAAGAGGGAGTAACTAGCCCAAAGTCACACGGTGGCTTTGTGTCTAAGGCAGGATTAGAACTCGTGGTCTCACAGTTTCTAGCCTGGTGCCTTTAACCAAAATCCCAAACTGGCTCTTTTAATATTATGATCTCCATATTCCGTGAACTTCTGTTAGGACAGCTTCTGCTTTCCTGGCCTCTAAATATTCACAAAATGTCAAAACATGGACCTGCTTACAAAGTTGCATATAAAATTAAGGAGTTTAATGTATGTATGTAGATCGGGCAAGAGACACTCTTTATATCTCAGTGAGATATAAAGAGATATGAAGTGAGAGATGAGATATGAAGTGAGATATGAAGTGAGGAGAAACTTTCTGATGGTGAGAGCGATCAGCCAGCGGAGGTTGTGAGAGCCCCAACACTTGCGACCTTCAAGGAGAGACTGGACTGCCATCTGTCTCAAATGGTGTAGGAACTCCTGCTTGAGCAGGGGGTTGGACTAGATGACCTACAAGGTCCCTTCCAACTCTAATAATAAATCAAATTAAATCAAATATCTATTCATGTTTTTGGACCTATAGTACAAAAAGGTTCTGGTCACCAAGCGTATAAGAAAATCAAAGTACTTGCTCTGGATCAAATCATTTCACAGTTATGTCTTGAGGGCAAGTACTGTTTCATTAATATAGTTTAAGGAGCTAATATCTACATTCTTTGGCATATTTCTTGCTTGAAAATTCTTTTTTTTTAGTAAAAACAAACAATATTGTTTGCATTTCATGTATTATTATTCCATGTTTATTATTTGCTCTCATTAAGACATTTCAGCTTGTGAGCGCCCTATGTGGCCCATAAACCTGTCATTCAGAACGCCTGTCTCTGTTCCATTGTCATTACAAGGTTATACAAAATCAGCTGCCCTGAGAAAACACGAGACTCTGACAGATTTTGCACACAGCAAGGCCTCCGTGACACCTTGGCGTCTGCCAGCTCCTTTCCTGCTTGATTAGCTCTTGGTTACCACAGTGATAATGTCTGGAGGCGCTGATTAATGTACAATAATGGTACATCTCACTGGAAAGATAAGCTTATAGAAGATCAATTAAACACTAGCAATTTCACAGACTAAAATGGGAAGGAGATGGCTTGGAGCATTTTCTTGCAGGTATTTCTTTAATCAGTTTTTCTTTCCTGTACTAGAATTTCCATGCAAAACAGCAAGAACTGTATCAGAAGGAAAGAGGAATAAAATTCCAAAGAAGGAAAAGATGATAAGATGATGGTACCTGATTAAATTACAAGGTGAAATGAAGATGAACAAGGGATAAAATTTTCTTTAAGCCAGTCTTCTACATTATCACTGACTGCCTGGAATTCTGGGAGTTCTTAGGGCCCTTGACTGAGAATGCTTCTTTAAGCTGGAAAAAGAGTACAAATTCTACTTTTTGATAGTAAGGGTTCCCCCCCCCCCCAGTATATGCTGTAAATATGTAGCAATATGACATGTATGGTGCATTTAAAAAACAAACCACCACACTGTTCCATGAAATTGCACTGTTGCCAGGGCTACAAAAAGACAAAAGTTAATACAGAATTTCTAAAACTGAATAGTTCAGTTGGCCATTCAGAAGAGAAAATTGTTTGCAAGAAAACATAGTGACCTTAGTGCAGCAGATTTTTTGGGAACTACAATAGTAATTTTAGCTGCAAGTAGGAGAAAGTTGTGCCTCTCCCATTCCATTGCTGTAGGCCTCTTAAAGACTGAAGAGCCAACCTTTAGATTTTCATGTGGAAAGACTGAATGAGGATGATATTGGAAAATGAAATGATTTACTATATTGTTGGCTAGAAAAAGTCTGTATACTTTGTCCATTTTGAAGATTTATCTACTGTTTCTGTATGATACTTTTAGCAAATTATGAAGGCTGCAATATAGATAGTGCCTAGAACAGTGATGGCGAACCTTTTTTTCCTCGGGTGCCAAAAGCACGTCTGCGCACGCTATCGCGCATGTGCAAGTGCCCACACCCATAATTTAATCCCTGGGGAGGGCGAAAATGGGCTCCCCTGCCCCCCCCGGAGGCCCTCTGGAGGCTGGAAATGGCCCATTTCCCAACTGCTGGTGGGCCTGGTAGGCCCATTTTTTGCCCTCCCCAGGCTCCCGAGGCTTTCCTGGAGCCTGGGGAGGGCGAAAACAGCCTCCCCCGCCCCCCGGAGGCCCTCCAGAAGCCGAAAACACCCTCCCAGAGCCTCCATGCGAGCCGAAAATCAGCTGGCCGGCGTGCACATGCACGCTGGAGCTGAGCTAGGGCAACAGCTCGCGTGCCAGCAGATATGGCTCCGCGTGCCACCTGTGGCACGCGTGCCATAGGTTCGCCATCACTGGCCTAGAAGAACTCCTTTTATTATGAGACATATGGACTAGTGTTGGAATGTATAAAAGTATGGGATACAGTGTAAGCAATTACAGAATTTGGTCAAAATTCATGTAACCTTTTAAATTTCTGTGCACAGTTTGCAGATACCAATCTATTATTAACTATTTGCAAACATTTATAAAAAGGGAGAATATCTTTGCTCCCCTCCCTCAAGATTAACAAATGGGGTCCAACTTCTGTTTTGGCATATCAACATTAGCAATCCAGCTTTGCATCTAGGTCTTCTCTACCTCAAACTTTTGTAGTCAAAGCTTTTAATAGCTAGATTTATTCATATTCCATTATTGTCTGAAGGCCAATTTTGGCATAAGAACGTGGAAAAGATTAAGCCATTCATTTTTTTTCCAGTTATCTTGGAAAAGTAGTTCCCCCCCCACCTTGGATTCCTTTTGAGATGAGATTCACTGGTCTTTTATACTGGAATATAAACACCTGATTGCATTTAGTATGGTGAGTGCAAACAGTAAGTAATCCCAATCCTAACTAATGCCTTAAACAATGCTTAATATGAGCTTATTGTGGAGCATGAAACTAGCAGAAGTTTCAAGATATTAAATCTCCTGCTGGAACTCCTATGGGCAGTGGTGGGATTCAAGTAATTTAACAACCGGTTCTCTGCCCTAATGATTTCTTCCAACAACCAGTTTGCCAAACTGCTCAGAAAGTTAACAACCGGTTCTCCCGAAGTGGTGCGAACTGACTGAATCCCACCACTGCCTATGGGACATACTATCCTAAAAATTCTTGTCCTATCTGAAGCAGCTTTTGTACATTTCTGTTGAAAGACAACACTGAACTGTGGAGCTGAATCAACATCTCATTTTAAGTTTTTCCATCAATGTTTAATTTTCTAGAAATTAAAAAGAGTGGAAGGAAAGACACGCCGCTACAGTAGAAAAGTATTCTATTATTTAAAGGGTCCCACTTTTTTTTGTTTTTTATAAAACAAACGAACACAAACATAGGTACCAAAGTGCTACTGTTAGAATTAGGATTATTTTCCTTTTACAGAATTTTTCAGCTAATGAGACCAGAGGGTGCTCTAGTTCTAACAAATAGATTCAATTTTCATTAGTATTTGAATCCCAGCAGATAACTCATGAAGTTACAAACAGGATCTAAAGCAGTTATGTGTGGCAAGGATTTTCAAACCAGATCTGACACTGAATTTTCAGATAAAAGCACTGATTTATCATTAAACTATTTTGAAGAAAAAAAAGAGAGAGGTGTAAACTCTGGATCTAGATAACTACAATTAGATACAATGATTGCCATCCTATGAGAAATATAGCTATTTAAAATATATCAACAGCACCTAAAGCGAATGAAAAATCGTCCTAGCTGAACAGACAATGGGCACATATTACATATTTTTTATTGCAGGTGAATTGTTATAAATTAAATGCATGGCATCTAAATGTCATGTAGATGTTAAAAGGAAAATAGATGAAATGATTGTTTCTGTTCCTTTATTATTTGGTTCCCATTAACTAAAAAAAAAAAACAATTCCAACATTGTCTGTTTGTGGTTCCTAAAGATTCTCCATCTAGACACTGATAAGGTCCCATAACATTAAAAGTAGTCTGTTTTAGCCACAAAATTTAGAAATAAATATAAATGTGCAGTTCTGTATTTTTATTAAAAATGTAAAAAAATCAGAAAAAAACCCCCAAGAAATAAGTTAGTCCCAGTGAAGAGTTTTGCAACTTTGGAAGTGCTGGAGGTTTTTATTCAGTGGAGCTTTAATTTGTTTTCACAGCAGTTTGAACAAATTGAATTTGTTAATTAAAGTGGTGAAATGAAATGCTGAACATTATTGACTAGATGCTAATTACATTAGCAGAGATATGGAGGGAGGGAGGAGCTCTTCTTTTCAATAGCCAGGACAAATCATATTAAAAGAGACAAGTGATTGGTGTGAGACCAAATTCTGTGGGGAGAAAATGATTTACATATTGTGATCAAAATGTTTATCACTTGAGACTGTCATTGTACAATGCCAATGGAAACATGATTACTATAGTTTACTGCTGCACCTCTATCTGCTGTTTCGAACATTCATTGAGCAGAAATCATTACCTAATTAAATGTCATGATATACACTGTGCTAATCAACAGGGGCATTATTTTTGAACTTGCTGTAAAAAAAACACTGTAGCTTGCAGTCTAGCCTTGAAAAAAAGTAATATTAACAATTGGCTAAAATGGCTCATGTGTTCTTTAATCTGGATTAAACTGAAAGAGCCAATACTGTTTTGTATTTGAGAGCGGTTTCTTTCTCCCGCCCCCTACATTTTTTTTGTAAATGATGCAGCATGATAAAATGACAAAACAGTCGTGCTAAAAATTAATAGTAAGGATTACAACTGCATACAAATTGTCAGATTTATAAAAGGGATTATGTCATTAAGGCACAGGAAATTTGAATCATTCACTGCTTTCCAAAGCTGACCAAGAGAACTCGGTATTTCAACTATATTGTATTTTTAATTATCATAGTTAATGAAGCAACTCCATATTTTTTAAAAATTATCTTTTTCTGACACTTAGTTGCACTTGTTTAAACCATCCCCCCCCCCACAAAGCTAGTGGAATTTACTCAATTCTGTCAAAATAATTTTACACTACAAAGCACATGTGTATGAAATAATTCCTGAATTATTATGGTTTCGTTGCAAATAAAAAAAATTAAAGAGGAAATAATTATGCCTCTACTTACAGACACTTTGTAGGCAACAGTTTTGTTTTTTATCTAGTCCAGGGGTCCCCAAACTTGGCAACTTTAAGACTTGTGGACTTCAACTCCCAAAATTCTCCAGCCAGCATAGCTGGCTGGAGAATTCTGGGAGTTGAAGTCCACAAGTCTTAAAGTTGCCAAGTTTGAAGACCTCTGATCTGGTCAAATGAAATACACACATACACACACACATAGCTTGATTTCTGAGAGGGAAATCAAGATATATAATATGCTACTTAAATTGCCTAAATCAATGAGATATTCATTGAACTGTTCATTCTGACCATTCTATGAGGTTTAGATAGCATTTCGGTAGTTTGAAAGTTCTCTTATCTGAGCATTCCCAGAAAAAAGTGCTGGTAGAACATTTTTTATTCTTCTGTTCAATCACATTCAATTTCTCAGAGACCGTCTGGACAAGTCATTATGCTTTTCTTGGCAAGGTTTTTCAGAAACGGTTTGCCATTGCCTCCTTCCTTCAGCTAAAAGAAAATGATGGGCCCAAGGTCACCAGGCTGGTTTTGCACCTAAGGTGAGACTAGATTTTACAATCACCCAGTTTCTAGCCTGATGTTTTAACCACTACACCAAACTGACTCTCACTGGTAGAATACTATCTTGCAATATAGCAATGGAGCTACGGAATTACAAAGGCTTTATTTTATCTCCTATTTTATCCCATTTAGTTATTTGCTTTCATCAGCTATATGAAACCTTATAAGAAGCCACCCCAGCATTCCAGGTTGGGATTCACTGTTATCGTGATGATATCCACTTCTTTTCTTTTTCAGTTAGTTTTAAGAGGCTATGCAAATGCTGACTCATTGGCTAGAAGTTATGATGTTGATTTAAATGTAAATAAATATTAAGCAAATACTGCATTTTCTCCAAAACTGTATTTGCAGCTCTGGGCACTTATGGACATTTTTTTATCCCTTTGGGAAATAGTGGTTGTTATGGCTAGCACTGGTTTTTGCGCTTGCTGTTGTGACCCAGCACCGCAACCCCCCAGAAACACACACACACAGTCGTTGGGAGGCAAACAAAAAGGTTCCTTTTACTAATACAGTTTCTTAGTAAAACTCAGAGGGTTTAGAAGTCCAAAACAACACAAACGGAAAGTCTTCAGGAATAAGGTTCTTTGGGTTACGTGAGGGTTAAATAGCACACAGACAAAAGTTCAAAGCAAGACTCATTAATTCTTCTCTTATCTGAACAGCTTGGCTGGCTTCCCGGAATAAAGCTGGCAGAAGCTGGTGATAAGATTCCCAAACAGACGTAGAAACGAAACTCTGGATATGCCGCGGTCATTGAATTGTTGTTCTCAGCAATGAGCACTAATTACCCTGGCTTAATATAGCCACTGAAGGGCGTGGCCCAATTAGCCCTCACTGCTTCCTCCGATTGGACCGACGCTTACTCAGCCAGTCCTGTCTTCTGGCTGCTCTGCGTGCTCTGGCATCCAGCATGAGTTCTTCATCTCCTGATGAAGAACTCTGCTGCGCAGGTGCAGAAGGTCCTGGGAGATCATCCTGCTCTGGCACCGAGTCCTCATCACCAGCCGTCTCTGGTGCCAGGCACATAGGCTGGTACTGCTGCACCATGAGCGGCTCCAAGTCCTCCGGATCCTCCAGACTCGGCGCCGGACGCGGCCAAGGCACAACACTTGCCTACCATGTCTCCCTCAAACCCAAAGAATTCACAACAGTGGTGGGATTCAATTTTTTTACTACCGGTTCTGTGGGCGTGGCTTGGTGGGTGTGGCAGGGGAAGGATACTGTAAAATCTCCATTCCCATCCCACTCCAGGGGAAGGATACTGTAAAATCTCCATTCCCTCCCCACTCCAGGGGAAGGTTACTGCAAAATCCCCATTTCCTCCCAATCAGCTGGGACTCGGGGGGGGGGAGAGAATAGATGGGGTGGGGGCCAGTCAGAGGTGATATTTACAAGTTCTCTGAACTACTCAAAATTTTCGCTACCGGTTCTCCAGGACTGGTCAGAACCTGCTGAATTCCACCTTTGATTCACACTGAATTTAAGCATTAGCAAAAATTTAATATTATGCAATCACTGCAGAAGGAAGGAAGGAAGGAAGGAAGGAAGGAAGGAAGGAAGGAAGGAAGGAAGGAAATAAATATATATCTATCCATATCGACAAGCATCATACATAAATCAAGAATTGCAGTACACATTAATTGATTTGATGTATAGTATCTTTCCCAAGTCTTATGTTTAAAGGAAAGAAGGATTTTATTGTTGAATTGTAAAGTGTAGGAACTTGCAGCACACTACTGTCTTGATTGCGGCATCCATTCAGTTTGTAAACCCAAAAATATTATATGCATAATCACAGAATTATCATTTAAAAGTATTAAACACTCTCATAGGTTGATACTTGATGGTGATGATCAAGAGTATACAAAGACGTATGTTTGCTTGTTACAAAAGGACCTATTTTTTCTCTCTTCGTATTTTCTTCCCTAGCACAGAAACATTAATTTCTTTTTTTTCTTTTTTCTTTTTTTTATGAAATGCTATACATTCATGTTTTTTTTTAAAAAAGGCTGGTCATATTCTAAATCAGAAAATGTGATGTTCTGTAGTTTGCTAATAAGGTCACCAACATCACTATACACTGTTCTACTTTTTTGGTTGGGAGAAAAAAAATTAAACTGTTAAAAAGAGTACGTTAAATAATCTTTATTCCATTGAAGAAGCACATTTTGACCATACTGTATGAGTGTTTATTTTAAAAATCTTTTATGTAGTTTATAGTGTTATTATTTCGCTGATAAATATGAAGAGTCTAGAAACTCTCTAAGGGGCTTGACTGTGGATTTTCTCATATACAGATATCATGGATTATTTATATAGCACTTCTAATGTATGAATAAAATATTTTTTTTATCTTTTCATCCACTATTTTTCAGACAAAGAACTAAAGCTGGAAAATAGCTGCTAGCATAAAGCCTAGCAGAGTCTATCACTGATCTGCAATCAAAGTCCAGGAACTGTATGTCAGCATCCAGTATTGTAGGACATATAATTCTGGCAATTAGCTATGTTTTATGGATACATCAAAAACCCTAATAAAAACAAAAACATAAATATTAGATTAAAATGGATATAGTGAATCTTGTGTTTTAATCACATGACCTGATCTTCATGTGCGTTCAATAAAATAAAAGAGAACCAATCATTAGGTACTTTACCCTAAGCTATGATGTGCTAGTGCAATAATTACGGAAGGTAGCTGGAAAAAGAGTGCAATTCCATCAGACATTATAGCATTTGTATTCTACAAACTCTTTAACAGATGATTCAAATTATTCCTTGGGTTCTGCTATGATCAAGGAGTTCACATTTGAGAGCTGGATGCCAAAATTGCAATGGATGTTCCCTACAGGTTATTGATGTGAAATTTGTTTGGTTCTTAGATAAAAGAGTATGCTTTTTTAAATCCACAACTCTGAAGGCATTTTTGATTGGGAAGAGAAGATGCTGAGTCCTTGTACATTTACTTCAGCAGTGGGTTGCTCCCGGTTCGGCCTGGTTTTGCAAACAGGTAGCGCCGGTGGCGGGAGGCTCCGCTCACCCGCCCAGGACGCTTCTGCGCATGCACAGAAGCATCGCATGCGTGTGTGAACTGGTAGCAAAGGGTTTTAGAACCCACTTCTGATTTACTTGACCCATTTAGGGGTGTCCATAGTAAGGGTGGAATAAAAATCCAAGATGGTGAGTATGATCATGAGACTGAAGCCCCACCCCTTTCAAAAGCAAGTTACATTGTATCATCTTGACCTATTCCTTCCTCTTCCCCCCTCTCCCCATGGCAGTCCCTGAGTCCATTGTAGAACAATAAAGCAAAAGAAAACCAAAGTTTGTTTCAACTCTTTAAAAAGACATAAACACACACATGTTAAATAAAAATAGGAAAAGGTGAAATTCTGTTGCTACGTTGGTGTGGAAAAAGTAAGAAGCTGATCTGCAATAAAATCACTGGAAGTGAGAGATGGAGCTAGCTGAATTGGCAAAGAAACCTCATATCTCTATGGAGATGCTGCCTCTGCCAACTAATTCTCCCTCGACTCCCCAATTCACTGCCAGACATTTAAGAATGAGTATAGAAGCTATTCCAACTCCAAGTTCCTTTTTAAAAACTTTGGTTTGAGAATAGGGTTGCACCTAATATCAAAGAAAAGGGGAAAGCAGAGAATTCTGATGCAGGGTTAGTTTTCTTGCTATGTATGAGAAATATAATTTCTATTTTTTTTATTATTTTTATAAGTAAATGATCAATTAGTTCTTTAGTTCCATTTTATTAATGCAGTAATCTACTCTAGTAAATATCTAAATATGAAGGATGTAAACAATTTGTTAAATATCTATGTGGGATTTTGTAGTCTTTCATGGAAATTTTTTACCTTGGTTGAAGATACTGTACAAGCAAGATGATTGGATAGGTTTGAATGATCTGATTACTGATAAATAGATCTGCAGTTTGTTTGGATGTCCCTAGGCAGTTTACCAGTAGTTGGGTAAGACCTGGGCTGTACACTAAACCAGGAAGTCAAAAATAATTGTGGAAGAAGGCTTAACAAACCATTTCAGTGTTTCTGCCAAGAAAAAGCTTTATGGACATCTCTAAGAAGTAGCAATAGCGCTTAGATTTATATACCACTTCACATTGCTTTACAGCCCTCTCTAAGCGGTTTACAGAGTCAGCATATTGCCCCCAACAATCTGGGTCCTCATTTTACCAATCTCAGAAGGCTGAATCAACCTTGAGCCTGGTGAGATAAGGTCAACTCAAAGGAGTTTTTACATTTAAATAATGCACAGGTGTTATTCCTTTAGTCTACTACACTAAAAAAAAAGTAAACAATGCAATCTAAAACTGCAGTAAACTGTCAAGGTACATAACTTGTAAGTAATAGTGAAATTTTATGCATATTGTATATTTGAATCTGTACCACTCTGTCCAGTGCATTTTAGTTTGATTTTATTTAGATTTTTTATTAGTCCTTTATTACTTATAAGTAGCTCAAGTCAGTGAACATACACAATGCTCCTTCCTCCTCCTCCTCCCGTTTTCTCCACAACAACCCTGTGAAGTGGGTTGAGCTGAGAGAGTGACTATCTTGAAATTACCCAGCCAGCTTCCTAATAAGTGCATATAGGATTGTAACCTAATTTTAGCCCCTCGTCTCCAAAACCAGAAATTGGCCATATGGAAAGTCAGTACATGGAATAATAACAAAATGGAAAACAGTCATCCCTGTTATATGAATGCCTCCATTTAAGATCACAATGACATAAATTAATACTGTTTTTTTTTCTGTAAGAGGAGTAATAAACCTAATTCAGGCAAGAAAGTAGAATTTTATAAGGGCTACACCTCTTCATTTCAAGTACACTGACAATTGAGAACACACTTTAGAGATGACATACACAAATGAAAAAAACCATGCAGGATCTAATTAAAGGTATGAGTTTTAAAAATAAGGCATTAAGGATTTGTTACCTTCTTTTAGGAAGGTTTGATAAATCATTTCATAATAATCAAAAGTAGTCCATAATTTAAAGAGGTTATGAAATGAGCATGGTTTTTTTTGTCTGACCTGTACTGGTTGAACTCCTTATTTTCAAAAGCTGTGAGGATTACAGTTATTGAAATAAAATAATGGCATCCTCTTAGTCAATTTTTTTTTACTAAAAACACATAGACAGATTGTTCATGCCTGGCTTTCCCATGGTTAATCTCATGGATAATTTAGCTTTGATTTACATGATTAACACAACTGGCTGATTAGTATACTGTGCCAAGTCACAAACTAACAACATAGTTGGCACAACACTCTAATTCAAAATGTGAATGGATGGTTTGTGGAACAGTTTTATGCTAACAATCCCAGCCAAAAAAATAAACAGAAGCATTCTTAGTAGGATCCATTTGTTTACAACTCTTGTTATTGTCGATGTTAACATTTTCTTCAATATCAAATTTGTGTTTAAAATAAGAGGTAATATCAAGGCAATAACATCAAGGCAAATAGCATCTACATTTAATTAATTTGCTAGATAACTGCCTGACATAGTTCTACATTTTGATTAATGTAGTGATTAATTTCCAAGATACGGACAATATTTAAATATTTAAATACTTGGAGGAAGTTCCTAAATTAAGATATATCTGACTTTTAACACAGATCAGTGTTCTAAGATTTGCTATAATTAAGTTTATTATCTGGTTCTTATTGGTACCTCTTACACCACTTTTTCCATTATAATCTATACTGGTACTAAGAATTTATCTTGTCCTATGTACAGTATCACACAGTGATCAACAGACGCTTATCAGAAGTTCAGAAAAATGGAGAGAAGGCTAAGAGACCTGTTCCAGTGCAGTTCCCAAGCAGAAGCTATTAAAAGTGTGCTTCCTTTATAGAAGACAAGCAATTAGCAATAGCACCATCCACCCCAAATCTCACCAGTCCTCTTTTTAAAACCTTCTAAATTGGTGGCAATCACAGCCACCTAATTAACAGCCATTACACCATGGTAGCAGTGAATTCCATAGTTGAACTATGTGCTGTGTGCAGTAGTAGTTTCTTTTATTGGTATTTAATGTCTCTGCATTTCATTTCAACTGATGACTGCAAGATCTAACTTTCTGGAAGAGTACTTTTTTTAAAAAAAAAAAGTATGTCTCCGTTTTCCACATGTAAGATCTCATATACTTCTATCATATTTCCCATTAGACTCTTCCTTTCTAACCTAAAAACAAACAAACCTGTATTTCACCCTAGGAGAGCTAGCGCAGCACCCAAATCGTTGGATTGTCCTGTTCTGTAACTTTTTCAGATTTACAATCTATGAAAACAGGGAGGAACAGACTTCAACTGAATTATCCATCTCATTCTATAATTGTGGATAGCCAGGTTTTGTTCTAAATGTGGAATACCTTTATATTTCTTGCACACAGATCAAAGCAGTTTTAAGAAGTAGTATTAATTGGCTGTTTGCTTTGCTATTCATACATTATGAGGTCTAAGGTAACTTCAAAGCTGACATTATGTATAAACGTTCATAACAGAAGAAACGAAGTTTTTTCTTTCTCTTTCACACATGTCCACAGCTTATATTACAATAGTAATCCTCAATACTTGGGATTTAGTTTTTAATTATAAATACCAAAACATCCTATATACTTTTTTTTAAAAAAAGAACAAAATACTTTAATATGTCCTTTGTGAGTCTGATTTTCAATTGTTACATTTATCAGGAATAGGGAGAAGAACTATTTTTTAATGTTTTCCAATTCCCTGAATTACAAGACACCAATGTGTGTTCTTTGCCACCTTTATCATAAATGTATCTGTCAAACTTTCTTGGGGCAAAGATAATGAGATACAGGAACTTTCTTAGGGCAGGAATTGGCATCATTAAAACCCAAAGATGAACCTAATCTGTTTAGTTCTGAGGAAGATACTGATCCAAGAATTTTCATTGCCAGACTAACACTGCTCCTGAGATCGGCATGACAAGACTAATCTCCAGAAAATGCTCAACTGTTACCTTCTCCAGAACTTAAGTCTTCTCATAGCAACTTTCGCAGCACCAAGGATGCTGGAATCTGTTACTGTCTGACTTGAGACATGGATTCTTTGAAATGCCAGCCTCTGTATATAAATCAAAAACCATCATCCTAAGAACTCTTGGAAAAAACTACTCCGAATCAAGTTGAACAATTCCCCAACAACTATTATATAACATTTAGGAAGGGAGAAAATTAAAGGAAGGGTCCTACAGCTCAGTGTGACCTTTACTAATCCAATGTCCTTGCAACTGAATTGCAATGAATCATATTATGCAGATTCTTCCTTGCAGTCCTTGAATTTTAATTGGACAGCTGCTAGGCTTCCAACTGGACAGTTCCTTCTAATGCGCTTGATCTGATTTGATGCTAACATATGCTTTACAGATGATGAATGTGGACAAAATGATACTCTCACAAAATTGAACACTAAAGTATATATTGAAATATGGTTTTATTATGGTGTACTGTTCTTTAAAATTGAGACCTCCTTACAGTGCTTCCATTACTAAATGTTAGGAAAGGCAAAGAGATCAAATCTGTCATTATGTCAGCCTCATAAAAGACCCTTTGAAGCTCAAAATTCTAGTAGAAATTGAAATAGGAATACTAGTTTCCTGATGTGTAACTTTATTAGATTACTAAGCACAGAACTCAAATGGTCTGTAACAGGATTCCTTATAAATCAAAGACAATATTTCCTTAAGATTTCAATATAGAAAAAGTATTGATTTTTAATAACTAATATTATTATTTTTTAAATTTATTAAATTAAAAATTATTATTAGAGAACATGGAACAAATAAGGGGTTTTCCCTATATAAATAGCTTAACTTCCTTGTCCATGTTAAGATAACCCAAGACTAAAAATAATTATTAACTTATGTTATTTATGGCAGTGTCGAATCTTAAATGTATGTATAGTTATTTTACAATCATTTTGTATAAAAGAAAAAAGATGTTTCAAAAATTATCAGGTTCATGGTAAATAGACTATGCACAAATGAATCATATCTCTGTTTTATATATTTGCTGAATTATAAAAAAATGCAATAACAAAGCCAATACTGAAATATTGTATTTTCTGTTATAAAAGGTCAACAAGTTTACAGCTCTCAACAAGAGCTGAGGTGGTGCAGTGGTTAAATGCTGCGACTGCAGGCTGACTGCTAGTTCAGCAGTTCAGCTGTTCAAATCTCACCAGGCTCAAGGTTGACTCAGCCTTCCATCCTTCCGAGGTGGGTAAAATGAGGACCCAGATTGTTGGGGGCAATATGCTGAACTTTGTAAACCGCTTAGAGAGGGCTGTAAAGCACTATGAAGCGGTAAGTAAAGTGCTATAAAGTGCTATATATGTTTTTTACAATGTTTTCTTTTTGAGTTTCAGTCAGAAATGTGAGGTGCTATTCGGCAACTGAGATTATAATCCTATCTCCATTTACCTACCAAGAAGATACACACAGATTTGTGGCATAATCTAACCTGTGAATACTGTTAATTCTTCCATGGGGTCCCAAACCTTTCATAATGAGGACCTTTGGTACTGCAGAAAATTGGCAACCTCCCTTCACAAGGAGATTATCATACAAGATGTTTGACAGCGCAGGGGCTGGTTGTAGGTGGCACATACACATACATTCTCAGCTTCTGAGAACACATATTAACATTACTGCCTGGGATGGGATTTCATTCTTTTGGAAAAGGCACTAACTTGTTTTGAGGAAAGTAAATGATAATAAGGGCAAAGATTATTAAGATTATTTTATAGGACCATAAAAGTTTCCACTTCAAAATAACCCTTGGCACCACACTTCAATGCCAACCTCAAATATTGTATCCATAATGAAAGTCAAGAGTTAATTAAGAGCCGGTCTATAATTCTAGAACACATTTATAATCATAACACAAGGGCTCTGATCTTACATGCTGACAATGCAATAAATTCAACATTTTTTGCAAGGATAGTTTTGTAGGGCTGACTTTCTTAACTGTTTTTTAGCATAACTGGAAATGTACCCCTTAACAAGGAACAACTCTAGTTCTTGTACTTCTTTTGGCATGTAAGATTCCTCATTTTGGCAAAGTTAACAACATGCTACTTTAATGCTGTTTTGAAATCTGTTTTGCAATTTCTTAAGTTTTCTTCCACTGTGTAACAGTCTCCTGTGTTTTTTTTTTTACCATATTTCTTTCAAATTTCTGTTGTTCTTATTTATTGAATAGGAGGGTGCTGCTATTAGTGTAATTACTTCCCATCGTGCTATACATCTTCCTCTCATTCTGAAGCTTCCATCACCGCACATATATCCTAATCAGAAAAAGTCTCAGGAAGTATTTGGGGGAAATTTAAGTATGGGAAGCCAAAGAAGCTCTGGAGAGATTCTGAAGATATGATATCCTTGCCCTACTTCAGGAACTCTTCATTTCACTTTTGAGAATTTTATCTAACTTGTTGTATTCCCTTTTGAATTGATTTCTGAAAGGTAATATTATTTCATGAGACTAAATGAGAATTGCCGAACAATCCAGAATAATTTTTCGACACAACACTAATTATTTTGTGACACTGAAAGTGGTCTTGAATGTGCTTATTGTTTAGGCAAGAAATCTTGCCTCATCGATCATTTCAAAAAACATTGAGTTAAGAATATCTCTAATTGCTTGCATTCTTTTAAAGTGCAAACCTATAAACCAATGACACAATTGCTAAATGAAATTATTTACAAATCAATTTGATATTCTTTTGGGGTATTGTTTTTACCCAGTAAATCATTGGCAGAGTCACCCAGGAGAATAGGAGTGGAATGGGTTAAAATACAACACAAACAATCTTATATGAAATTACTGTTCGTCTATCACACAATGATGTGATGGTAATGTGGAATAATGTGATAGTAATATGATAGCTGCATGTGTTTTTGTCCCCCATTTTGCATGTGCAGCTCATCCATGTGAAATCACATATTTCTATATATAAGCTGGAAACTTCTGTTTCATCATTAAATGTTAAATGGATAAGTGCCTGCACCAAAAATGACAAATTGAATTGAAAAGGTTTATTTTTTCATTATGACTACTTTTATTCACCAAAATATAGAACTTAATATAGTTAGAGCTTCATAGTTGGACAATTTCACTTCATCTCGCCTATCTATTGATTTATAACATTGCAAATTATAATTAGACATATCACATTCAGTTGTAGGGGCCATTGTAGTCCAAAAATGCTTAAACTTGTCAGGAAAATTTTGAAGAATAAAAACCAAAAAACCAAAATTTGTGCTTCCTGAACAGACTGCAATCGGAACAAAATAGTTTCTGCTAGCTGTATAGTTTATATTTTTCTATTTAACTTTGCTTTGAGTGTGTCAATTACCAATGAGTTAGTTGCAGACTTAATTATCTTCCTAATTTTCAAGAGCCCTGTTCCACTGATAAGCATCTTTGGTGTATACAGTCTGGATCAGCCATTGCTGCTCCATCAACTGATATTGAATTAAAAGGACAATAAATCCTATTTGGCAACCTGGTCTAAAATAATGGAGACCATTTGGCAGCAAAGGCTGAACTGTAATTCAAGCTCATCTCCTCTGACAACTGGAGAGGGACACACATGGCTGCAAAGCTCATTTTGGAGTTTGAAAGCTATTAAACATCTTTTGCTGGCTTTGACACCAAGTGGTGCAATGCCAGAACTTCAGTGCCAAGGGATACCCAAAGAGAAGGCATATGGACTGACTTCAATTCTGCTGAAGAATTCAATTGCATTTATGAAAGGGGAAAAATGTGTGTTTCTCTTTATTAAAATTGCCAGCTCATTTCAAAGGAAGGTTAATGATATGCAAATGTTACTTAATATATGTGGTAATAAGCTACAGTAAACCACTACAATCATTGAGATTGTATATGTATGAAGCAAAAGCAATCTGAAACATTTTTCAACAGCTCTCCACAGTGTATTTCTGGCTCCTTGAGCTATATATCTCCTTCTTAACTCCATCATGAAATAATTTTGGTTCCCTGGATTTTTTTTTCTTAGTATACGTGCAGGAACAGATGGGCTTAAATTGAGGACAGTGAGATAAATACTATAGCCTTACCAGGAAAGGTTACTTAGCCTTCGTTTACAATTTCCCAACTTAGCATCCTCCAGAGTTGTAAGTATAAGGTTAGGACTATAGGTTTATAGGTCGATTTATGCCTGTTCAAAATTACAATGGCATATGAAAAAGGGGACTTACAACCTGGATTTGAAGTTCTGATGGTTGGGCCCTCTTTATAGTCACGTGACCAAATTTTGGGCATTTGGCAGCATGATTGCATTTATGGACATCTGCAATGCCCTGCAGTCAGGTGACCCATTTTATGATGGTTTTGCCGTCATAAAGCACTTCAGGTTTTCGGCAAAAATGTGCCCAAAGCGAATCATTCATTCACTTAACAACCATTGTGTTTACTTAACAACCAACACATTTGCTTAATGACTGATGCAAAAAAAAGTAAAATCAGGTCAGTCACATGATCGGCCTGTTTTACAATGGGCCCAACATATAACCATATAAAGCGCAGGCTCCCTTATGGTTGTAGGTCAAGGACTATTGGTTCAACAAAAATGCAGGAAGCTCTAGACTGCAGAAAAGATACATAGGATATTTAATTACTGATACTTAATTTCAGGTTTTTATATTCCAGATTGGCAACCCTAGGAAAGATCCTGGCAGATTCCAGTACAGGTGACAGAATCAATAAGATAACATTGTAACATTCATTAATGTTTTATTTGAAATTTTACCTTTAAAAACTGAGCTTACAGCAAACGATTCATGGATAAACCGACCCTCAAATATTTAACCAAAATACTACCGATGGATAAGAGAACCTTTGAAATTTTCATAATTTTAATTTTCATAATTATCTTATACATGGGTGATGCATTTTTCATAGTATTTTGGATAAAAATGTGAGGGTTGGTTTATTCAGATGGGCTTATCTGTGGGTATATACAGTATGTGCGCCGCAATGGAAACTGGGATACCATAAGTACTAGTCCCACCCGACATATGAAAACTGGCTGGTGACATTGGGTCACTCCGGTGGGTTGCTCCTGGTTCGGCCCAGTTCTTAAAACCAGTAGCGCGGGTGGTGGGTGGGCAGAGCCTCCGGAATGCTGTTGCGCATGCGCAGAAGTGTTGCATGCATGCAAACGTGCGTGTGGAAACCAGTAGTAAAGGGTTTTAGAACCCACTACTGGGTCACTCCCTGACCCTTGAGTTAGTCATAAAAATAACAAAGGTGGGATATAAATAAATAAATGCTTTAGAAAAAGTACCACCGTGTGTGTGTCTATACACACACACACACACACACACACACACACACACACACACACACACATACATACATACATATACATACATACACACACACATACACACACACACACTCCCATTTACATATAAGCCAAACTCCAATTGTGGATTTATTTTGGTACCTAAAATTCTCCGCTTATCTGCATGTATATACAATCTGTCTGTCATCTATCTTCTTAACCAGTGGTTAAATTAAGTCATCGGGATAGAAATCAGAGAAATGTGAGTTATAGTCCTGTGTTGGGTACAAAACTAACTAGGTGATCTGGGGTCAGAAATTTTCTCTCAGCCCTAGGAAGGAGTCAATATCAAACCATTTCTGAAAGATCTTGCCAAGAAAATTGCAGCGACTAATCTAGGCACTTGCCAAGAGTCAAAAACTGATCCAAAGGCATTATCATCTCCACCCATCCATCCATGTATCACAGGAGATGGATCCATTTTTTGCACCAGCAAAACACTAGGCCAGGGGTGTCAAACTCATGTCATCATGGCGGCGTCACATAGTGTATTGGGACTTTATCCCCCTTCGCCAGGGGTGAAATCCAGCAGGTTCTAACATGTTCTGGAGAACCGGTAGCGGAAATTTTGAGTAGTTCGCAAAACTAGCAAATACCACCTCTGGCTGGCCCCAGAGTGGGGTGGGAATGGAGATTTTGCAGTATCCTTCCCCTGCCACGCCCACCAAGCTGGTAGTAAAAAAAAATTTGATTTCACCACTGCCCTTCGCTAAACTGGGTGCGGGCTTGGCCAGTGTGTGACACATCCGGCCCGTGGGCCGGCAGTTTCACAGCCCTGCACTAGGCTATATATCTAATCTTCTGTTATAGTCCTGCTAAGCAAAAACTTCTTCAGGGTCTGAATATAAAGCCAACAACGGTGAAGCCTTATTCCAAACACAAAGTGGGAAGAAAGAAATTCCCTAACAGTAAATCCAACAGAAACAGGAAAAATTCTAGGAGCCACAGCATTTTCACTCAGTTCAAAACCAATAAGAGAAGAAGCAAACATTTTCCAAGCAGGAAAATGGGGAATCACCAGCACAGGCTGGCAAAAGTATTTTGCAATTACATATTATAGTAAGCTCTTGTAGCTGTCATTTTTAATTTCTCCAGGGAGAATTAGTATGAGCTGTTTTCTGCTTTAGACTAGGTGCTATCAACTAGGAGATGTCAGGAGCAGAGGCAGATGTTTGGAGAACAGCTTAAATTCTTTGCAGCATGTTGCCAGGTTCAATTATAGAATGCAAACTAGTAATGATGGCACTTAGTCAAGGGAACTAATACCGCTGTCTTTCAAGACACTCTTCCTTAAGGTTCCTCGAAATGCTTTCAAATGATACATTTGAAAGCCACCTGATGGGGGAAATGTAAATGGAAACTATTTCTTTACACCACATAAATGGTGTATAGTTTCATTTAAGGCTTCCCAAATGCAATTTCCAAGAGAGAACAGGAGAAAAAAAATTAGCTTGTTTTGAGCAACCCACCCACCACCAATTTTTACCATCTCAGCTTAGAATCTCAAGGCAGAGCTATTTATCCCATTTATACAGAGAAAATGGATATATTTTGGATATATATAATTACACATGATTTTCCCATGTTCATTAAATCTTCCAGCACAGTTGTGTCCCATAACTGTTGCATAAAATGGCTCCTTGCAAAACCGTGTTACATTCACCAGAAGGGAAAGACGCTGGTGCCTATTTCAAGTAGAAAATAGCTCCTTGTAAACATTCTTAGCCATAAGCTTAAATTTAACATCATGTATATGTAAATGTTTTCTAACATCACCAGTAATGTGCATAGTAATTTCTATGTGAATACTTTAATATTCTGAAGTACTAAAGAAAAAACAAAGGTTGAAAAATCCAGATATTTTCTTTTGAATGTCTGTATCAATAGCCCAAGGTCACTCTAGTAATTTATTATTTGTTTATTCCCATCAAAAATGCTACAGATAATCCTCGGTTAACAACTACCTCATTCAGTGATCATTCTAAATTATAACGGCACTGAAAAAGTAGATTTACAACCTGCTCTTGAAGTAATGGCTGTTTGTAGCATCCCTATGGGTCATATCAGTGTGATTCAGGCACTTTGCAACTGGTATATATTGATGGCAGTCCCGCATCCAGCGGTCACATGATCACCATTAATCTACTCTCAATTCCTCATAATGACAAAGTGAAAACAGAATTTTAGAAATGTTTGTAAATTTATTTTAAAAAAATAAATATCACATTGGCATACAGTGTAGATTAATGAGAAAAAAATGAATTTCAACAACTGTAGAATCAGGCTGCAGCATAACAAAATTGACAAAAGTGAAGGGAGACAATACTTTCTGAGTGCAGTTATAATATATAGTAGTGGCCAAAATTGTGGAAACCTTTTGGGAAAAATTGTTCATTATTTTTGAGGTTTGATGGCGAATAACACCACTTTTTTTGGAGCGATACCATAAAATTATATATTAATGGAGAGATAATTTTATCAAGAATGTAATGCAATAAGTTTTATGAAGGATTTGCTATTAGAACAGCAGTTATAAAGAAGAAAAGTGAAACACGTAGAAAAAACGAGATATACAAAAATTATCACGTCAGTTAATACTTAGTTGAGTAACCTTTAGCATGAATTATGGCCTTACAACGTCTTCCCATGGAGTGAACCAAGTCTTTTAGTTCTGCAGCTGTTATAATGTGAAACCAAGATTGAATGATTGCTTCTATTTACTGGGTTTTATTGCTGGGTCGCTTCTGACTAACAAGTTTCTTTAGTCGGCTCCATAGATTTTCAATTGGGTTAAGGTCTGGGCTATTCCAGGCATTCCAGCAGTGGAATAGGATTATCTTGAAACCACTTTTTGCACACAGCAGCAACATGACATGGAGCTGAATCCTGTTGAAATATAAATGCTTCATTGTTTTGGAAAAGATCATGTGCGGAAGGCTTCAGTTTGGGCTCAAGTACCATATTTTTCAGAGTATAAGACTCTCTGGACTATAAGACGTACCTACCATTTTTGTGGAGGAAAACAAGAAAAAAAATTCTGCCTTTGCCTCCCAGCATCCATCTGGTATTCATCTGGCCCATTCGTTGCAGCCCGTTCAGTGCTGCCGCCACCCATTCGGCACTGCTGCCCATTCACCGCAGCCCATTCC
This sequence comes from Diadophis punctatus similis, assembly GCA_023053685.1. Lineage (NCBI taxonomy): Eukaryota > Metazoa > Chordata > Lepidosauria > Squamata > Dipsadidae > Diadophis > Diadophis punctatus. Next base: position 54,835,637 of record JALIGW010000003.1, read on the forward strand.
CCACCACCCATTGGCTGCTGCTGCCTGTTCACCACCACTGCGGCCCATTTGGCATGGCCCATTCACCACCGCCTGTTTGCCGCCGCCTGTTTGCCGCCGCTGATCCCTGCTGCCTGGAACTGGCCAAAAATGTGACATGCGGAAGACAAAAACGGGGCTTGCGGAGGCCAAAAATGCAACACGCGGAGGCCAAAAACGGCTAAAGTATGGGGGCTGGCGGGTGGGCGGGGCTTCAGCAACATTCGGTGTATAAGACGCATCGCAATTTTCACCCACTTTTGGGGGGGTGCTTCTTATACTCCGAAAAACACGGTATTTCATTAATGTATTTTTGGCCATTTACATTCCCATTAATCACACAAATTCTGCCCACACCTTTTGATGTCATACAATCCCAGATCATAACACTGACTGGGTGTTTCACGGTACATCTAATGCAATCAGGATGCAAATCTTCTCCGATTCTTCTCCTTACGTATTTTATGCCATCACTACCAAACAGAGATATCTTGGTCTCATCACTCCAAATAACAGTCCCATTGTTCCTCTGTCCAGGTAACATGGGTTTTAGCCCAGTTTAGTCTTTTCAACCTTTGTTTGAGAGATAAAAGTGGCTTTTTTGTGGAATTCTAGATTTTAGGCCAAATTCCTGCAGTCTGTGCCAAACAGTCCTTGCAGTCAACTTCACATTGCATTGTGCCATTTCATGTTGTATACACCCAGATGATTTTCTTCGGTCACGTAGGCACAGTCTCTTAATTATTCTGTCATCACTTGCTGTTGTGCACCTTTTCCTGCCTTTACCAGTGTGGTTTTGTAGTGACTGAGTCTCCTTATACCTCTTCAAAAACTTAGAAATGCCACCTTTGGTTAAGTTTCCACCAATTTTTCTTCTAATTTCATTATAACTGTAGCCTTATTCACTTAATAATACTATTTTATATCATTTTCTGGGTGACCAGTCAACTCTTTGCACCATTACTTTAATTTTATTACGTTTTACAAGCTCACTAAATGAAAGAACACAAAAAACCCCAACCAACTTGATAACGATCACATAACACACTGACAAATGTCCTCCTCTCAGCTTTAATGCATGACATCAATAACTGAATCCTACTGTGATCTGATTGGCTCATTGCCAAAACAAGATGACACCTGATTGGCTCTCTAAATACTCATTGCTCATTGGCTACAATCAGATGAAGGAAAGCTACCTGATATCAACCTAAGCAAGTTGTGCTTCCCTTTTCTGGTTATTTGGCTATAACTTTTCACAGAATACAGATAATTGAACAAACTTTGTTGCATTAAATTCTTGATTAAATTATCTTTCCATTGATATATAATTTTATGGTACTACTCCAAAAAAGTGGTGTTATTAGCCATCAAACCTCAAAAATACACTTTTCCCAAAAGATTTCCACAATTTTGGCCACTACTATGATTTCCTTTTGTTCTGTTGTTCCTGAGAAAGCAGCCTGAGCTTCATGAAAGTTATTTCTGGAAAAACCTGGTATAAGTTCCAATGATATCCAGAAATGTATTTGTGGTTCTTAAAAAGTTTTGTCTTCTTTTCTGTCGAGTTTTATTGATGAAAGCTATGTTGATTTTATGCAGTGCCACTATAGATTTATACAACATATAAATAAGAAAGAATATTTAAAAGAGATCCCACATTTACAACTCTTGTCAACTTGAAGTTGGAGGGAAAAAAAGATGGATGTCAACTATGTTGAGATTTCCCAGTCATAGCACAGTACTGAGAAAGTGCAATGAAGGGACAAATGTGCTATCTCAAAGAGGCAACAGAAGTTGATATAAGAACTACAGCATTACCACCATTAAATTACATCATACTCTGCTACTGTGAAGGAAACAATTTCATTACAACTTTCATGTGAACAGTGGTACTGATACTAGACTCTTTGGAATAAGTGTATGCCAATCTATGGAAAATAAGTTTGCATGTAGGTCTTCAACTCATAATAAATTATATATATTTCCCCTTCTCTCAAATGTTCAGAAATATTATTGCTTTTTTCAGACAGAATTGAAAAATGCTATATTAAATACTGCTAGTGACACCCGCAAGAGTTATCCAGCAAAATCTTGGTAATTTGAAACACTAAAATCAATATCTCTTACTACAGAGCAAAGATGCATATTGTAGGTTGATATTCTTCCTGCTATGATTTCTAAAATCTATTTCCTTTCTTTCTCTCTCCATCATCCCCATTCCCTTGCCTCTGTCCCACTGTGTTTATTCCTTTCCTAATGCAAGTACTCTTTTATCTTATCTGGTTTTTCCTGCAGCTGCTGAAGGAAGAAGGAAATCTGTTAATATGTGTGTTTTTGTGTGTGTAAAAGAGAGAGAGAGAGATTCAGAGTTTGTCTGACAGAGAATGGTTTTTTCTGTTTATATGAAAATGGGAATCCATGAATCTTCTAAATGGGGTCCCTTACAATGCAGTTAGTTAATTTTCACCAATGGTTATTAATTCAATTAAATGAATTGACTCTTTCATCCCATTATTTCCCTGTTTTGAAGAGCCTCTGACTCTTATATACTCAACAAAAATCTTGATGTTGCAATGTGTAGCCAGGACAAAATTTCTGTCTAAATATTTGCCTAAATAGCTGACAAGTCAATTACACCGCACATAGTCCAGACAGGGCACTTGAATTCCTGTTTAATTGTGATAATTTGCATCATCTATATCAATGTATGTCATTTACATAATGATGTCATGAAGCAAATGGCAGAAATTGAGGCAAATAACATACTTCTTAATTTAACCGACATTCAGGAATAACAGGCACATACAACCTCCTCCCAAAGCCTATTTAATTGAGATTTTACTGCAAATGCCTGTACTTATATAATGTAGATCCCATGATAGTGTAATTCACTTCTAAAGTAGAGTTTTGCTTCTCAGGAAGAATCTCTCATATATGCATACGTTTAAGACCAAGTTAGATATTTTTAGGGAAGTTTTCATTTTCTACAGTGGCACTTGTTTCTTAACTAGACTGTATCATCTGCCCATTTCTCTATTTCTCCTCCTTTATCTCCAATCTGCTTACACTTCTATAGATTTTAAAAAATAAGTGCAGTCTCAAATGAATATTAAACAATAGTTCTTTAAAATTCATATTCCAAATGATGGAAACTTTCACTGACTGCCTCATGGTTTTTCTCTCACCTGGTATAATTACTTTGTTGGAACATGTTATATACCTTTACATACATGATATGCTTTATAGGATTCATAGATAGACAAGAATATGTATTTACAGAGTACATTTTCTTTGGGGTTGCAGATCAAGCTAAACGGTACTGAATAGCTGCTATACCATTATCTTAAGAATTGTTTGAAGAGCTTAGGAGTCACAGCTGGATCCACAGCCTTTGCTTTCCCCTTTATTATGGCTATTGTGAATGTATCAATACACAGCTCCGATGGGCTACAGCAAAAGAGATAATTATAGATACAACAATATTGAGAATTGCTGCTGTTTCATAACAGTAGAAGGATTTAGGTCCTATCTTTTAGCATAAAATACTATCACTGACCTTGCTAGTGTGTGTGTGCGTTTTTTTTTAGCTTGTATAGCTGTGCATCAGCCTGTAGGAAAGTGAAATAAGGTTTTCAAAGTGAGTTATGCATTAAGGGCTTAATCATGAATAATGCTGAATACATCCCTTGACTTTTATGAGATGTTTCAAATTTCACAGGTTCATGCATTTACCACTACACAGTTCATTATGATTAGTTATTAGAAAGATTTGATGAGATTGGCCTGCTAGGTCATTATGTAACAGTGATACCTAGTACCTTTAAATAGTGTGATCACCACTAAACCAACCTTCTTGTTCAAATTGCCACAACTGCCATCTGGCTACAAGCACTGCATTTGGTAGAAAGGAGTTTGAGAAGCTGGTGAGAATATACTGTATATGTGAATGTCTTGGAGGTCTCTATTTATTAGGTGGCCATTCTAATGCATGGGTTAACCCCTGCTTTTGCAATGAAATCCGCCTTGCTACTAATTTTTCTAGCCCAGTCAAGCTTTCGCTCACAAAGGCAGCTTCTGTTAGCAAAAGGCCAAAGTGAATGAAAACCCAGGGAAATTTTGCATAGGAGTTTGGCAAGGGGAGTGAGTGGTGAGGCTGGAAGCAATCTCACCAGTAAGGGAAGCATCACTGTCATTGGCAAGATGTTTCTCTTCTTGCCTGAAGAGGACCCATACCTATTGGAAGGGGAAGCGAAGAGGCTTGAGGAGAGAATTTTTATGCTATGTATCCAGGAAAATGAGAAGGATAGCTGAAGCTGTCCAGGAGGAGAGAAGAAATGAAAATATCTCAGAACATGAAAAGAAAACCCTCCCTTTGGCTGAGGGAAACCCAAAGACGCATGTGACCCATAGAGGCAGAAGAATCAGGAGGCAACCCAGTACCAGTGGAGCTCAGGAACTAGTACCAAAGCTCACTTTCTAGAGGATAAGCCACAGATACCTAAGCAAACCTTGCCATGTAGCATTGTAGAGGGCCCCTGTGGACTGAAGAAAGCCAAGAGACACTTTGGGGGAAAAAGTGAAAAAATGTCAGGGTGGTAGGCAATTCCCTGTTGAGAAAAGTATGAATATACTGAATGTGACAGAGATTCATGGCTCACTAACAGCATTTTGAATTGAACCTGGAGCAAAGAACTGAACCCCGAACCTAGTGCTGATCTAGGTACATGCCTAATTGGTCTGTTTGCCATATTTTGCATCATCTGAAGCTTTTGTATCAGGGGTGAAATGCTACTGGTTCAGGCCAGTTCACCTGAACTGGTAGTAAAAATGCTACCGGTTTGCCTGAACCGGTAGTAAAAAAAATATTTTAAAAAAGTAAAAAAAAAAAGGTTCCTACAATCAGCTGTGACAATCAGCTGTGCCGCGCAATTGTCGGAAGCTTTTTAAAAAAAATTTAAAGCATTTTTTACTACTGGTTCTGATGAATAGGCAGTAAAATACTTTTAAAATGTTAAAAAAAGATTCCGGCATTCGCGGACACAGCTGATGTCACAGCTGATCGTTGGAACTTTTTAAAAACTTTTTTTTAGCATTTTTAACTACCGGTGAACCAGTAGTTAAAAAATGCAAAAAAAGGTTTTTTAAAAAAGTTGGCCACACCCACCCAGTCACATGACCCCCACCAAGCCATGCCCACAGAACTGGTAGGGGAAATTTTTGAATTTCACCACTGTTTTGTATGCTCTTCTATAATAGCCCTATGTAGAGTGCTTTATAGTAATATATGTGGGAGTGGCTAGAATGGGAGTGACTGATCCAGGAATGGGTTCAACTGACACATAATCCAGTTGCACAAAAGCCTTTCTAGCCAGGACTTCCACCAACAAATAGGGCAGGAATTATGAGTCCAGAAGGACACCAAATTGCATACCAGGTCTGTCTGGGGCAGTGTCACTCTAACCAGAACTAATGATGGTAAAAATGTGAAGTCAAGGCCACTCAATCAATCAATTTTTATTACAATCACAGACCAGCATTACAAAGAAAAACATTAAAACCAATAATAATAAAAATAAAAATAAAACAGACAAAATAATATATTTTGATTAGTGGTGGATTATCAGTGGGAAATTGGAGCCTGTGTAATTTTGCAATGAGTATAACCAACTATTTCCTGTTGATCTGATAACAGTAGTTGCACATAAAAGAGATCAGTATTTCCTGAGTATTTTATTAGGTGAGATAGGCTGAAAACTATTGTTCCTCTCCTAACTCTCATAGTCTCCAGGCTCTGACAGAGGAAGTAAACAGTATCATTTACTTCACCTGGGAAAAGAATATTATGGTGGAGTTAAGAGAATGGATAGTTTGGAATCCCTGAAGGGTAGGAACTCACAGAGACGTGACACTTCCTGAAATCTCCAGAGATATTTTTCAATATCAGAGTAGCAATACAGAAACTTCTCTGATCAGCTGAGGGAAATTTTGGTACCTTGTGCCGGACAGATATGCATATGGCTATCAGCAGCATGCCGATGGCACCTCACCCCATTATTTATAGAGATGAACTAAGCACACATAAGATAGCAATCTCCAAATATCTGAACTACTCTCCCAAAGAAGAAGAGAGAGTGGATTTATGTTCTTGTGTCCCAAAGGGTAGACGAGAACCTGTGGGTTAAAACAATGAGGCAGTAGTTTCACACAGAATGCCAGGAAGAACTTTGTGACTATGCAAATGATCAGCCAGTGCAACAGGGTGCTGTATAAAGTGGTGATTTCTCCTTCTAATTTAGTCTGGATTTCATCTGTCGGAGATGTTCTATCTAGCCTAACCTACATTGAGCAGGGGGTTGAACTAGATTACTTCCAAATTATTGGAATGAAATTATATGCTTCAATAATATCCAAATAAAATTAGCTTTAAAAAAAAATTGAAACCAACAAATGTAAGTATTTATTTCCCTCTTATAAACAGCTCACTGAGTGACACCAAGAAGCTATCACACCCAAGAGTCTACTTTCAATATATATAAAATCTGGAAGATTGTAATGGAAGAGTAAGACAATAGAACAGATATTTCAGTTTCATTTTAGTTTTCAGTAGCACAATATACCTTAGCATGTCTTTGATAAAAGGATTTATTCTTCGTTAAATTTAAGTTATGCTTCAAAAAAATCTAAGATGGCGGCGCCTTGTTCGGCTGCATTGCTGAACCGCTCTATAGATGATGCACTTTCTTGTGTGCTTCATCTTAGTTTGGCATACTTGGAGGAAAAGAATACTCATGTGCAAATGTTGTTTGTTGATTTTAGTTCACCGTTCAACACAATAATTCCTCAGCATTAGGTGAACAAATTGGGCCTATTAGATTTTTACTTCTTTATGTAACTGGATACTTGATTTCTTAATTGATTGGCCCCAGTTTGGAAGCAAAGTTTCCAATTCCATCTCCTTGAGTACAGGTTCCCCACAGGGCTGTGTCTTGACTCCTTTACTGTTCACCTTACTGATCAGGGGCGGGTTGCTCACTTACCTTGCTACCGGTGCGCTGCGCACATCACGTTTCGTGCACGCTCACTACGCCCCCTCGTGCGATTTTGCTTCCGCACATGCGCGGAAGCAAAATTGCATCGAAATCTCGTGAGGGGACACACACACACACGTGATTTCGGTGCGCGGAAGCAAAAAATCACCAAAAAATTTGGGAAAAAAGATGGCGGCTCCTAGGGACCGGAAACCGACCGCACCGGGTCGGTAAACTCTTGATGACATCACCAGCCCACCGTACCGGTGCGATAGAGTGGACCGCACCGGTAGGAACCCACCACTGTTACTGACCCATGATTGCTATGCCAAGTCTGCTACGAATCATATTGTGAAGTATTCGGATGACACAGTAGTGGTGGGTCTTATCCAGGATGACAATGAAGATTCTTATAGGGAGGAGGTGAAGGCTTTGGTGGACTGGTACAATAAAAATAACCTGGTTTTGAATGTTAATAAAGCAAAGGAGACCATTGTTGATTTTAGAAAGAGCCAGCATAGTCATACTCCATTTTGTATCAAGGCTGCAGCTGTGGAGGTGGTCAATAATGTGTTAAGTATGTGGGGATGCAGATAACTAACAATTTTACTTGGTCTCTTCATATGTTTACTTTTAGTGAAGTGTGCAATAAAATTTCATTTTAATGTATGCTGATTAGTGTAGATGATAATAATCTATTTGATTCTATTCGATTTGATTCAGTTTAAAAAATGGGAAATCGTTTACTGATGTTATAATGGAAAGCAATACCCCCACAAATACTTTTTGTGACCCCAAACTCTTTCAGCCCTACATCTACATTTACACCTACATCTATCTTGATTTTAAGCTATGGTTCAAAGACGAGCTAGCAGAAAAAATAAGATTTTGCAGAGAATACAGTATGTATGAAGACTGAGCTATCAGGACTGCAAGACTTCAGACAATCATGAGATGGAAGCAAAAACCCTTAACTCTTTGCTGCCATCTACTAGTCTTTTTGTAGGTGGGATCTAGAAGCCCTCATAAAACATAGGATTAGAGGGAAGATATTAGGTTTTGGAAGAACACAAAACAGTCTCATGTAATTCCTTCAAAATTTCATTATTAACTAGTTCCCATTCCAGTTTTTATTTGTTAGTTATTAAGAATGCATAGATTTTTCTTCTAGTAATTTAAGCATGTTACCTAGTAAGGGCAGTGTTCTCAAGCTATAGAATTAATAATAGAACCCTTTACATGTAGTCCTTGACTTATAACTGGTCGCTTAGCAACCATTCAAAGTTATGACAGACCCTCATCCAAAAAGGTTCTTACAACCTAGATTTGAATTTCCAATAGCTGTCCCCTTCTGCACTCATATGATCGCATTTTAGGCCCTCAGAAATGACCTGTATTCAGCATCCTGATTTACAATGTTTTTTGCCAGAAACCTGCATTTACTTATGGTTTCCGCCCCAAAAAACTACTCAGAGCATGGGTTCACTTTATGACCATGGCATTTGTTTACAACTGTTGTGTTTGCCTAAATGACTGTCACAAAAAATCAGGTCAGTCATATGGGCACCTCGGTTTACAAAAATCATGATATACAATAACAATTCCAGGTTCCAAAACAGTCATGTGTCAAGAACTATCCATCTATTATATCTTCCCCTTTAAAATGCATCGTATCACTCTTTTAGCAACCTGAAGTCTAAGTCAGGTGCAATTTATTTAAACTCCTCATACCAGAGAATTGTAACAGACATTTTGACTTTACATTTTTACCAGCAAGGGTAAGTAATGTAAGAATATTACTATATGATAAAACAATTGAGTCATATGGCCTTTAAAACAACATAGCAAAAATTTGATGAGCAAAATTGGATTACATGCCCATATATAATTCTTCAATAGTATATGGAAGTACTCGTAGTTTCACAGCTGGTCTTTAGCTTTATTTTTTATCTTCCTGTTGGCCAATTATATAAAAAAATAGCATAATAGATTTTCACAAGATAAGATGTCCTTGGTTATTACAGGAGAAACATTACATTTTGATATATGATATTACATTCAAAAGGCAGGGAAACTAAATAATTTCATTCTGCTCAGATTAATGTTATCAACACAGCAGGAAATAACAACAATCAAGCTTTTTTACACCTTTTCCCCTCCCCCACCCCTTGGAAGTGATTAATTAAAAGAAAAAAAGTTAATCAAGATAAACTTCTGCCCCTGGTGAACATAGGACTGAAAGTTTATCATGTCTAAATATGTTTCTCATACATTTACTGCAAATTAGTTTTTGAAAGTGAATTTCAAGGTCTAGCGACTCCGAGGTTCACTAACTCAGTTTTCATTAAGTTTTCACAAATGATCTACTGTAGCATTATTCTTTTATAGTGCTGCAGATTTAGGACCCACTATGAAAAGCAATTATGCTGTCAGAAAAGTGTATTTTGACATTAAAAAATTGAAAGGTTTCAGAAAACTATTTATTTTCGTTCTCATTGGATGTGCATGTTGACAGTATAGTCAAAGAAAGCATTTTTCTGCAGCCCTTTTTTAGTGGTTGATTTGAATAATACCTCTGAGAGGAACTTAGAAAGCACCCATGGACAAATATTTGGGAAGAAGAAAGTACCACAACTGAGACAAACATAAATTGTGTTCCAAAAGTACTGTTCAACACAAAGTGGCCTGAACTTTCAAAAAGGAGCAACATTGCCACCAGAAATGTAAGATAAGTTTTCTTAAGACTGTTTATGGAATAATTCCTTTTTTTGACATTGGCTGATAAACATTGGTCAGCAAAGTATCTGTATTATAGTTTGAGAGGTGGGATGTGAACAAGGCAGGATCTTCTGTTTCAATCCATGATTGTGGTACGCAATCCAGAGTTGCTTTCTGTCAGATATGACACCAGTCCACAACTATATAAAATGTTATACTATAGGAAATGCTTGAACCTATTCCCTATTATCTCAACATATAATAGCATTTACCCATCAACCAATAATGATTGATAACCTTGTTTCCTCAAGCAAAAATTAATAAAAGCAGGTATAAAATATTCTCCCTGACAAATCAAAAACTGTCAAAATGTTATTTCCCCCCCATTTTTCTTATGATATATTTATAAAGCTAGAGAAAGGCAATTCCAATAAGATCAAGTTGATGTGCAAATTGGACCTTAACTCTTCCTCTTTTAAACATAACATGAAATTTGCATTCCAGAAGAAAATGAGCCCAACTGCGGATAATAGGGGGTCAAGTTGACCTTTTGATCAATAAATAAGGAACAGGGGATCAAAGAAAATTTTAAAAAATACTGTGCTTGGCATTTTGCTTATGTAACCATAAAGATGAACATAATTCTCTAAAAGATTAATGAGCTGTCTTTTATTTTCCAAATTATTATTTCATTTATTATAGTTTTCTTATTGATTGGTTTTCTAAAGTTTTCATTGTTAATAATATAATGAAGATGAAAGAAAAGGGCCTGATAAATTATCTTTAGCATAATCTTCATCCTGACAGAGAATTTGTCAGCATGAATAAAGTAAGAATGCGCTATATCAAATTTTGTGATACCACTTAAATTCAGCACAAAACAAATGTGGGTTCACTTGTGTTTCAAATCTATGACAGCAGGATATGGAATAATAAGCTTAAATCATCCCACTTGAACATCATAAATTGTAACAACAGTTCAACAGTGAAAGGACAACAAGGATTGCAAACAATTGCCCAAATTGCTTCTTTCAGTTCCAGGATTCCAATAAAAAATGTCTTTTAACAAAAAAACTTTTACTAATTGTCTTTCTTTTGAATGAGTCAAAATTGTTTCAAGGTTAGTGAGAGATTCCCTGGCAAAAGATTGATGCAAAGTGAAGGCTGCTGAACATCAACAGCTGACACAGGCTTCTGCAGGTACAAAATCACAGATGGTTGTATGTCATTAGAGTTATTGAATTCACAAAACTTTGCCAGGTTATGAAAAGTACTATTCAATGTGCTAGAATAATGATAGCTCTAGATTTGCCCCCCTCCCCCCCCCCCCCGAAATAAGTAAGCGTGATTTGATAATCAGAGTGTAAGTTCAGGAGAAAAAGATGCCTTCTAAATATTTCCCTCTGTTTGTACTGAAATAAAATTAAAACAATCTTCTGATTTCATGAATGGTAAACAGATCAGCTCACAAGTTCTGTGCAAATAAATACATACAGATGTTTTTGGAAGGGCCAACCTTAGAGAACAAATATCATACTTGTAGCATTTTCTTCTAGAAAACCAGCAGGTAATGTGATGCCTCAATAGTTCAACATGGCTTTATTGCTATTTATTCACTTCCAGCTCTTCACTGACTTGATGGGCATCATTTTGCCAAGCTTGTATGTCAGTAACAGCATCTTTTGAGTTACTGTAAGCTCATGGTTTGTGTCATCAGTATTTATTTGTTTAGCCAACTTCTAAAGCCATCTGCCTGCCAACAACTCTGGAATATTTATAAGGGTTAAAAGCAGATAAACCAATATTAAAAGGTGATCATACTGGGTTGGCATTATCTGTTGATATAATCTTGTGTATCTAAATACTGAGCAGTATTTTACACTATTTTATTGTTATCTTCAATAAGAGGTTCCTTAAGTCTTCCTTCCAATCAACAAAGTGGAAATCAGCATCTGAAGTTGTTAACGTTTCAGAAATGTGAATTCCAAATAATAAATGAATACATTTAAATAAATATTCCAACAGAAAAAGAGAGGGAGGAAAGGAGAGAGAGAGAGAGAGAGAGAGAGAGAGAGAGAGAGAGAGAGAGAGAGAGAGAGAGAGAGAGAGAGAGAGAGAGAGAGAGAGAGATGTGCATACTGGCTTTGATCTGATCTAATAGTTAATTTAATGATTTGATATGAGTGATTTGAATGATTAAGAGATGCTGAAGGCATTCAATTTTATCTCTCCCTTTCATTTAAATAATAAAAGGCTGTGAAAGTATTTGACAGTTGCCTAAATAGAGTGATTGACTGAGGGCTAACAAATTCAAGTTGAATTCAGAAAAGACAAAATGTGGATAGGACCAGAGAATGAAGAAAGTGATCTATTTTGGAAAGAAGTTACTATTTCTGGGGAACAGGTACATAGTTTGAGGGTGGGGTTTTATTCCAGTCTATCAGTAAAAACAAAAATAATTTTAATGGCAAGAAAGGTTCCTGCTGAGCTGCAACCAGCGGTGGGTTGCTCCCGGTTCTTAGAACCGGTAGCGGCGATGGCAGGAGGTTCCGCCCTCCCGCCCAGGAGGCTTCTGCGCATGCGCAGAAGTGTTGCGCACGAGTGCAAGTGCAAACCGGTGGCAAACTAATTCAGAACCCACCACTGGCTGCAACTAATGCATCAGCAATGATCCTACCTAGACTAGGGTAGCATGATTTCAATGAGCCATCTCCTAATGATCTCACAATTTGTTTATGACTAAGTGTTCTATTCTTAAACATTGTTTGGAAACTGCATTATACAGACTATTAAGTGAATCTGATAATAAAGCACTGGTCCTGATAGCACTCCTCAAGAAGTATTGTACTCACTTCAAATGGTTGACATTACTCTGTAAAGGTTAGGTTGGTGAATATTAACTGATTGGTATATTTTTAATAGCTTAGTACCTTGGTTAGTACATTAATAGATTAGTACAGCTTTTAATAGCTAACACACATCAGGTAGGCAAATCATAGAAGCCAGAACCACACAAATTTCAGAAAGGCATTTTTAATCACAATCCAGATCTTCCGAATCGTAAGGATCATTGCTAAGTAGATTTATGTTGAGCCAATTAAGGCAGAAAGATCCGGTCTATGTTGCATCTTCTCACACAAAGTGAACTCCAATTTTTCACCTGCTTCTCATATTCCCTCACAAATATTCCTTATCTCATATACCATATCTCACTTACAATGGGAAGTAACAGTAGTACAGTGTTTTTGGTGCCAGTCTCCCAAATTCTCAAGGCATGTACATCGTACAATTAGCTCCAACTCATTTTTAATAGACATTTAAGATATATATATAATCACTTACATATTCAGGTGTGTCTGTAGGAAGGGGATAAAAAGTCAAAATGGTATCACAACCATCTCAAAATCGTCAGTACTACATCATTGATGCTAGATTTCCCTTAGACTTAAGTTCTTATCTTGATAGTGTACTTTATAATTTTCAATAGTTAGACCCCACCAATATGAGTTTTGGCTCCTGACGACTGCCTGGTTTAATCCCTGCAGTTTTCTTGACAAGTTTTCAGAAGTGGCTTGTCATTGCCTCCTTCCCAGGGCTGAGACAGAATGGCTGGTCCAAGGTCACCCAGTTGGTTTTATGCTTAAGGCAGAACCAGAACTCATGGTCTCCCAGTTTGTAACCTGTACCTTAACCACTACACCAATCTAGCAATAAACCCTGGCAATTTTTATAGTCACTATAGCTAATATGATAATAAAATTTAAATTATAATCTATTAATGCTACTGAAGTGACAAATTATACATATTGCAAAAAACCCTAAAAAGTTATAACCACTTTATCTGCAAGTATCACAAGCACCATTTTTAAAAAACAAATATTCTCACTAATCTGGGACCAAGTGATTTACTGAAATTAAAATAGAACACACATCAAGGACAAAAAAATATTGTAAAAAATATTGTGAGCTAGAAGATGCTTTAAAGATGCTTTATCATGCAGGCAAACTCTTCTGATCAGAATCTTTGAAAAATGGAGAATTTGATGCACATGGAAATGACAATGGGATTCTCTTCAAATAGTTGCACAGAAATGATAGGAAAATGAATCGCCTATATCAGTGATGGCGAACCTATGGCACGCGTGCCACAGGTGGCACGCGGAGCCATATCTGCCGGCACGCGAGCCGTTGCCTAGCTCAGCTCCAGCGTGCATGTGTGCGCCGGCCAGCTGATTTTTGGCTTGCACGGAGGCTCTGGGAGGGTGTTTTTGGCTTCCGGAAGGCCTCCGGGGGGACGGGGGAGGGCGTTTTTGCCCTCCACAGGCTGCAGGGAAGCCTCTGGAGCCTGGGGAGGGTGAAAAATGGGCTTACGGGGCCCACCAGAAGTTGGGAAAGGGACATTTCCGGCCTCCAGAGGGCCTCTGGTGGAGCGGGGGAGGCCGTTTTCACCCTCCCCTGGCATTGAATTATGGGTATGGGCACTCACGCTTATGCAATAGCGCGCGCGCATGCACTTTCGGCACCCGAGGAAAAAAAGGTTCGCCATCACTGGCCTATATTTATTAATAGGTCTGAAACAAAGCTATTATGGTTCCCCACTAAACACATAAGTATAAATCACAATCCCTGTTGGTTAATCAAATTTACCATTAGTGTTTTTGTTGTTGTTGGGTTGTTGTTGTTTTGTTTTGTTTTTTGCAAGAGATGTAAATCTCTAGGGAGCCTTGACTTCTCCAGGCTGCCTAGTCACACTCTAATGTTGATAGCATTTGGGGATTTGTATATTCAATGAAGCAGGTTTTTTTGAAGGATGCATAGATTTAGATTTGCTACCTTAAGCATTATCTGTGGGCTGCTTTTTCATCCTCCCTATTAAACTTCCACATAGGATCCCTATACGTATTGCTTGCATCTAAAAAATGGTATTATTCAAATTCAAAGTAAATGGATGTCCTTTAATAGGATATGGATAAGATAAATTGACTGGTTGTGGGCACACAAATATCGTTATTATGGTTAGCCGTTATATAAAGAAATCAAACAAAAATAATATGGCTTCAATGATTAATAAGTTAATAGGTTATAAAAATATTTTAAATACAATTTATTTCTAATATTTATTTTTAAATTAAATTGTAATGCTTATAATACATTTTAACTTTTGTTACCAGGAATAATGGATCCTTATTTGATCAAACTCTGAACTGGCCAAGATCAGTCTTCGACAACACTCTGTTTCAAAATGTACAGATAAGGTTGTCTGCTAATGATATGTGTGCTTTGACTGGATTGCATTAGTGTTGGCATTCACTAGTAGGAGCTGTAAAACGCCACTTACTGTGATAGGGGATTCCCAAAAATGTTTGGATTCTGCTTTACAAATCTATATGTGTAGTGGAAAAGAGGAAAACTATCTTCTCTATTCTTTTCTAATCCCTCAAAGGTTTTTTGACCTAATTCAAATCATAACCTGAGAATGCTTTACTTGAATATCCCAGCAAATCACAGCTGATACCGTTATTCTCTTTGAATATGTTAAAGTACAAAATTTCATTTTTACTGTATTTAAAATAGTCAGTGTCAACCGACCAGATAAATTATTTATGATTATTATTTGCTGTTCCTGACAGAAATGTAAAAGTACCTATGTTTCTTGATACTCTGATCCTGTTTTGACTGAAGAAAATGAAAACTATTTAATGAGTTCTAATGTACACAAGCTCATAATCTTTACAAATCATATTTCCCCTAAAAGCCAATATTCACAATGAGTCAGGGACCACCATTATACATATGGCAGGGCCAGAAAATAGTTGAATCTGTACAAGAGATGATTTGCACAATAATTGAGTTTATGAGAGCCCCTTGAAATATATGCACATATAATATCCCTGGTCATGCACAGCCAATGATATCTGCAGAATTAATCTTTTTTTGTCTGTCCCTGCCAACTTTTGTGCTGGCATGCAGAAATCTTGCCTCTGTCAGTAGTTGAAAAAGTCCAACAATCCATGTCCAGGAACTTCAGCGGATTTATCAATTGGACCTTAATTTAACAGTTTCAGCATCCT
Source organism: Diadophis punctatus similis (assembly GCA_023053685.1). Classification (NCBI taxonomy): domain Eukaryota; kingdom Metazoa; phylum Chordata; class Lepidosauria; order Squamata; family Dipsadidae; genus Diadophis; species Diadophis punctatus. The sequence goes on from JALIGW010000003.1 coordinate 54,851,475, forward strand.
AAAAATTATTCACAGAGAACCAGCCCATCAGATCGATTTATCCAACTTTAAAATAATATGCTTTTTTTTTTGCTTTGCCCCTTTATATTTGATAAATGTCACAGCTTTTTCTCAAGCATCAGTGTAGCAGTAGGGGATCATTATCCTATGATAATGAATGCTTGATATTACTGGCATATCAGTAGCATACTGGTTAATTGTTATTTTTTTTAAAGCATTGATTGGGTATGCAGATCGAAGTCCCTGAAGCAAAATATGTGGATTAAGAGTGGGGAAGTAACTGGATATAAATACTTAATCCTTTAATTGATGTCCAGTCAAAAATTATTATTTGGAAACTTGAGATAAAAACAGACAAACATAAGATAAGATATTATTAGGCTGCTGGAGGTTTTTTATTTGAACTGAAAAAGCATTTTTTGACAAATTGCTTTACTGAAGAGAGTGTCCTGCTTAATTTATAAACTGATTTGCTCTTTCATACCTTTTCGCCCACCCAGAAGCCGGAGAAAAACTGATTGCATTTCTTTAAAAAAACCAAGAACTTTGTGTCCAACGCATGCTATGGGGACTCACTCCAGACTGGTCTCCTTACAGTTATGAACCTTATAATATTATATTAGCCTGAACATGCAGAGAAAAATACCAATTAATAGCTACATCAAAGCTCCATATAATGGAAGATTAATATTCAGAAAGCTTTTGATGCTGGGATCCAGAGGGATCCACAGATTGTGATCATAAAAGTCAAAACAAGGTCATGAAAGTTTCTGCTGGTCCTGAATGTGCAATGTGACCAGCATCTTGATGTTTTTGACCCTCACTCTACAAAGAATGCTTCTGGGATCTCTTATTGCTATTATATTCAATCATTTGTTTCCCATTGCTAAAGAAACAAAATATTAGTGTCAGTCAATGATTAGAACTGTATATCAGTCTAATAAAATAAATAAATATGACAGCAAACATACTAAAATCAGTGTGGCACTGGGAAAGCCATTTCTTTATAGTATTGTGAGTAGAATACTATATGATAAGAAACCTGAGAACTGTAGAAAAATGCAATTTTTTGCACTAAACATTAATGATTTGTAGTAGCAAGACTTCTGATACAGAACTCTGAGATGTTTTAAAGGCATCTTTTGAATGATATGAATAGAAGGAATGTATAAACTGTGATTTTTCTGCAGACTCTGGTAATTTGGTCACAAGCTAGAATGTCCACTCATATTTTAGTTTTCTTATCAATTTCGTCCTATAGAAGTGAATGAAAAATATTATCAGCACTTAAATGACTCACATAGTTAATAAATGTAATTCAAAAAAACTATGCACCCATTTTGTTTTGCAAAATGTGTCCATTGTTGCAAGTGTAACTTTCCTGGAAGTTTTGTCTATTCCTATAAAAAAATGAACATTTTGTTCATTCCTATCAAATCCATTAGGCATTTATTTTTCCCATAAGAAGGTAGAGTTCAGGTTTTTCTGAATCAAAAATGATTCTACTCCATTCTAAGTCTTGTTTCAAGTTCAGAATTATTTGTTAGTTGGAAGGACCTGAGTGTCTCTTCAGAAACCTATTGATAAATTAGTGACATATTTTTGTAGTTTGTCAATTTGAGTTAGGGAACTTTTTCAGGAAATGCCTTTGAAACTCAGCAAAGCCTGCTCAATTCTAGTAAAGTATTTTATAGTAATTTCATGATGTGATTTGTTGCTCTGTAATGTTTGATTAAAAGGCTGTGGTACAGAAAAACACAGTGATGAGATTGAAAAGATGAAAATATGCTATTTAAAAGTGACCGCTTCATGTTCCTTTATGGTAATATTGCCCATAGTAACAAACATAGAACATAATACTCAAGGCAGTACAAAGAAAATAGCGGAGGATAGGAGTGTGATATTTATATTAATAGCATAAAAAGTAATGAATGCAAATGATCTTAGTGGTATTACCATTGAAGGGTATTCATATTTGTATGCTAATAGTATATGCACTGAGATTATCATTAAAATACAGTCAGTTAATAATACAAAATGCTTTTCATTAAAAGTTAAGAAATAAAAACATGATGCTTAGAATTACATTAGCAAAAACTAAAATAGTCATAAGTATGTTAAAGTGCTCTTTAACATACTTAGTGGTAAGCATGGTATGAGTTTTAAGAGCTACATTTCCATTTTTCTTGGAAAGATGTGCAATATATTTAACTCTAAAATGTGTTGGACTAAAAGTTCTCTTCACTCTAGCAGTCCATTCTACTCCGTTCTAAGTGTTGTTGCAAGTTGAGATTGATTTATTAGTTGAAAACTACTATGTGTTGGTTCATATATCTACCAATAGAATAGTGACATATTGCTTTCAAATCAGTAGATTACTTATTTCCATCTAATATTTACTGCTACCTTTTTTCACTGGTATTTGCACAACGTCCCTTTTAAGTTTTCTAAATCAGATTACCGGTAATTTTCTGCAGTGTAGAAGTAATACTTCCTTTACTGTATTGAGTTTGTCATGAATTAGCTTCATTGGAAGTTTCCAAATTTCAGTATTAGATGACAATGAATTCAAGTATTGTAAGGAGGGGGGGGGGTTATTTATGTTTTCCATGCAATGTAAACTTTTGTAAATCTCAACTATTTCACCTTATGAAAGTTACAGGGCAAAGAGTTTAGGATTTTGTATAAAGTAGGTTTCTGCATAGAGATTCACAAATCTGATTAATATTGCACAACATATGAATGTATTTATTTATCTATTTAATAGGTAACTTTGTTATAGCTAGATTTACTCTTTTTCAAATATCCTCATTAGTCCAGCTACTTAAATCTGTAAGCATATATGCATAAAAAGGATATTCTTTAATTGATCAGTTCCTGAGTCAGGAACTGCAGGCATGCATAGGATACAGCTAGACAGACAGACAGACAGACAGACAGACTGTCACGCAGTGATTATTGCCTGTTACATGTATATGCAGGGAGCTGCATCCCTATCAAATATAATGGTTTATTCTTGAGCACGTGATTGATATGTTCCTAGTACGCATGTGTACATTCCTTTCTTTGATCAGTCCTTCTGTTCTTAGCTTCTGTGGAAGCAAGACTTGTTTTTATAGCAGAGATGTAATTAATGAGAATTTATTGTTTTTGTACCGAAAGAAATATTTCTACTTAGAACTTTAAACTGCGGTTTCATTTCTAATGTCAGAGTTCCAGGAAAAGATCTATTTTCGCCTCTAATGAGAGTTATTCTCATCCTGACACAGACAGACAGACAGACAGACAGACTAGATGGAAATTTGGAAATGCCAAAGCATGTAGACTGTTTTAAAAAAATATCAGGCTGTTTGTGCAGCAGTCAAAATGATAAAAGGTACTCCTCTTAGACCTGTCAACAATGGTGTCATTGGTCCTCCAGTGACAAAATTGAATCAAGAAGGCTCTCTACTTATGAACCTATGGATTGATGATACAGATAGCCCTCGACTTATGACCACAATTGAGGCCAAAATTTCTGTTGCTAAACAAGACAGATGTTAAGTGAGTTTTGTCCCCTTTTATGACCTTTTGTGTCACACTGAACCATTGCAGTTGTTAAATTAGTAACAGGGTTAGTAAGTGAATCTGGCTTTCCCATTGACTTTGCTTGTCAGAAAGTTGCAAAAGGCGATCACATGACCCTGGGACACTGCAGCTGTCATAAATATGAACCAGTTGCCAAGCATCCAAATTTATTGAACATATGACCATGGGAATGCTGCAATGGTTATAAGTTTGCAAGGGTTTATGACATACAGTGTTGTACGACATACAGTAAAAAACAGTCACAAGTCACTTTTTTCAGTTCCGTTATAATTTCGAGCAGTCACTAAATGAATGGTTGTAAGTCAAGGACTACCTGTATTAGTACTATTAGGATTTTGCAAGGGTTTACGACCTACAGTGCTGATGAGGGGGAGGGGAAAAAGATGCCATAAATGTTTAAGGATGCCTTCTGGGTTCCTTAAGAGAAACTTTAAGACGACCACTATCAAACATCAGAAGAAAATTCTACGGTGCATTCAAAAGGCATTCATTTTCTAATTGTATTCTATAACTTTATCATGGAGTATTAGAATGGTTGCACAGTCTTGCACGGTCAATGCATTAAGATGGTTGCAGATATATAGGCAGTTTAAAAAAAAACCTGGTTCAGTAACCATCCAAATTAAGAGAACTCCATGTGGACAGAGAAGGGAAAAGGAGGGGGGGGAGAACCTTATATTCTTATGGTTTCTGATTACAGACCTGGTTCAATGATTGCAAGCTATTTGAATTGAAGATCAAAGAAATTTATTTCAGTTAGGCTTGAGAATAGAAAGCTAAAAGTTAAATATGAGAAAAAGACAAGAAAGCCACAAAATTGTGGGTGATCCGTCAGTGGAGGTTTTTAAGAAGAGATTGGACAATCATTTGTCTGAAATGATACAGAGTCTCCTGCTTGAGCAGGGGGTTGGACTAGAAAACTTCCAAGATCCGTTCCAGCTCCGTTATTCCGTTACCATAGATTCAAAAACCCCTAATCTACGTACTTCTTAGCAATGATCAGCCTGTAGCTATTCAGAATAACAAGCAAATTATCACACATCACTTTAGGCTGAGAACATCTCAGAAATGGAGGCTGTTCTTATGCTGCCAGTTGGGCTCTGCCGGCACATCAACTAAAATATTGGAACTGCTACGCCACCTCCACAATCCTGGTAAGAAGCCAGATCTTGGCTTTGACAGAGAACTTTGAATAAAATATATTTTGGCAAGCAGTGGTGGTGGGGGAAACAAGTTTCCCAGAGCATTATCACTAGTCCATTGCGTTACAGGTCTAAAAAAGCTTGAAACAGCTTTTCCTCCTACTCCTCACCCCCTATGCACAAGCTTGGGCATTGGAGCACATTCTTCCCATGTATTTTATTTCACAGCCTGCTTCCCACCAACCAACACAACATGAGCAATATATGCATGATCATCTTCCCTGTTTTTCTTGACCGTCACTCAAGATATATTCATGACAAGATACCGTCAATCCCATACCAGATGTTAAACTGAATAACCATGTGGGAGCATGAATACAAGCAATGTGACTGATACACAGCATTTTTGGCTTTCACAGGGAATAGAGTAAGACCCACTCCTAAGTAGTAGAGATTTTTTTAAAAAAAAAATTCTACCAGTCCTAGACCATTACCTACGAGTTTGGTATAGCTGTGTAAAAGTGAATATCGGGGAAGACATTGGCACTGATGCTTGGGAATTGCAAGAGGTCAGCACTTTAAGCAAACCAATTTGATTCATATTTCTGCAAACTTAGCAATTTCAGTTCTTAGCACCATCTCTTTCCCTCCCCCCTTCCAGTATCAGAATGCACAGTCTGAATGCTCAAACAGTAGTATTTTAGATTAAAATCCACACAGTACTGTTTGAATTAATCTGAAAACATGATTGGACAGATTTATGGAAAAATATATGCAACATCTAAATGTTTTGCCGTTTCCATCTCTAGCAGCAGCAGCGGCTTATTTGCCATCATGTAACTGGTTCCCCCCCCACCCCGGCCTGTTTAATTAAAAAAAGGTTTGAAAATAGTTTTGTTACAAAAACAACATGGGGGCTTTTGGGGCAGAAGATATTACACACAATTGTCAGATACTTGGTTTTAAACACAAAACAATATTTTACCTGTTACAAGCATGGGGCAGAACCTACCAACTGTGGCTGCTCTTGGAAACTAATTGATGCTGTCTTTGGATCAGGCCTGGATTGCAGACCACCTAGGAATCCCAGGGCTTTTGGTCAAAACTGGGAAGTCCAAAGAATTCTAGGAAAAGGCAAAACCAACCCACTTTCTGCTAAGTAAACAACATGGATGCGGTCCACAAAATTGAGAGAGGGAGACTCGATTTCATTGTGTTTTGCTCTTCTATTACATGTATTACCTTGTCAAGATTACTGCAGATAGGTTTTATTTATCATTTACAAGTATATGACTTTTGCAACTAAATATTATTGTTTAACAGTGCTAAAGTATTAGGAAAAAAATATTAGGTAAATTGAATTGAAATACTTTGCCACACTGTTCAATTCCTATCATGGATACTAGCTAAATTCCTAACATGTATAGACCTTCACAGCAATTTGTGTATACCGTGATATATGTATATTTGTGTACACACACAAACACAAGCATATTCACGCATGCACCAAGAGCCCACATGATATAGTGGTTAAGGTGTGGGACTTGTATCAGGGAGGCCCAGGTTCTAGTCTCATTTTTGGTCCCTGAGTGATTATGGGAGTTGGCATTTTCTCAGCACAATCTGCTTCACAGGATTGTTGTGAGCAAAATAGAAGGAGATATTCTATCTTTAGCTTTAGCTTCTGAAAGAAAGGCAGGATATAATCCAACAGACAAAGCACTTACATCTTTTTAAAAATCCTTCCAGATTTCTGATATGCATAAACAACTTGTCTTTGAAAAAAAAAGCATCTGTAATTTTCAATTCATTTAATGTTGGGTAGCATTTGTTGTTGGTGGTGGGGGAAATGAAGCTATTGTATTCAACGTACTGAAAAGAGTTGATTTTAAAAAAGGACTTATAACTTTCCATTAAGGAGTGCATACATGAAGGTCAAAACAAAGCGTATGAGAAATTAGATGAGCATCAATCCACTTTTGTTTGGGGATGTCCTTGGAGGTTTGTATATAATTTATTCTCTCAAGGGAAATTTTGCTCAGGTGCAGCAATTCTTCATTTCATTTGCTTGATGGACTAAGACATTCTCAGGTGAGGGGGAAATGTTTGAGACATAATTTACATAGTTCTGTTGCCTATGTTGATAGCAGCGCCAGATCTATGCACATCTGTATGTACAAACATACAATTTTTATCTCACTAATTACTGTAAGCAATAGCAGGGTCAATAATTTTAGAAGCAGTCTTGTTAATTAAATGAGCTGAAACACAGTGAACCTTGAAATAAAAAAAATTGCAGAATCACATTCAGCATCCAGATAAAGAAAAAAAGAAGAATATTTCAATAAAATATAAACCAAAGATCATGCATGCCACTGATTAGAAGCTTTGAGCTGCCCAATTTGCAGACCCAGATTGGCGGTTGATAGCAGATATCATTACAAAGCATCACTGCTGTAGTTGTTTTCAGTTCCAATTCAAAGTGCCCTACATGGTTTCAGTTTTAGGTATCGGCAAGAATTTCTCTCTGAAAAGTCACCCCATGTATACTGTAGGGTTGGTTGGCTGAGGATACCCACCCATTACGAGAAAATAGGATGGGGACCAAGAATATGCTTTCTTGCTTGTGGTCCCCATACTTGGAAACACCCCTACCCCCTAAGTTACAAAATGGTCCAACTGCCTAGCCTTTAGGAAGCTACCTAAAACCTGACTCTTCTGTAGAGCATTTGATGTACAGGATGCCTAACAGAGAATTATTTGATTGCATCAATGATTGCACTACATTACTTGTGTGTCCAATCACACTTGGCCAATAAAGAATTCTATTCTATTCTATTCTATTCTATTCTATTCTATTCTATTCTATTCTATTCTATTCTATTCTATTCTATTCTATTCTATCCTGTAGTGCTGAATTTTTGGTCAGCTTAAGGCCCACAGAAGTAGGAAGTCTACAAATCAGTGTAATAAATAAATAAATAAGACAAAATTTGAAGAATTCTTACATATTGTCACACGAACCCAGTGATTTAGAACACAGCAAGCAGTTTTTAAGTCAGGTACAGTAACTGATGTGTTTTAAGGAAAAATATTTGGTTGAAAGTTAGACATATAAAGTCTTCTTGGACATATGAAGTCCAAGAAGTCTTCTTCTTGGACAAAATATCCTGACTGATTCCATAACATCTCTAGTACATATATGCATTTTTGCAAGTGCCTGAGTGCTTTTTCTATTGCTTGAACCACACTTCAAGAAGTTGTAAGAAAGCAGGTACAAGTCAGTATTCACTGTTAAGGAAGTGCATGCTCACAATGGGGTTATTGGTTGTCATTGATCTCAATGCTTCTTAACACACTGCACATAAATGGTAGCATTTCGGAGAAGCTGCAATCAGCATAACACAAAGTAGTGTTAGCCTCTACTGCTCTTTTGCTGAAATGCTAAGTTTCCAAAGCTTTTCCAGGCTTCAGGGACTGAGATTGAGGCTCAGCATTTGAAGATTATACTGTATAGAGTTCATGTGAATGTCTTTGTATATTGAAAGAATGGCTGAACAGATTGAGGGTTATCACTACATAGCAGTATCCTTTATGTGCATATCCACTATGATCTCCTTCTGCCAGAGTCATTGGACAGTCCATACCAAGGGCCCTGTATACCTAACAAGCTGCTGGCACAAATACTGAAGGTAGAACAAGGACTGGGAATTGACAGGAAAGAGAAGGAAATAAGTGTTAGCAGAGGTGGGTTCCTACCGGTTCTAACCGGTTCTTTAGAACCGTTGGTAAACCGGCAATGATGTCACGGAGCCAGTTCTGTCGGTGCCGGTCCGTGGGTGCCGCCATCTTGGATTTTGTTTCTGCGCATGCGCAAAAGCTATTTTTGATTGCTGCAGGGGGGGCGCAAAATGCACGCACGCGCCCGGTGCACCCCTGAGCAAACCGGTAGCAAAACGATCCAGAACCCACCCCTGAGTGTTAGTCTTATATTCACAAGAAAAGCACTGATCAAAACAACAATACCAGATGCCATCATATTTATTACCTCAGAATGTCCATTTATTATGCCCAGTAGGCATCTGGGGATAATAAATATGGCTGCAAAATATTTAATAGCATGACAGTTAAATGATTCTAAGGGCATCTGAAATTAACAATTTAAAAGTTCCTCAGAAATTTGGTTATCACTGAAACGCTACTGAGATTCTATATTTAATATCAATGATGGAGTAATGGAAAAACAATTCTCCCATTTTACCGAAGAATTATGACACCGGAATTTAAATGC